>JAMPIV010018296.1:0-103674 GCA_024509875.1 Oreohelix idahoensis
GGTCCCTGAATCTAAAAAGATGATGATAATGATGATATATTTTATCAGGAAATCTAACGCTACCTCCCTAGATCTCACACAGTCCATATTTTGATTCTAGTGGCTGGTGTATGATGTCTCTAGTGTCTAGGGGTGAAATGAAGATGATGGTACATCAACACAATACACTTTAACTCACTATAAGAAAATAAGTAAGACTGTGGTTAAAGTTTTCTTTTAAAATTGGAATATTTTTTCTTTGTACAATTTAATCTGCCTGTCCCGCCATCTCTTTTGGATTGGTCTTGGAAAGTGAGGAAATATATTTACACATATCGCATTAACTAAAAAAAACATATGGACTCTTGGTCCTATGAATGTAATGTTATTATATAGAGTTCCTGTAGGTGTATTCACAGACTAAAACTTTAATAACTGCTAGTGATAGTCATTGGTTATGGGGAGCTGTTGTTTTCTTCATTCCCCATAGAATTCAGTTTTATTTTTATAAGAACCAGTTTATTATGCTGAAGTGTCAGATGTCCCAGCTGTTAACGTGTCACCTGGGATTCTTGGTATGACGAGAATAAGTCAGGATGTCGTTGCAGATATAATAGATCAGCACCCACACACAAGCTCCTTCAGGCTATCAGCTGACAGCAACTTTTAAATGGAGACTTTTCACTTTTCACTCACTCATCAGGTTTCCTGTCACCGGATGGTAACAGGAAATAAAAACTCTGCAATAAAAAGACACCCTGGCCTTTTCATATCTGATCAAAACTTCTTATCCCTATGTATACATGATGATATGGGGTCAGCCTCGTGTGCATTCATGTGCATCCGCCCCTAAGTTATATGACTCACACCTTTCTGTGACCACACCTCAGGTCCCTATGGCAGATACGCCACTGTACTTTTTCCTAGTTTGCTTCAATACAATGACGTGGAGTAACCACATCTCCTTTTATATGATTTTTCTTTTCTTTTCTAAATTATAAACGCTCTAGGCATGTTAAAGAGTGTTCATGGAACACTGAGGCTTCCTAACATCTTCCAATATAAAATAATTAATACAAAATCATAATAATATGCAACAGTCAAATACAGTTCAATGTGAGGACTCAATAATGTTTGCTCCCGGCATGTCCTTCACTTTTCCCCATAGCAGTATCTAACCTGTGCAGTTTTAATCAAGCATGTAAATACATAAAGCATTCTTACCACTAGTTCAAAGAAATATGTCACAAATAACGTTGACTGGCAAAGAATATGGCCTCAGTTTTGCTCTGCCTCGTCCAGATTGTGAATTAGTCGTTAATTTTACAATTTAACACATCTGCTTTCAACGTAGTTGTTTGTATAAAAGTTTCTAGTCAAATGGCCACGAGACCACTATGCCTCTTGCCAATATCTATTAGAGCCGACCAATGAAAGCAGGAACTACTACATCTTTTTGAATTTAGTTTGAAAAAACAAAACAAATTCCAAACAAACTATGTGCCTCGTAGTCCATTGGTCAGTCTGCGTTAGTTATGCCAACAGAAAAAGATGTTTAGTTTTAGTTAACACTTTCTTACCCCCCCCCCCCCCCTTTTACTCCAATACTCTTATACCAACCAATATGATTTGAATTACTCCAATGCCTCTTTTTTTTAAACTAGCGTCCCCAATAACGTTATGTGTAACGAGCAAGAACAACAGTCTGTCCGTCTAAGCGTTCTTAGACATTTAGTATTTTCTCAATAACTTGGCTAATACTTGGACTACCATATTTTTTAAAACATATTTTTGCTCAGGGGACACTAAGCTATACTACTATATGATTTTTATGGTCAGTTTCAGTATGTTTAGATTTTCAGTTTTGTCACTGTCAATCGTCAAATATAACTTTTACACAAGTCGGCCATCTTCCCCCACCCCCCTGTCTCTATCATTATTCTCACTATTTAAATAACCAACTAGTTTGAGTGACGTCAGAAAATTACCGCTAGGAGGAAATGGAAAACTGTCTGTGTGTTTGTCTCTGCTGGCTTTGCCTACAGCGTGTATATATTAAAGAGACCGCTTGCAGAGCGAAGAGGGGTTTTTCAAAACTATTGGTAGTGTTGGCGTTAATTATTACAATCGTCTCGTTCTTACTACTTGGAAATGTTCGAATTATTACAAATTTTTGTGTTAAAGTTAACATATTACGTTAATTCAAACTTTTCCCACCGTTTCGTGCAGCAGATCGGCGAGAAGTTAAAAGGTTCATTGTACGTTTTCTAAACCGAAACTAAAATCGTGTTAGATTTTTACGGCGGGTCATTTTTTTTTTTTAGCATTTCCACTGCACAAAAGGCAGCGCTCTACTGGCGTTGAAGATGAAACCAGTCAGACACCTGAGGGCTGGTGTATTTATTATTATAGGACTAAAATCTCACTGAAATAAGCGATTATCTCACAGATTTCGCTACAGAGACAGTTAGCAACAGGGCAAGCAGACGGTGGTCTGGCGGTGCTGTAGAACACATAGATAGTGATAGAAAATAGTAGTAACTTTTTTAGACTACAAATGTTGAAAATTTTAGCTATAGAAGTAGCAATAAGGAAGAAATCTATCCATGAGACCCCGCCGCCCAGCACTTCACACATTACATACTCTGTGCACGATTTCATTAGATAGGAGAGGTAAGTCATGTTTATGCGTTATTGGTCGTAACTGCTCACTTAGAACACTGAACAAGAAGTTGATCTTAAGAGAAACGTTTTCTACAAAATAGCCTACAATAAGTTCGCAAATATCAAAAAGAACAACCTCCACGTCAGACAAAGGATAACAATTACACATCAGGTTAGGAGAAGGAAAACTACTGTAAATGCATTTGACTGAGCCCTACAACAGTAGGAACGAAACTCATCGTAACTAGTAAATTGAAGCAGCCATAGATTAGAGACGAAGACAGGACAGTTCTTTCATTTTGAGAAGCTAGTGAATTATGTGGATATAAAATGCTTTTTTGTAAATCGGAAGACACTGTCAGAGATTTGTAAAAAGAACCTTTATTATCAATAACCAGGCCTTAAAATGTTTTCCTGGATTTATTTCAACACAGTGCATTCATATTCTATGGTGACGTTTAATGATACATGTCGTCTACGCTTCAGTTTTTATCAGTCTAAACAGTAGATGTGCCTGTGATTGTTGAAGTTCTCATCCTGATGATTTGTGATGTTAAACAGTCGTGCTTATGAACGTTTATCTGATATAGAGACTTTTGTTACCTGCCAATAAAGAAATGGTACACGACCACAAAAACTAACCCAGTAGAGACAGCTGATGAGTTAGGAGAGACCAGAACTTAACAAAGAAAAGACCTAAATATCAAAGAATAAAACTGTCAATCAAAGAATCCATTCTTCTCCAACATCAAGTGCCAAGAAACGCCAATCAACACCAACGCATAGCAGCATTCTCATCCGGAAGAACGAACCTGCTAAGTTGTCGCATAACATTAGAGATTCCACTATACGATCAAAACACGTGCTTCGCCATTAAATGACAATTCAATACACAACGCTAGAAACAAACAATACAAACAGCTCGAATAACTTTGAACATCGAACACGTGACACATTCAACACGTTTGTTAATAAACAAGCAGTGGCCCTGCCACATTATTTATGCTTTCTTTTGTGCTGTTCTTTTTCTGTCAGCCTTTACTGGTGACTATACCTTGAAGCTGGGAGGTGACTTGAGTTCCGTGACAATCCCCAGTGCTATGCCAGCCGGAGTTTTACTCATGCCAGGTTCTACAACGTTGGACAGGTCTTCGCGGGTAGGGGTCAGACTAAAGCTGGCACCCTGGTCCTCCAGGTTGGGGATTTTAGCGCAGGGCCAACTTCCCTGTCTTTGTAAAAAAGAAAAAGAAAATTTGTTACGGAAACAGCAACAAATGAAAAACGCCTGGACTCAGGACGGACATCCGGAGTCTGAGGGTCGTATGACTGACAGTGATGAAAGCCGATAGGAAGCCATTGCCATGACATAAAACAACTTGGGGAAAAACTGTGAAAGCCGAGATTCAAAGAATGAACCTGAGTTGGGGCACTGCACGAATGATGACCGCCGACCGAGCAAAGCGGAAGCAGTTTGTTGCTGTCCTACAAGACACCACCAGGCGAGATGGCTACTGACTGCTTTGACGCTCGGCGGTTAAAGATCAAAGACGAAGAAGATATATATATATATAAACACATATTAAGATGTTATCATCATCCACTTCATGCTACATATGGAGCCAGGGGTTACCTCTCCTATTAATACCTCGTGAGGGAACCCGGACGAAGCAGTCACTAGCTCTTGCAGTGGTGGTTTATCATCATTATCATCATGTGACGTATTCTCTCCAGAACGTTGTCTCCATTACAGCTGCTCTGAATGCATCACGATTGTGGGCAAGTCGACCTGCATCTTCCATAGACATGTTCAGACTCTCTGTGATGTCTTGGATCCACCGTCGTCTATGTCGCCCCTTCCCCTTTTCCCAGGAACTATGCCTTCCATTACTAATTTTTCCAGACTATTATGTCTTTTTATATGACCGAAATATTTCAGCTTCCTTATTGCGATGGTATTTAGGAGCCAATTTCCCTTTACAATTAGTGAGTGCAGTACTTCTCTGTTGGTCTTTTTTTCTGTCCAGGGTATTCTCAACATCCGTCTGTAGCATTTCATTTCGAATGATGTAATCTTTTTTGCAACTGTTTTATTGAGTGTCCTTTTCTCGCAGCCGTATGTTGCTACTGGGAATATACATGCTCTGATCAGTTGTAACTTTGTTTCTTTGCTTGTGCCTTGCCATATGTTGGTGGTTTATATGGCAAGTTATTTTGTGTGATGAGGTTTCCAGCCCTATGTGCTACTGTACATAAATAAACAATACATACTTGTCAAATGCAAATATAAAATAATAAAGTGCACATGTTACAGCTTACCCCAATATATTGGGCGAATTGTAATGGTATATCCAGACTTTGTTGCACAAGATGACCGTAGTAAGTACTGTACTGTTTAGGATGCCCCTCCGTGAGTTAGGTTCTAGCTTTTGAAACGCGAGGAAGGTTCCTCGGACTTAAGTATTAAACTGAAGTTTACTCTTTCTTAATTTTAAAAGGTACTGCTAGTTCTTTTACCTGTATTTTAATTGAATCATTAGTACTACTCCATATCCTGGCTGTCTATGATCTCATGATGGACGTAAGGAAATGCAATGGGAAAATCTTAAAGCGGTAAACATTTTACCAAATAAACAGAGGAAACCTGAGGCATATAAACAGTAACTAAATAAATAATACAAACAGGCATGTTTAGGCAATCGCGAGAAATAAAGAAGTAGACGGCTGGATGGGGCGAATGTCTTTTGCACGCCACATGTAAGTTTCATAATTGAAGTAAATGTAGTGCTCACAAGTGATGGCACTTTGTTGTGGTCGCTATGCGCAAATCGCAGATGACGTGCCTTTGTTTGGCCTAGCGACATTGTTTATTCCGCTTTGTATAGTCGAAATGTACGCTGCTTATCTTGCAGTTATGGATCATGTATAGTTGAATATATGATATAAGAATTGTGTCCTAATGGAAGATAAAATGTGAGATATTAGATCAATATTATCAATCGTTATAGGAATCGTGCAATGCTTAAAGATGCTAATGTTCATATGGAATCATATTAAACTTGTACATGTGAATCACTGAATTTGGATATTTTGATGTCGTTGGTACAGTTGGCCAGTTGTTACGGAATTTTGGGTTTGATAATGTCAAGCATGAAGTGTAAAAATGGCTGCGTGAACAGGATCCAGCCTTCTAACGACAGGGTATTGAATCCTGGATTTCCCGCCTAGACAAGTGCCTCAACAGAAAGGGCGACTATGTTGAAAAATAGTGTGAAGGTGTATCTTTTTGAGACATAAAACTATTTCAGTAAAAATAAAGTATTAAAAAAGTACATGAGTTGGGAACCTTACTTTCTGACTTCCCCTCGTATTTATTATTATTACTATTATTATTATTATTATTATTATTATTATTATTATTATTATTATTATATATATACTTACTAAATTAATACTTTGCAGAATAATATTTAGCTAGGGGCTCATAACGAAATAGTCACCAGCTCTTGCAGTTGCAGTAGTTGGTCATATATCAAGTTTGCTAGCCCCATGTGCGACTGCACCTTTACAAGCAATTTAAAAATGTCAAAATGTAAAATATAAAATGATCTATCTTCCCTGTCAGTCATTTCTGACCATAGGAGCGTACCTCCCGAAACAAGTTTTGGTGGCACGAGTTTGGGCACTTGGACGAAGATGTCAAGCTGTTGCCCATGCAGCATGCCTCCGGCTGGTGTCAGAGGAACGGACTGGCCGTTACAGTCTGGCTCCAGTTGCAACGCCCTGTCATCAGTAAGATTACAGTAGGAACTTGCCCTCCAGTCCAATCGTGTCATCTAAGGAACCTCGACTGATTTAATGAGCCATTCGCGGTTTCACCGTTAGACAGTGTGAACTTAGACGTGCATGGCTTAATCTTTGAGACAAGCATATGACTATTGACAGGATCGACCAGATAACTGTTCAGACAGACGTGCGTCTTCTTCGACCATCTCGCGTGGGGAGGGAGACAACGCTCTGTGCAGAGCAGATCCCGGCGGACCCGGCGATATTACTCTTGCAAGAACCACTAGCCGCCTACCGACATGACGTTCCCCTAGTCGGACTGGACGGGCCGAAAGCGACACCAGCTTACTGGCTGCCGGCCAACGACTCATTCCGAGAGCGGGGCCTTTTTCGAGACGGTTGTCGAGCCGCGATACGGAGATGCGACGGATTGCTCACATCACGACCTGGGCTGCGATTTACGGACACAGGAGCCAAATCACTGCCTCACTAACCGATGAACTGGGATGGCCCGTTAACGGGATCACCACGCACAGTCTCTCGAGACAGCGACCGATGATTAAAAAATGTATATTACAACTTACGCCGATATCAGGAGAATTAATACACAAGCTTGATGCACATAATCTCCGTAATTTACTGCAGTTTAATATGCAGTTTTCCCTTAGATAGATGAAGTTAGAGAGCACTGAATCTTTCTACTATTTCCACGAAGAGAATCCTAAGGCGTAAGCGTCCAGTATTAATATGGGAGTTATACACTCTCTAATTTCAGCAATTACTCCTAAAACAGTGGCCGGTTCTACAGGGAGTCCTGGTTACGAGCTCTTATTAAGGCTGTCTGTGATCTCTCCTTGGCGAAGATGGAATATGCAGTGAAGAAGTCTTACAAAAGCTCTAGGTTATAAGCGAAACTTGTCGCTCCCACGCACGTGTTTCTCTGATGGGGAAAGATCCAATCAGAAGTAGTTTAGTCTAGCATTTCAATCCAAATCAACCACACTTAAATGTCTGATTTTGGTAGGGGTATCCCCCACTCTCAAGTTGTCCCCTTATTAAACGTACGTTATCTACATCCCTCGACACAAGTCAGGGTTTTCGCTCTATGCCGTCTGGTGCAAAAAAGATTACGCTGTTATCTCTCAATCGGTTGTCTGGCTTAACAATAAGGATTGGGTATAAGTAGATTTTTAATCTGTCTAGTGTTGATGATTAATAAAACAAACACGTCGACGTGGCTACAAAACATGTCAAGCTATCTGGTTACCTGGTTTGTGAGTGACGAAGTTAAGATAACCCGAGGAGAAAATAACATCGAAAAATGAAGGCGCGAGTAAGACATTGAGAAGATAAAACAAAACGAAAGGATAGCACAGGCTAGGGGCAAAATAGCCACATACAAATTTAGTAACTGTTATATGACTTGTCACAATCACACAAGTTCGAAGCTCAACATTTATTGTTGCCTTGAATGTAGAGCCATCTGTTCATGCGTTTATTGCAATGGTAGGGTAATTGTCTATAGTTTTGAAAGTAGCAGTGTAAATGTAACTGAAAACATAATCAATCTTTATTGTGAACACTTTTCAATCAGCGTAAATGTTAATGTAAACATTTTCTATTTATACTATTAACCTTTTCATTTAAATGTAAAGTAAATATAAAGCTATTTAATTTAAATGTAAAGAAAGTTTTCTCTTGAGTGATTAAGTTTAATTCTCATCGAGGATAAATTCTGAGATAGATGGGGTGGTGGAATAGGAGAAGGAGACCCATAACTATGTGTCTGAAAACGCAATACTCAGGAGAACGTTTTTTTAAAATTCTTTTACCATAGTTGTTGGTGGTACCAGTTGAGGATACTATCTCTGGGACAAGAAGGGAAATGTGGCCGAAGCTTTAAGACGAGGTACCAACTTCGTAGACACGCCCTGACACTTCTGGGAAAGTGCTGCACCCTACAACCTTGACCAGCGACGAGCGTGATCTGTCTACCAAGAACCAGTTCATCAGAAGGAGCAGAACCGTCACTGACAGCTAAGTAGCCCTATAAGCTGCCAAGTGATCTCCTTTAAAAACTTTCAGTCCATCACAACAGTGATGACAACTTTCTGAAACATAATGTTAAATCATTATTCAAAATTTTCTAAAACTTTGTTAAAACCTAAATGATTATTAAATTCTTCTTCGTTCGCCCTCAGAAGTCAACTTGAATAAGTTCAAAGAAAGTAGTGGTCAGCCTGAGGCTGTTGATATCTCCGTAGATTTTCTCCAAGAATGGTACTGGTGATGGCCATATGCGTTTTCTCTGTTCATCATATATTGAGGCACTTTTGAAGCAGATGTTCGGCAGTCATTTTAACGGTGCCACAGTCACACTCATCAGTAGTTCCTATCTTTAATTTGTTGAACAGATGGTATCTCAATCTGTTATGACCTGTGCGAAGTCTGAAGATTACCTCTTGTTTACTTTTGCTGAGCTGGTAATACGGATAATTTTTGTGTGGCCTGGATGCTCTTCTTCCCACTTGTGCCTGTACCTACGCTTGATAAAACTCTTGGCCTCCTCATAAGATATGTTTGTGTCAAGTTGAGGAAGCTTTCCCCCTTCCTTTGCCAATCTATCAGCCTCTTCATTTCCAGGGATGTTGCAGTGAGAAGGGATCCACTGTATCACGACTCTTTTGTATTGCTGACAAAGTCTGTGAAGTGTTACACTTAGGTCATCCAGTTCAGCATTACTTTTACTTTTCAGCGTTGTAATCACTGACAGTGCATCTGAGAAGATAGCTACTGGTCTCTCTGAGCTTTTTTCTGTCATTAGAATTTCTGATGCAGATTTTAGGGCCTCTGCTCTGGTTACTTGAAAATTTTCCTGTTGCGACTGTTATATTTTTTGTGTGCCATTGCTTAAGCTTAGGAAGACTCCTCCACCCCCATCTCTTCTGTTGCATCAGTTGCTGATCCATCTGTGTATGCATGGATTAAATCATTTTGAATGAACTGCATGTTTGTCTCAGTCAATTTACTAAATACATTCTAAACAGAGCTTTAACATAATAATAAGAATTTCACTGAGTAAATCAGGGTTGGGGCCTGAACGAGCTGAAATTAATAATTGCTTAATTCTTCATAAAAGGCGGCGGACTGATATAAGTTAGCAATTGCCCGGCCAATGAAGCATTGTTCTTGACTTCGGAAATATCTTATGAAATCTCCCTTGAGATAGAAGCATCATTATACTTCTATGTACAACTCTGCCAAGAGTAATCTAGTGTGAAGGTAGACACCTTTGAAGGCCCATATTCGATGCTCTAGAGTTTGGCCACTGTTGGACCACTACTGCAGAGCAGGGGAGGCAATTCCGTAACAGATTGAATGATGTGATGATGATGGCACCGATTCACAACAGTGGGCTTTCTCTGCACAACGTGTGAAGTATTATTCTCATAGAACAGTTTCATTTGAGTGAATGATGATAGTGATTGGTGTTAAGGGTCACTGAACTGTTGTTGTCAACACTTGTGTAAGTGTAACTCAGGGAATGACTTTAGGTCTGACTTTATGTCAACATGGTGTTACTTGTGCGTGCGCTGGGAGAAAGCGTTGAGTGAATACAAGTCTGGGGTGACTTAGATATTCCCGCCTAGAGGCGTTCCTGTTGGAACCGTATATGTATGTTCGTGGAGAACATTGTACGGTGCTGCACTTTCCACATTGGAGCTACTGAGAGGTAAGGCGTCGCGTTTTCCCGCCTTGTAGCTATATTGGAATTAGTACAGGCGAAGTGTATTGTCCCGCCTGGAAGAGCTGTTGATATAATTTATATGGCGATGTTCATGCCGCTAATCACTAGTAATAAAAGAGTCACACCTGGAGGGTGTATTGTGTGCGAGAAGTGTATGCCACACAAAGGACTTTATGTGTACTGCTAGTGTGTGTCCGTCGAGCCAGCGTATGAATACTGAAATTCGTTATTTCTTGCAGGCAATGTTAGCCTCAGTATGAAGGTGTGCTAGTAAATATAAATGGTATTCAGGACTTATGTAACAGATAATAAATGTAACGGAACTGTAACCATTGGCGAACGTGTTACTGCACACCCATAGCGTTGTTCATCATTTACACACGCCACACCTCATCATCATACATCGTATATTATTCTTTACATCTGGGAGCATCATCGTTTATGGTCCCTGACAAGTGGGGGTACATTAAATATACCTTTGACATCTGGGGACATCGTCTATACAGTGTCCTGACAATTATCTAAACAACAATATGTCATATATGTGATACTTCTTCTTCTTCTTCTGCGTTCGGTTTGTAGTCATGCTAAATCTGCAGGCCTGTCGCCAGGACGAAGTCCACAGTCTTTTCCAGGTCGGCGCGGCAGCCCCATAGCTTCTGCTGGAGCTCATCACCTTTTGGCCAGGTCGCACGTCGCAATTTATCATGGGTTGGACAGTTCTGGAGAATGTGTTCTGGAGTCTGGATATCAGTTCCACAAGGGCATTCATTCGTGTGGGATATCTTGAGGCGATAGAGATGACCAAGTAATCTGCAGTGACCAGTTCTCAGGCGGAAAATTGTCGTCTGTTGGTGTCTGTTTAGGTGGTGGATTGGGTCATCTCTGCTGTATATATCCCCTTCCTCCTTCCACTGATTTTTGTACTTGTTGTGGATGATGGTTTTTGCTTCCCGATAGGGCAATGGGTGGCTGTATTGTTCCATTTTACTGCCACTTCTTGATAGAGCATCTGCTTTCTCATTACCAGCGATTCCACAATGGGCAGGTAACCACTGAAGGGCAATGGTTGATGACCTTTGGATGATGTTAAGCTCAGATCTGATCTCATTCATCATGTTATCATTTCTGGTGTTTTGTATTGATTCCAGTAATGATCTGCAGTCAGTGAAGATTACTATCTTAGCTTGTGGCTGCTGTGTGAACGGATTGATGACGTCATTATATAAAAGATACCCTCAATTCTATCTAACATAAGAGACAACAGAGACTGATGACGTAATTCATAATTAACCTATAAAACAAAAGAAACTTAACATAGACACAAAAGACAGTTATAGGAAATGACGACAAGATGACGGTAACGTTACTAGTGCAGTAACGATGACATATACATAAATGGTGCACAAATAATTGTAACCAGTGGTTTTAGCCAATAGATTCATTGGAATAAAAGACATCCGTTATGAAGACTAATGTTTAGAAGTCTTTAGCTACTGACCTTGCAACGAGATGGTCGTGATATTGAGACAGACCGATGTTGAAGTAGACTCAGATAGACTCAAGCTATTTTATCCCCTGACATTGGACAGTGTATTTCTTGCTTTGACGCAGAAATGGTATGAATTCGCTCGATGTGATATATTATGAATTCGCTCGATTTGATATATTATGAATTGGCTCGATTTGATATATGTCAATGACAAACAGCCATTTGTGTTTAAGATCGAACATTGTTAGAATAGTTTTTGAAACATATTTATTTTGGAGATTAGCTCCCTAATTGTCTTCCACTCTCCCATCGTTCAAAATACACCAGCTTCTTAGTTGGTTTTGACGATGACATTCTGCATTACACAACAGCTACATAAGAAACTGGAATAATACCCAATACTCTTTGGTACCAGTTTCCAACGTAATATAATAGAGTAGGACATTGTAATCTGCAACCGACACTATAATTATATGATCAAATCGTCTGTGAAAATTGGAAGACTTGTAAAATAAAGTTATTGTTGGAACTTCTATCATGGATTAGTTCTGCATTCAGTTTGGATGATCTCTGATGAAAGAGTACTACATTATATGTCACACAAAGTCCAAGGAAACCGAATCAAATAAAAACCTGGGTCCCGTAAAATATCGAAGAGAATTTCTACCTCTGGTGAACCAAACCAGTACTCTCGTTTTATGACTCTTCAGAAACACTTATTAGAAGGAAAAAGAGAAAAGATAAAAATATAAAATAAACTTTACCCAGTATGTAAAACGGATACATACTTAGAGGGCAAACCTCGTGCTCCCGTCACATGAGAAAGGGTAAATTGGTGCTCCTGTCACATAGGAGGGGTAAATTGGAGCCGCGACAACCAGGATTCGGTGGACTGCTAGAAAATGACGCAACCGAACCCACACGTGGATAATTACATGGATGTTTTGCAAATGCAGCATAACCAACAACAGGCATTAATGATGCAGAACTTACAGCAAAATCAACCAGAAATGAATGCACATCAAATACCACTTCCAGTGGATCCAAATGAAACAAACCTAATGGCATTACGAAACATGACTGACACTCTTCAACGTGTTGACCAACATGCGAAATTTAACAATATAAAAAACGTTATCACACCGTTCAATGGGGATTCGAAAAGATTTCGACAATGGATGGTTGACGTGGATAAATTCGCCTACTTGATAGATGCAACTACAGACATTGACAAGAAGAAAATAATTTTTTTGTCATCAGAGGGCCTGGTCACAGATTTTGTCCGACGGCGGGAAAAGGCATTTCCGATGGAGACCTTTGAAGAACTCAAGAAATTATTGGTATCAAGATACTCAGAGATTACCGACGCTGAGCACGCGTGGACGATGTTAAGAAGAATAAAGCAAGATCGACAGGAAAGTGTTCAAATGTACGGAGATAGGCTATTAAACCTTGCCGAAGATGCTTTTGTTGGAGGTAACATTCCATCAACTGATCTGGAAAAACATCTAGTCGGAATTTTTGTGGACGGACTGTATTCTGATTCACTGAAAATTCATCTACTCAGAAAAGATCCTCAGTCAATAACTACCTCAATACAATTAGCTGTTTATGAGGAGAATGTGAAGAAAAGATTCCAACAACGGATTGGAAGGTGTCCACTACCAGAGTATGAATACCAACATACCCAACATGATCAACAAATGCACCAACCTATGGAAATTGATCATTCGAGACATCGATGGAACAGAAATCAAGAACATCACAGAAGATCATTCAATAACACATACCAGAATCAGAGAAGTCCAGCACTACAGAGTAACCACAGAAGAGACTACAGAATACACAATGTAGAACCCCAACAACCAACCACCGTCTGTTTTAACTGTGCAGGTCAAGAACATGTAGCAGGGAATTACAGAAATTCACAGCCCAGAAATCATTTTGGGGACAACAATTCAAGACCAGAAATACATCATAGAAATTATCAGTATCAAAATCACTATCAGACAAATAATAATAGAAGACATCATCAAAACAGAAATGACTCCCAACCAACCTCAAGGGCAATGGGAAACGGAAGGACCTCACATTAACAGAGATCGGATGTGATGGTCTGCAGAATCGATCTCTATCTGATAAACCAGCGACATTAAAAGAAGATCAAGCCTACATAAATATTATCCCAGACCCTTGTTCTTGCATTTTAAAAATAGGAAAAACATAAACAAAACTTCAGAGCTCTCGTAGACACTGGGCGCGACGGTTAGTCTGATTAGAGAGAAAGTTGTATCATCAGATAAAACACATGACGAAGTTCTCAAGACATACAGTAAGAATGAAATCAGTAACGGGACAGGATCTGAAAGCATTAGGAACTGCCTATATACATTTCAAGATGGGAGAAGAAATGCTAGAACACTCATTTATTATAACGAGAGGACTGTCTAGAAATTTTATAATCGGGAGAGACTTCCTTAGAAAGAATAATGCCAGAATATACTTTGATTTGAAACAGCTCAGAATAAATGGCAGTTATATACCTCTACAAGATGACGTACATATCGCAACGTTGATAAGAACTGCCGCTCCAGTTGCTTTGGCGCCGAGTTCGATCTCTGTACCTACGCCTCGAGTAACAAACTCACCTTATGTAAATATAGGACAGACAATCTATGTATCTCAGATGGAGAATGAAGAAACGGATGATCCACATGTGGAAATACAAGATGGCATTGTAATGGTGAGTAAGAACAGAGACTTTCCTATAATGATTGTTAACTCTTCAGGAACCACTCTTACTATCCCAAGAGGAAAGATTGTAGGACAAGTTCAAATACCAAAGGATGAGATCTCCCACAAACTATCAAGTTACAAGGACGATTATGTGAACCTCTCTACTCAAACGTCATCCAAAACCTTTCCAAACACATTTCCTTTGGGGAATAAGAAGCGTCCCTATCCCATCTCCTTCCTCCAGTCCCAGAGAAGAGAGTATCACAGAAAATGTATTTCGAATGAGATTTCAGAAACAGACACCAGAGAGAAATGCACGAATTTCGATCCATACCTTGATGAAAGAGATAGAGACATATTAAACGAGACATATGGAAGGAAGAGTAACTATTGCTCCTCTAAAAGCAGATATTATACTGTGGAGTCAGTTTCTGCTTGGCCGAATAGAAGAAGTGGCAAATTTTATAACAAATCATATTATCCCTCAAAACCAGCTTGTCAGAACCAAATGACGAGAAATCAATACAGTCTTCTCAAAAACAACAATGATGAAAATCCAGACAGAATGAAAGTTTTACTAGAAACAATTACATACTACTGAAGAAGAATTTCAGAATAGACTGGAGAATTTCATAAAGAAACATAAAGATGTATTTGCAATCTCTGAATATGGAGTTGGAGAGAACAAATACCGTCACAATGGAAATACATACTACATCGGAAGAACCAATAAGTCTGAGGCCATATCATACTCCTCTAAAAAAATAGAGAAATCGTAGAGAAAGCTATCCAGGAAATGTTAGCGGCTGGTATTATTGAAAGATCCCGCTCTCCATGGTCATCCCCTATAGTAATAGTCACCAAGAAAGACGGAACTCCACCGATTTTGCTGTGACTATAGGGCATTGAACAAAATTACTAAAAAACAATATCGTATCCTCTACCCCGCATAGACGACATTTTGGCGATGCTTGGGAAATCCACAATTGGTTCACCTCATTAGACGCTCGATCAGGATTTTGGGCTAGTCCTATGTCCGCGGATGCAAAACAGAAAAGCACTTTCTGTACTCACATGGGATCTTTTTCATGGTCTGTGATGCCTTTTGGGTTAAAAACAAGTCCAGCCACATACATGAGTTTGATGGATGAAGTTTTACAAGGGTTACACAAATTTGCATCAGCTTACATAGACGATATTTTAATACACACCAATGGAACCATTGAGGATCACCTTAAACATGTAGATGGGACTGTCTTCGACAGATTACGTTTACACAAAGTGAAGTTAAAATTGAGTAAATTGCAGCTTTCTACAAAAGGAGATCAAATATTTAGGTTTCATAGTAAATGAGAATGGAATCAGACCAGATGACGATAAAATTGCAGCAATACAGAAGATACCTCCACCAACGAATGTAAAGCAAGTGAGAGGATTCATAGGATGTTGTGCTTACTATCTAAAACACATAATCAATTTCTCAAAAGTAGCCGAACCTTTGCTGAATTTTAACCAGGAAAAATATGCAAAATTCAGGTGGGAAGAAAAAATGTCAGAAAGCATTTGACTACCTAAAGTCAGCACTAATCACAATACCTTTTTCTGGCACATCCAGACATCACAAAACCCATGGATCATCTATAGTGATGCTTCCGACACTGCAATTGGAGCTTGTTTGGTACAAGGAAATATCACCAAATGAACCACCAGTGATTGCCAATATTCTTCAAGAAAAACCGATAGCCTTTCTTTCACATGCTTTAAGCAGAACTCAACGAAAATGGACGACAACAGGAAAGGAAGCTTATGCAATTCATTATGCTTTGCAGAAGTTTGACTTTTATATCAGAGGAACGTTGGTTATCATAAAAAACGGATCAACAACCTCTAGTAAATTGGCTTACTAAACCCCAAGAACAACCAAAAAAGCTGCAGACATGGGCTATCAATTTGCTAAATTACGATACCAAGATCGAGTATTTACCTGGTAGACTAAACACATGTGCAGATTTATTATCGAGAATACCATATCCTGAACCTACAGACGTGGACGATCTGAAACAACAAGACTTAACTGAAATAGATGATAATGCGAAAGAAATCTCCGCCATTGACTTCATCCAACATAGTCAAGACACTGAGCCTCCTGATAGTCAAGAACAGAAAACACAACCTACGGAGAACTCGAGAAACTGATGATTGGCGATGAATCTAGAGATTTTGAACAGAGTCTAATCTTCAAGAAGGAACAACTGAAAGACGAAGCATTAACCAAGATTATAGTACAAGTACGTACCAATCCGAAAGAAAAGATAGAGAGACTATGTGATATTACCTGAAGACAATATTTTATATCATGTCAGTCCTAGAGAAAATGGATTACTGCAGAAATGTATCCCCAACATCATTGGTAACCAAACTGTATTGAAACAATTTCACGATGACAATGGTCACTTCGGACGCGATAAAACCCTCGACGTCATTACAAAGAGGTACTATTGGCCAACTATGATAAAGATATCATAGAATATGTAGGAACGTGTAAAATTTTGTAATCTTAGAAATATGAGAATGATTAGGGCACCGATTCAGGAAATGGCACATGAACATTATCCCATGGAAGGCGTTAGTCTAGACATATCGGGACCGAATCCAGTTACCTTATCCGGACACAAATACATATTACACCTGGTGGATCAATATTCTGTGTGGCCAGAGAGCTTTTCCTTTAGAAAAATGCTAACTTCAGCTCTCATTACAGACATCTTCTTACAACAATTCAGTCCGCGACATGGCTGTCCTCAGAGAATAATAACCGACAATGGCAAACAGTTCATAGGAGATCCTTTTGCCTCAACATTAAGAAAAAGGAATATAAAACACACTAAAACCTCATTTTATCATCCAGAATCAAAATGGAAGAAACGAAAGGATGCACTCTACCCTACATGACATATTAGCAAAACTTACGGAAGGTAACCGTCAATATTGGGATATATCCATAAATCAAGCCTTAGACGCCCTCAGAATGAACATCAATGACTCAACAGGATTTTCGTCTTTTTACTTACTTTTATGGCCGAGAACCAAATTTTCCTTTGGATAACATCTTGCTTCCCCAGAGGAAATATACAGGTGAATGTCCGATACAGATTAATTTTGCAGCAAAAAAAACATAGGGCACATGTTATTGCTCACAGAAACGTCCCCGAAAAGCTTTTGCTAAACGAGCAGGTGTGAATAACCGTAACAAAAACCTTTACACTGCAAGAATTCAAGCCCTGGCAAAAACCAAAAATACTGTAAAAACGGTTGTTTTGTTTTTTAAAAATTTACATGACAGGAATAAAAAAAAAAAAAAAAAAGCCTACTTTGACCCACAAGTTGCACTTATAACACTGCAAGATTGGAACCTTAACACATGTTAGCATGTTTAGTACGGATAAATTTGACAACGATGGTTTACCCGGATAACAAACAAAATATTGGAAACACAACTTCTCCAACTAATTATATCTTGTGGAACGAAAGAACGCAATTCCACTTACAAAAGCTCACGTCAATCAGATGCGACTTGATGATCACCGACCGCTTGATATACCAGAGACGAAGTTTCCAGTTCCAGAGACCAACTCGTTTGTCTACGTTAGCCCAACCTCCATCTTCTTCTTCATCTTCTTCGGATGCAGTGGACACATCAGAACATTCTTCCTCAGAGTCAGAAATTGTACCACATCGTTTGGATCATGCGATTCAAAGAGCTAAAGATTGTAGAAGTTCGTCATCAAGTGAAGATAACGTTCCCCTACAAGAACTTAGACAGCGTCTCATTTCAAGACAAGAACGTATTGCTGCGGATGAAAGAATCGAACATAATTAAACAAGTATGAATCTTGATTTTCCTCAATCTACACTATCAACACCATCCGATATCGATTGCTCCAAACCCGTAGTTTCAGAAAATGATTCAATGACTACAGCTTCGAATACTACCTTGATGGACATGAACGAAACGCGAAAATTAGCAGATAAACGGAGATACGATTCTTCATTTTCCGATTCCATCCCTGTTGCCAAGCTTCCGAAATTTTCGCAAGATCAAATATATGTCAAACCTAAAAAACGTAGAAGAAAACGGAAATCTCCACGCCTCTCGTGTGATGTAGACATGATTATTGATGATTCTTCACATCTCACACCTATGGTTCAAGTTCCTCGCAATGTTTCACCCCGCGTGAATAAGGGCATGCTTTTATCTCAGCTCATGTCATTATTAGCTGACAAACTGTAACTTGCATTTTGGCAGAAACGTTTCCCCTTTACATAAACCTTTGCGGAGCTACGACAAATTTCATATATCGTGATTCAACTAGATTCTAGTTTGTAAGGGAGGTATCTGACTCCACGACTACGTTATTACTCATCACTCAAAGACCTTACTGAAACTGATCCAGCTTTAAGAGACCGTGGGCTCTTCATCGTGTTGTGAAGCCGAACAGTTGATGCCTATGTTGTCTTTCTACAAGTCCTTCATCAGGATTTAAACCAAATGAAGAGGTCCTTGCCACATTTTCGACCTGTTCTATGTGATACTTCAGCCAATGATGTGCTTTCAGACATTCGCTCTTAAGTTTTCCCCATACATGCACGATATGAAGTGTTTTATGATTATTATTATTACTCTAAAATTAAGATGCTACATAGATAGACCGACTGATAGTACCGGAAAATGTCTCTTGACATACATTTTTATGGCATGGAGACATATGTGAACGGATTGATGACGTCATTATATAAAAGATACCCTCAATTCTATCTAACATAAGAGACAACAGAGACTGATGACGTAATTCATAATTAACCTATAAAACAAAAGAAACTTAACATAGACACAAAAGACAGTTATAGGAAATGACGACAAGATGACGGTAACGTTACTAGTGCAGTAACGATGACATATACATAAATGGTGCACAAATAATTGTAACCAGTGGTTTTAGCCAATAGATTCATTGGAATAAAAGACATCCGTTATGAAGACTAATGTTTAGAAGTCTTTAGCTACTGACCTTGCAACGAGATGGTCGTGATATTGAGACAGACCGATGTTGAAGTAGACTCAGATAGACTCAAGCTATTTTATCCCCTGACATTGGACAGTGTATTTCTTGCTTTGACGCAGAAATGGAATGAATTCGCTCGATGTGATATATTATGAATTCGCTCGATTTGATATATTATGAATTCGCTCGATTTGATATATGTCAATGACAAACAGCCATTTGTGTGTTTAAGATCGAACATTGTTAGAATAGTTTTTTTGGAACATATTTATTTTGGAGATTAGCTCCCTAATTGTCTTCCCACTCTCCCATCGTTCAAAAATACACCAGCTTCTTAGTTGGTTTTGACGATGACATTCTGCATTACACAACAGCTACATACGAAACTGGAATAATACCAAATACTCTTTGGTACCAGTTTCCAACGTAATATAATAGAGTAGGACATTGTAATCTGCAACCGACACTATAATTATATGATCAAATCGTCTGTGAAAATTGGAAGACTTGTAAAATAAAGTTATTGTTGGAACTTCTATCATGGATTAGTTCTGCATTCAGTTTGGATGATCTCTGATGAAAGAGTACTACATTATATGTCACACAAAGTCCAAGGAAACCGAATCAAATAAAAACCTGGGTCCCGTAAAATATCGAAGAGAATTTCTACCTCTGGTGAACCAAACCAGTACTCTCGTTTTATGACTCTTCAGAAACACTTATTAGAAGGAAAAAGAGAAAAGAGAAAAATATAAAATAAACTTTACCCAGTATGTAAAACGGGTACATACTTAGAGGGCAAACCTCGTGCTCCCGTCACATGAGAAAGGGTAAATTGGTGCTCCTGTCACAGCTGTTCAGGTCTGGTGATGATCTTCAGGGCTTGCAGTAGTGCCATAGCTTCTGCCCTAAAATTGGAGGAGATTGTAAAGTTTCTTTTCTTCTTTCCACTCTGTAAAGTATCAGTCGGTGTGCTCTGTAAGGAAGAGTGGTGTGTTGTTGAGATCAGGCATGCTCCAGTCTACCCAGCTGTAAATGGGTAACTCACCCTAGTCCTGAGTTAGGAAAGGCAAAGGCTCCAGGGGAAGCAGGCCCTAAACTTGGTCACTCCAACCGACGCAGGATGGTGTATGTATGAAGTAGAAGTGTAGAGTGTGATTACCGCGAATGGTGTACTGTTCGTGTGCTGACCAATATAACCACTCATACACTTGTGTCTACAAGGCACCAATGCAGACTGCTGGAATCTTTGTTTACTCAATTTATTCAGACGTACACACTGGGACATACGAGTACATCATGGTATGTTGACATATCAATTTGTAGGTATACATAGCAGATCTGAAGTCATGACACATTCAGAAATAATGGGCAGTACATCAAAAGTTCAATGTCATGATATATTAAGGCCGCATTCCCCTATCTGACTAAACGCGTCAGTGAAGGCAGATCGATAAATAACTAAAGTTACTTGACGTCCATAGTTTGTTGCATATATTATGAAACCACGAAAGAGGGGGTTTCTAGCAAGATTGAGATCTCCCTGTCACTGTCCGATAATAGGATAAATAATCTGTTCTCTTGGCAGTGATCAAAACATATGATGACCGAAATCTAACATGGCTGCCTCCCTGAGTTGTCGTTCACTCATTCATAGGAAGGAGAATATAAGCCAGAGTTAATTTATAATGGGTATATAAATGATTTCATAAATGTTCCCATACAGCTCTACGGTGATCAGGTTAATTCACGTAGCCATAACCGCTGCAGGAAAGTCTGTCATCTTCGTCGATACAAAACACGACCCTAGCGATACGAAGCACAATGTTCCATCTAGGTCGAATCGACATGAGATCATCAATATAGGGTCTGGCAATACATGGAGTCCGAATTATACATTGTACCGTACCTTAGGAGAGTCTCTAACATAAACTATAGTAGAGATACCATCTCCTTTAGAAGAAAACCACTTCATGAATCATATTTCCTTAAGAATCTACCAGCCCTTTGAAAAGTGCGTACCCGCCATTATCACGATACATCGGAACTCATCACGACTTGTCAAGACAACTCATACTTCCGCTAGACCGGAATAACAAGAATCTAGTCCCTCCTACCCATCCAAAATATACAATATAGGACTGATTCTACTTGTACTAATAATATGTAATACATATGAATTCAGGCCATAAACACAATAAGCAAATTAATATATTTTCTGGCCCTAAAAAATAAGTACAAACGTAAGCGCAATATCCTTGCGCCGGATCAATATCCAGAACGATTACTCCTATAATCAAAAGTGTGAATCAAACATGGATTCTCTCGCTTTTACCATAGACAGCATTTTCATACACAAATGAATGAATGTCTATATTTTTTCCCATATTAAATAGCCATATCGATTTTTGTAATATGTGCGTCAAAATATGCACGCAACAGATTACCACACCCCTCGGGAAAAAAAAAATGGTACTTTTTTTTTTTTTTTTTTTGAAACACATCTAGGAGCAACATACAATAGGCTCACAACGCACCAATAACAATGCGCAGATGATAAGCATAAGTTTTATGACCTTAGAGAAGGTACTTCTCTAAGTATTAATATTTCCAGAGAGGTGTCACCAACGCATACTACAATATTAGCAATGACGCAATTTCCACATTAGTTTATACATAAATTTCATCTAAGATATCTTAACATCATGATCATCGAAGACGAAAAACATTGAAAGATCAGCGGTGAATAAATATCAATGAACCGCTAAGTAGTGTTACAATCAATATATGATATATTACATATGTGTACACATTTCAACATAGAAACAACTGTATCAAAGTTGTATAACAGTTATGAATCATGTGGGCATCTAGACAAAATATCTGCCATCACATTTTCTGACCCACGGATAGCTCGCACCGAAAAATGAAATGGCTGTAGAGCAATCGCGTATCGCGTTGATCTCGCGCTCTTCAGATTTTTTACTCTGAATAGCCGTAAGAGCTTTCTGGTCAGTTTCCACAATGAAATGCGCGCCCAGAAGAAATCTTTGCAGTTTAAGGATTGACCAAACCATAGCCAATAATTCACGGTCTAGGACCGAGTAATTCTTCTCTGCGGCATTTAATTTCCGAGAAATATACATCACAGGATGCAGAGTTCCAGAGTACTCTTGCATTAGTGCAGCTCCAATCCCGGTGGATGAAGCGTCACTACGAAGAATAAATGTCTTATCCTTAGAAGGCAATACTAGGATAGGTGAAGTAGAAAACATAGTTTTAACCTTATCCAAAGAGGATTGACATTCTTGAGTCCAATGGACTACATTAGGAGACCCTTTCTTTAGCAAGGAAGAAAGAGGTGACATAATGGAGGACAGATTCGGGATGAATCGTCCATAAAATTGTATTAGACCTAAGAGACTTCGTACTTGCTTTTTAGTCTTAGGAATAGAAATGTTAAGTATCTTACTTGTATTATGGTCTTCTGTTTTTAGGAACCCATGACCAACACGGTGTCCTAAGAAAGATATTTCGCTAAAACCAATACATGCTTTCGATGGTTTCGCTGTCAGGTTATGCTCGCGTAAGATAGACAATAGTTCATTTATACCATTATAGTGATCGTTCCAAGTATCACTGAAAAGACAGATGTCATCAAGATACGCAATGACATCTGAGCGATGAGATAGGATTCGACGCATCATGCGTACAAATGTAGCAGGGGCGTTCATAAGACCGAAATGCATGAAATTCCATTGGAATAGACCCCTAGGCGTCGAAAAAGCAGTAAACGGTTTGGCGTGTTCGGATAGTGGAACTTGCCAATATCCCTTAGACAAATCGAGTTTAGTAAAGAAGTGAGAATTCGATAGTCTCGTAAGTAGCTCTTCTAGTAAAGGCATAGGTTCAGCATCGAATTTAGTCACTTGATTCAATTTGCGATAATCCACGCAAAGACGTATGTTATTGTCTTTTTTCCGTACTATAACCATCGGCGAAGAATATGCTGATGTGGATGGTTCAATAATTTTTAACTCTATCATCTCATCTAACTCTTTCTCTACCTGTGCTTGAAAATGTATCGGGATAGGATACGGTCTGACTCTTATAGGACTATGGTCAGTAAGAATAATGTCATGTTGAATGACATCCGTTTGACCAGGAATGTCAGTAAGGACATCCTGAAATTGTTCTAACAAAGTAGAAACTTGTTTCTGCTCTCCTGGAGATAATTCTGGAGAAATTGCAACATCTTTCCATGATTCATTAGAGTGAAGAGGAATCATTGGAAAAGGTAAATTTACATCCGAGAAACTCGTTTCCTCATCCTGTATTACTGACAGAGATGAGTACTGTCCATGTTGGACTGGAAAATCGTCCGTTGCCTGGAAAACAGGTTGTAAATAATCAGGACGTTCATGGAATTCCGTGAGCATGTTGATGTGGAAGGTTTTACGCTTCCCGTCAATATCGACGATATAGTCAACATCGGAAACTTTTGATATTATATCGTACGGACCTTTCCAAGAAATGAGAAGTCTATTTTCCCTACAAGGTAGCAAGACAAATGCTTTGTCACCTGGACAAAGTTGTCGCAAACATCTCTTTTTATTGGCAAATTCCCTTGCCTTCTGTTTCGCAAATTCAGAAGAAGCAGTTGCCAATTTGCATGCTTCAATAATCTTGTGTCTAAGTGCGATGACATATTCATAAGAGGATTTTGTGTCATCGACAATATTATCAGCAGTTATAAGATCATGAAGTAAGGACATAGGACCTCGCGGTTTCGCGCCAAAGACAAGTTCAAAGGGAGAAAATCCTGTATGTTCGTTGGCGACCTCTCTATATGCAAAGAGAGCCGCGGGTAAAACCCTATCCCAATCCTGAGGATGATCTTCCGTTATCTTACCTAGTAGGTTTTTCAGAGTTCTATTCAAACGTTCCACCATCCCATTGGACATAGGATGATAAATACTACTCAGCGATCTCTCTATCTTCAGAGTCGACATTACTTGAGACATGGTATCCGATATGAGTTGGGTACCATGGTCGGATAATATTTCTGCTGGAAACCCCAGACGAGAAAATATTAACCAAAGAGCATCTGCGACATATCAACACACGTCAAAATAAATTGGTGTCCTCTAGCAGACTTTATCTTAAATGGACCAATGATGTCTATCGCCATTTTTTGAAATGGCCGAATGGGAATGTCTGCAGCCTGAATAGGTGCATCATGGCGTGGACCTCTGGATTTAATCTCTTGACATACTTTACAAGATCGACAATAGATTCGTATGTCCTTATTCACAGCAGGCCAAAAGAAAGATTGAAGAACTCTAGCTTTAGTACGGGAAAAACCCATATGTCCAGCACACTGCGAATCATGAGCGTGCTGTAAGATTTTAACTCTCATATTTTTAGGCACAAGGATTTGAGAATGAATGGACTTAGCGGAGTCTTGTACCATACGTACAAGTACGCCATTCTTCATCGTAATCCAAGATTTACGATTAGTATCCTTATTCGGATCACCTTTTGTTGCCAGAGTAAAGAATTTTTTTAGAGTAGGATCATCTTCCTGCTGTTTGATAAAGGAATCGTGGGAAATCTCCAAGGGATCATCTCGGATCTGCGCATCATTATCTTCAGAATGTGAAGATTGTGGCATATTAAGAGCTTGAGCCCTAGTGATTACTGCATTAGCCGATTGCATATTAACATTTTCCCAATTAGAAATTTGCTGTGGAGTGCATTCTTTCACCCCGTGAATGCGACCGATGATAAGATCAGCGATCGGATTCGGCAAGAGACATGCTTGCACCTCTCCTGTAAAGAAAGGCGTAGCAATATTGATAATGGCAGTGGAGTACTTCTCCAATGTGCCACCAAATGTTACACATTTGACTATATTGCCTGTAGCTCGAGAAGGATTTACGAGTGATTGCCTCACTCCGATGGTAGTGCACCCCGAGTCGAAAAGAATTGATACCGGAGTACCATCTATTAGGCCCCTATTAAAGACAAGAGCACCCCTTCCATTATGCGCAATTGACGCATGGAGAGCGGGAAGCGGGTGACCGCAGCTTAAAGTAGAAACTGTGGTTGGATCGAATAATGTTTTGCATTGCGAACACTGAGATGCTCTAGCAAAATCGAAAGCGGAATTTGCTACACTATTGGAGTCTTTTTTATCATTATTCTGATTATCCGTGTCGTGGAACTCCTGTTGTGCAGAGTTAGCCTGGTAATACGATTTACCATGTCTTTTGTGTTGTGATCTACCTCGGTTATAATTGTCTCTATAATTATCATTTCCCTTGTTATAGCCCCTATTTGGGTTTGAATCATAACATTCATGATCATAATCATCATGCTCATTATATTGAGTATCCCTGTAATATTGTTTCTTTTGTCTCCATGAAGCACTTGGGTAGTTCCTATAGCTACTCCCTTTCCGAGAATTTCTAACATTATGGGTACCCCTCGCGTGTCGAGAACTATCAGCCCGATTCCAGTTCTTCAAAGAAGAACTCTGATTTGAGCGGTTATCTTGGTTTTGATACTTATTCCAATTAACCTTTTTATCAAATTTATTTTTAGCTCCTTGGAATTTGTGTGAGTAATTCTGATTATATTCTGTTGCCGAAGCAACTGGCATACTCTCTTTAATGTTAGAGTTACTAAGAATCATGTCAGGGTGTGCCGTGGCATACTGGTCACAATATTCTTCCATTTGCTTTATTGTACCAGGTTTACGCTCATGTAAGAACTCTAGGAATGATTTATTTACAGAAGACATGACCTTGTCTCTTAGCAATAAATCCGTAAGACCATCAAATGTTTTCTCTGTTTTGGATAATTCAATCCATCGTGAAAGTGTAATTCGTGCTTTTGAGATGAAATCTGAGAATTCTACACCTACCTCAGGTCTCATTGTTTTAAACAAAAGACGGTAACCTTCCTCAGACAGCTGATATCTCTTTATCAAAGCTGCCCTAACAGCATCATAATTATCTTTGTCGGCCTCTTCAACAAAATATAAAAACTTACTCAGAGACTCCCCTTTTAGATTTTCAGACAACTGATTCACATACTGTGATTTGTCAACATTATGAGATCGACAAGCCCGTTCAAATCTAGAAAGCCAAAATGTTATGTCATCACTGGTAGGGTTAAACGCTGGTACCTTGACCTTGTACACAAAGGGTTTACCATTACCACCAGATGCCTGATTAACATTACTCATACATGTCAATTTTAATTTCTCTAATTCAAACTCATGTTCTCTTATTGCTTTTCTCTCTTCAGCTTCTCTATCTAATCTTTTCTGTTCTGCAGCAGCAGCAGCTTCTAATTTTTTCTGTTCTGCAGCAGCAGCAACTTCTAATTTTTTCTGTTCTGCAGCAGCAGCAACTTCTAATTTTTTCTCTTCTGCAGCAGCAGCAACTTCTAATTTTTTCTGTTCTGCAGCAGCTTCTAATTTTTTCTGCTCTGCATCAGCTTCTAATTTCTTCTGTTCTGCCTCAAATCTCCTTTCCTCCACTTGCATCTGCAATTTCTTAAGTTCAGCAGCAGTATCAGCTTCTTTTTCTAATCTTTTTTCTTCAGCTAGAGCTTTCCTTTCTTCTGCAGCAGCTTTTTTTTCTTCTATTTGAAGTTTTCTCTCCTCAGCCGCAGCTTTTTTTTTTTCCTCAGCAGCAGCTTTTCTTTCTTCAACAGCAGCAGCAGTTTTTTTCTCTTCTGCAGCTAATGCTTTGTCATATTGAGCAACAGCCCATTGTTCTAAGTCTTTTCCAGTCTTATCAAGAGATTTTCCTTGTGCAATGAAATAATCTAATGTAGACATATTGTCTTCTTAAATCAGAAACCTGAAAAAGTAAATAAATTACCCTATTTCACTTTAATGGGAGACAAGTCTATACCATAGACTTAGTCTTAGTCCAAACTTGTATGGTTTATAATAACCAATGATAACTTGAGTACCTGTGGACAACAATAACTGTATCTCAAATACTGTGGGAGACAAGCCTTACAAAGGTCTTGTATATCTCAATGTAATCAAAGATCACTTGGGTACCTGTGGAAAAAATATTTCCCTTTACCAATCACTTTGGGAGACAAGCCTTACAAAGGTCTTGTACATTTTGTTTTATAACAATAACAATCATAAAGTACTGATCTGTACTATACTATCAGTGTATACCACTATACGTCATATGTCAACTAAAGACATTACAAAGGACAAACAAGAAAAGACAATATGAACACATTTGCAGAGATCAAATTAAATTAAATAGGAGAAATGAAAAAAAATGATCACAGAAACCGTGATGATAACTGCCATAAGATAACAAGACAAATAACGCCACAGTGTATAAACATAAGGGTGTAAAAAACTGAAATGAAAGAAAAGATGAGACCTACAATTATACAAACAAATCAAACAAAACTAAGGAACACAATATTATTAACAAAAACAACGAAGAAAAGAACACCTCATCACAACTAACAGAAATAGCAGCAAATTGTTGCTAACAAATTTCCAATTAAGAAAATGTGTACCTATAGAATACTAGTACCAGACCAATGTCACTCGGCATACCTTGTACTAGTCACACAGAACATAAACTAATTTAATACATAACAAATAACATGTAAGCATAAATAGCATATAGCATACAATATAATTTATGTCATGAATGGAATGTGTTGCAGGTATAGTGTTGTAAAGCAGGCACAGTTTATATTTTATACTAATAACTTGCCACTTTATTCAGTAATAGATTTAATTTTAAACTATTACACTGTCAATTTTTCTCTGTTGAGCATATGAAGATCCAACGATGAACTATGCACTTTATGTTCAACAACACTGTGATTCTTCTGTACGTTGAGAAATGTCAACAATACTGCTCCAGATATTTTCTACACTTGATACCACTGTCCTGTGTAATACTGTCTGTACAGCGAAAAAACTGTCAACAAGCGCTGACCTAGATACAGCATCCTATCGGTAATACAGGTCAAGCTGACATCGACTGTATAGCTGTCCTACTGGTGTTGATGTGTTCAAACAAATGTTCTTTCAGCTGTAAACTGTGATTCTCAACACAAAACTGCGTAAGCTGGACCCAGGAATCTGGCTCGCCACTGTAAAGTTTCTTTTCTTCTTTCCACTCTGTAAAGTGTCAGTCGGTGTGCTCTGTAAGGAAGAGTGGTGTGTTGTTGAGATCAGGCATGCTCCAGTCTACCCAGCTGTAAATGGGTAACTCACCCTAGTCCTGAGTTAGGGAAGGCAAAGGCTCCAGGGGAAGCAGGCCCTAAACTTGGTCACTCCAACCGACGCAGGATGGTGTATGTATGAAGTAGAAGTGTAGAGTGTGATTACCGCGAATGGTGTACTGTTCGTGTGCTGACCAATATAACCACTCATACACTTGTGTCTACAAGGCACCAATGCAGACTGCTGGAATCTTTGTTTACTCAATTTATTCAGACGTACACACTGGGACATACGAGTACATCATGGTATGTTGACATATCAATTTGTAGGTATACATAGCAGATCTGAAGTCATGACACATTCAGAAATAATGGGCAGTACATCAAAAGTTCAATGTCATGATATATTAAGGCCGCATTCCCCTATCTGACTAAACGCGTCAGTGAAGGCAGATCGATAAATAACTAAAGTTACTTGACGTCCATAGTTTGTAGCATATATTATGAAACCACGAAAGAGGGGGTTTCTAGCAAGATTGAGATCTCCCTGTCACTGTCCGATAATAGGATAAATAATCTGTTCTCTTGGCAGTGATCAAAACATATGATGACCGAAATCTAACATGGCTGCCTCCCTGAGTTGTCGTTCACTCATTCATAGGAAGGAGAATATAAGCCAGAGTTAATTTATAATGGGTATATAAATGATTTCATAAATGTTCCCATACAGCTCTACGGTGATCAGGTTAATTCACGTAGCCATAACCGCTGCAGGAAAGTTTGTCATCTTCGTCGATACAAAACACGACCCTAGCGATACGAAGCACAATGTTCCATCTAGGTCGAATCGACATGAGATCATCAATATAGGGTCTGGCAATACATGGAGTCCGAATTATACATTGTACCGTACCTTAGGAGAGTCTCTAACATAAACTATAGTAGAGATACCATCTCCTTTAGAAGAAAACCACTTCATGAATCATATTTCCTTAAGAATCTACCAGCCCTTTGAAAAGTGCGTACCCGCCATTATCACGGTACATCGGAACTCATCACGACTTGTCAAGACAACTCATACTTCCGCTAGACCGGAATAACAAGAATCTAGTCCCTCCTACCCATCCAAAATATACAATATAGGACTGATTCTACTTGTACTAATAATATGTAATACATATGAATTCAGGCCATAAACACAATAAGCAAATTAATATATTTTCTGGCCCTAAAAAATAAGTACAAACGTAAGCGCAATATCCTTGCGCCGGATCAATATCCAGAACGATTACTCCTATAATCAAAAGTGTGAATCAAACACGGATTCTCTCGCTTTTACCATAGACAGCATTTTCATATACAAATGAATGAATGTCTATATTGTTTCCCATATTAAATAGCCATATTGATTTTTGTAATATGTGCGTCAAAATATGCACGCAACAGAGATCTTTCCAGTTGGGAAGGCCTTTCGGATGATCTTTCCATTTAGGAATCTTATAAAGATGCCTCCTCCACCGTTCTTTACTGCCCCCTCAGCAGATCCATCTGTGTATGCATGTGTCCACTCCTTCGGGTTTTACTTTTCTTCAATCATTTCTTGAGCCAAAGTTTTTAGCTGTTGAGGGGTCAGGTGGCCTTTCTTTTTTATTTCAGGGACTTCTGTGATGATAGATATATTTCCATGGCAGTCGTCTGGCTCCTCGTAATCAATTAACATTTCAATCTCAGTAGATCGATTTGGGAGGAGGTCTTCATGGCATCGATGCAAATGTTTGGAGATGTTTAGGAAGCTGGTTCTTTTCAGCCTGTTCTTTGTCACACTATGGAGTTTGGCATGCATTGGATGTCTTGGCATTCGTAGAAGCTTCTCACTGTGAGTGAATACCTTTTCCTCACGTCTGTCATCAAGAGAGCGGATGTTGGTGTATCGCTCCATTGCCTGGATTGGAGAAGTCTTCATCTCTCCAGTGATTAGTCTAAGGCCTGAATTTTGCACTTTCCCTAGACATTCTGTGTTTGTTTTAGATGCTGTGGCCCAGGCTGACATGCCATATTCAAGTACAGGTCTGACTGTGCCTGTATAGACTTTTTTAAGTATGTTGGTATTTGCCCCCCAACTTGTGCCAGCCAGTTTCTTCATAATAGAGAGCTTTCTTATTGCTCTCTGTTCTACTGCTTTTATGTGCGGCTTCCAGGTGAGTCTCTTATCCAATTTGACTCCTAGGTATGTTGGGTTTTCCTCGATTGGAAGTTCACTTCCATTTAGCTGCAGTTTAATCGTTTCTCGGCGATTTGACAGAGAGAAGCAGGTTGCTACTGTCTTGGAGAGGTTTATCTGTACTCCCCAATCTGATGCCCATTTACCGATGGTATTTAGCGCTGTTTGCATCCTGAACTTCGCAGTAGGCAAATGTTCAGCAGCACACCAGGCAGCAAAATCGTCAGCATGAAGAGCCCTGGAGATATGCCCGGACAGTTTCTCTGCAATATCATTTTTATATATGATAAAAAGTGTGGGGGAGATAACTCCTCCTTGTGGCACACCCTGTTGTAGAGTGACGCGATGGCTCAGTTTCCCGTCAAGTTTTACTCTTGCTGTGCGGTATCGAAGAAAGTCCCGTATCCAGTTGAACATTCTCCCTTCAATTTTGCTGTTGAGCATCTTAAGGAGGAGTCCTTCTTTCCATACCTTATCAAAGGCTTTTGTCAAGTCTACAAAAACCGCCAGCATTTTCTTTTTCTCCTGAAAGGCATTTTCTACTTCCTGGGCTAGATATACTAGTTGGTCTTCGGTGCTGCGATTTTTCCTAAATGCTGACTGTGTGTTATCAAGCAGATGGTTTTTTTCCAGATGTTTCAGTAGTCTTGAGTTCACCATTCTTTCCATTACCTTACCCAGACAGCTCAGTAGGCTAACTGGTCGGTAGCTGGACTTGCTTGTTTTCTCCTTTTGTTTCTTTCTGATGGGAACAATGATTGCTTCTCGCCATTGATCTGGAAATTTTCCAGTACTCCATGACTGATTGAAGATTAGGAGGAGCTTGTGCCTGGCTACAGGTCCAAGGTTCTTGATCATATCATTTGTGATGCCATCTTTTCCTGGAGCTTTTCTGTTCTTTAGTTTTGTTATGGCAGCACTGAGTTCTCTCATAGTAAGGGGTGACTTCATGCAGATATCTGGGTTTTGGTGCTTCAGTTTTTCTTTTACTTCCTTACGTACTCTTGGATCCGTGCATGTGAAAGTGATGTGGTGCTTTCTTCCTTGTAGAAATCTGCCAGGATGTTTGCTGCCATCTTTCCTGTGTGGTATTTTTCATTTTCCTTGATGACAGTCTTACAGTAGCTGGTTGTTGTTTCTTCATTTAGCACTCTTGTCAGATTCCATAGCTTGCTTGAGTCCTTTTCCATGTTGAGACTGCTAGTCTTCTGGTGCCAGCTCCTTTGGATTTCAGCTTTCTTTTGTTCATTGAAAGCTTGTTTTATGCTGTTGTGCCTCTGTGTGTTCTCTAATGTGGGATTTTGCTCCATAGTTTCCCGTGCTTTGTTTAATTCACTATGGAGTTTTCCCAGGTTGTCACTCCAGTATGGTTTGTAGTCTCGTCGTTTACCTCGTGGAATTGACTTCTTTGCTGCTTGGATGATTGCCTCACTGATGATGGAGATGTTTTTATTGATGTTATTTGAGTGGGCAATGTTCTGACAGAAATTGTCAGCTTGTTCTTTAAAAAATCCCCAGTTTGCTTTTTTGAAATTCCAGCTAGGAGACATATTGATTTCTCCTGCACTTCTTATCTCAGATATCTGTAATGTGACTGGTACATGGTCGCTACCCCCAAGTTGAGTATTTACTGTTCTGGTGGTGAGTCGATGTATGTCATCTGTAGCCATAGCAAGATCTGGTGTGCTCGTTGTTTTCCATACTCTGGAATAGAAGGTGGGCTTATCCTCTGGTTGGTTTATTAGAATTAGTTTATTCTCTACCATCCAATCTTCCACCTCTTCTCCTCTTGGATCTGTTGCGTTATAACCCCAGCTGGGTGAGTGGCTATTGAAGTCACCCATAATGAGGTGTCTCGATGCTGCAAGCTTCACTTTGTGTAGCTCCAGAGTTGTGGTTGGAGGGCTGTAGCAGTTTGTGATCATTAAGTCTCCACTGGGCAGCAGTAGTTGGACTGTTATGTATTCAAGTTCGTCCTCACCAGATCTGTGTGTCTCTACTGCTGGGATTGAGGTTTTAATCAGTGTGAGGATTCCTCCCTTAGTTCTTTTTGCCCTGTCTTGGCGGAAGGATTGGTATCCACGTACAAAGAATCGTTGGGTATCTTTTAGGTGAGTTTCTTGGATGCAGATTATATCAATGTTATTTTCCCTGAGGAATTCTTGTAACTCCGGTTTCTTGTTCCTCACTCCTTCTGCATTCCATTGAGCCACTGTAAGATAGTGGGTTGGTTGGTCAGTTGCTCTACTTTGCCTTCCCCTGACCATTTGGTTGGCAAAGGCACCGGTTGCTTGGGTGGGCCCTTTCGAGGCTAGGGGCCCGGCTCCGCTCCTCCCCGGTTGTAGCTGATAGGAGCGACGCCATGACGTAAGTCGAGATTGTCGCATGACTCCATACCGCAAAAGCGTGTGTGTCCTAATTTTTCCCGGTGTCTGCGCCGTAGCTAACACACTCCGTCTTCGGCAGGCCGGATTGTGTTTGTTGTTCAGGGTTGTCTCCCATAGCCTTTCCATCTCCCGGTGGTAGCTGCAAGGCAGCAGATTGGTTTGTTTACCGAGGTTTACCTTCCCCATGGCTAGAGCTTATAGCGGCTCTTACTCGCTTGATGCACCCGTCGTAGGACATATGGGGGATTTCAGTGGGGGTATCAGTGCCACCTGTTACCCCTCCCCGTCCTGCTGGGAGGACATCGCCGTTTGGTCCGCGACTGCTTATTCGTCCAGCTATGCTGACTTAATTCGCAGCTGACACACCATATCTGGAGGTCGTTCCACTATCCGCCACCCGTGGACGCGCCTGGTTGGGGTCGGTCGCCCCTTTGCCAGGATATGTGATACTAACATGTACGTGAAAGGTAGCCACTCTGACATGCCTAAATGTGCATATTATATTAACACCTGTCTGCGCAGCAAGATATGAACTTGTTAAGAACAATACAAATCCAAAGTATATTGGTATAATAATAGCCCCTTGTTACCTATGTGTTTTTTTTTTTTACTGGAATGACATTGACAATGATGTTGTCAGGGCTGTCGGGCTTACTACATGTGGCCAACGTATTTCTTGATAACGTGAATTTAATGTGGGTCGTTACTTTGGCTTATGGTGCTGACAATGGAGCCCGGTAACAACGTTTAAAGGGTCAAGACAGTATGACCAAACTGGCGATAAATGAATGCTGGACTCCTAGTGAACAGTTGACAACAAAACAAGGTTTACTGTAGATATACTTTGACATCAGTAATGTAGACGATCATCTCAATATTTTCATGGCAGAAAAAGTATATAATCAATACTATCAACATGGACGTTGACTGACTGCACTAACCGCTACCACATGGAGGTTAACGGAAGCTCTACAGTAACGTACCAGTAGGCTACATGGGTTTACCACAGAGTGACCATGTTAACAATCTTGAGCATCTATATAGTTATTTAATTACGGTCCAATCAACTCCCAACGTTAGTGGGACACACTAGCAGCTTGACATATGTGGTCAAGCTGAAGCTCTGCCATAACGATTACAGGAGACTAAGTATCGGAGGCGAGATACTTAAAACGAGTCGTTTTTGGCTAAATGTTTGAAATAAAACGATTCTTGGTATTGCTCTTCAAGAATATCATCTTCATCTTTCAGATGATTATAATTTCTTTATAAACGTGTCTTTCCTACAATAAGGACAAGCACACGAAAAATTCACGTCTATACAAGACGGAGGATATCTGGATCTGCCTCAAGTACGTTGCCCGGATAGCAACAATCATCGCGACAAAACGCGCCATACACGTTTAATAATGGTGCACGGTCGGACGCAAATAATATAACATTTAATTATCTTAGATGCGCTCAAATGTGCGTCTACAAAACACTAGACGGAAATGTGATGATCTCAAACATTTAACTCCCCCTCTATGAATATAATATAACTTAACACCCCTTCTGTAAGTACTATCGGAAAGCTTCCATGAGGTGACAATCCTCAACTGCTTATTTTCCTGGTGTTCCTTTCGAGGTTTTTTCTCTCTTCTGCTTGCGGTGAGAGCTTTATTTTTCGCCCAATCTGAGGTGGTGCCGAAGATGGTGTCGCCACTTGGTGCGATCGGCAGCTTCATCCTCCCAGGTTGTTGGATTTACGTCCAATGCCATCATTTCTTTCTTGCACACATCTATGTATATTCATATAACTAGCTGCACTAACACTCCGCTCATTACATCAAGTCAGGTTTGTTCTTTCAGTTGGCACAGCGGTGTCTATGTAACACCTGTGCTATACATATTCTGCCCGTATGAAGAGAATTTTTTTTTACACGATTCTTTTACATCGAGTAAGCTGTGCATACATGAGCACGTATACCCGTCAAAACAATGACAGGATTAGAAGTCAGCATCTTAAACTGTCACCATCAGCAGCACATTTAGAACACTCAAAAGTGGGATTAGGCTCTGCTAGGAGTTATTTCTGAAGTGATTATTTTCGACACAAACAATTACCAGTTAATACGTTGTAAGAAATATACCAACTCCTGGAGTACAGATACAGAACACATTTATTTTAATCCACTTCTGACTTTATCATGAACTTCCATAGGCCACCAACAACAATTGGCCAATACAATCATTTTGACCGTTATACGTTTGTGGTCACTATATACTCAACACGTTTTAAGTCCGTTTGTGTTATCCAATAATATATCCGCGACTAACCCCTATGCAATATATAAACGGACGTTAGCTACACAGTCTGAAAACACAGCTATCTCTACCGGCTACACCACACAGAACTCACAACACAGCCATCACGACTGCCTACACCAAACGGACTTCGTTGTCGTGCACGAGCACTCACGTCATAATTACAGTATTATGCGTAACGACGCGCTAAGCAACGTCCTTTTGAGCACCACAAAGTTCCAAGATAATGGACGCCTTGTTGTGTGCAAAGAGAGGTGTAACACGCTCTTTAATCGCACATTTTTTGTAAATGCACAGTTATCTATACAATTGTTACATTGATAGCCTCTGTACTTAATATACGTTTTATGATTTCCTGGGTCCCTAAAGGTTACCATGAGAAAAGACTGATTCATGTAGGCATACACCTAAATGATCAAATGATTGTCCATGCGATTGTCATGGCAACAGCTACAATCACAGGAAGTAAGCATCTCAAAATGAAAGGAAGTCTACATTGTGTGGATGAAAGTTACGCGTGGAGTGACAACTCGACCACCTTGATTACTACCTGTAATGATCTTTTTTATTCAAATTTCAGTCCTTTAATTTTAACATTTAACAACATGCTAAAGTTAAAAAAAAATATGAAAACGTATTCAATTAATACCTCATAGCTCCGCAAGGAGCATATGCCTTCAACAAAAACACGACAACTCCTCCTGTCACTTGCCATCAGCTCAAGTTTTTTTCCATGTCTTCCTCATAATTTTCAGTTCTATTTCCAGTTCTTTTCTCCGTGATGTGTGTGTGTGTGCGTGTGTGTGTGTGTGTGTGTGTTCTGTGTCTGTGTCTATCTCTGCCTCTCTTTCCCTGGGATTCCAGAAAAAGGGCATTCTTGTAAAGCTATCAACGGGTTTCTTCAGTGTGTGTCTTATCCATTTCCAGGGTCTTCTTCTTATCTTTTGTTCCACAGGCACTTGTCTGGGTCATCTTATCAGTGCCTCTTTCTTTAGATTTAACGGAATGTTAAAGTTAAGAAAAAAGTAAGTTATGAACCTGGTCCGTCATTTCTTGACAGTTCACATACGCAGATATCTGTGAAATCCAAATATATCAGATTTATGGCATGTACGTTGGGTGATCCTAATTGGTTAAGATAAATGTCAGTCAAAGCACAACGCAAATCGCGCCTTTTCCGTCTTTCGATTACAGAGCTGAGCAATTATGGCAAACGATTAAAAAAAAGTGTGCATTCACTACAAGTAACGTCATCTAACGTTATGACACAGTAATATCTTTATTTATTTACTTTTTAAAACGCTTGTCATTAATCAACATGGAACAGTTCATAGTTCAATGGGATGGTTGATGCTGTTTCGCAGCAGTACACTTCTGAATGTCTAACACCAAAGATGATAGTTTGAGATCGAAGGTCTGGCTCCACATGACGTCAGTTCCTGTGCTTAAAGTAATATGAATACGAGCTGAAAATGTTGTATTTTCACGTGTATGTGGTCGCATCAAGTAGTGTATTACCCTTCTAGAAACTTCAGGAAACGAGAGCTAGGCATGAAACCAACAGTCTGACAAAGCTAGAAATCCATTATAAAGCAAGCACACAACATTGAAACACATCTTAGTATAATTTATCAACATAATCAAAAATCATCTACAGCCGATATTCCCTTTTCTTATAAAGACTGCCAAGCTTGTGACTTGCGTTTTTGTTTGTTCGGTTGATTTTATTCAATATGTTGCAACATATTTTTTTTTTGTACATTGCCTGGACCCCAGGTTAGGGAACCAATGAGTTAATGACAAAGCGGGGCAAGACAAGTCACATGGCAATTCCAAGAAATGAGGCGCTGGAATGTTTATTAAAATTACCATACCTAATATTTTCAAATGTTAATAGGAGCATCGTTTGACTACAGAACTGTACCGGCTGTCTTCCATCCAGAATTTGAATCTGCTGGAATTATCTCTCCAAGAACGTGTTAGAGGAATGAATGCGACTGTATAACTAGCAGTAAGAAATCCATTTCGCATGGCAGGGTTGTCGTTGCTGCAAGTAAGGATGAATTTAAAAGTATTCCTTTAACTTACCCAAAATTAAGCCTAAATTATGCATCTAAAGTCATGCAGATGCACGGAAGAAGCGGCAAACATTTTCCCTGGCAAAGTCACTGCTCGTACGCCTCGTCCCCTATTGCGACAGGATGAAAAAGGTCCTGCCTCTACTTTGACAGAGAGATTTCGACAGCGCAGCTAAGTATCAAAGGTTACCCTCTCGAACGAGCGGACAAGAAAAGCGTTGCGCCACCAGGCATCATATTTCGTTCGACGATTTCAAACGACTAGGGGAAGATTAGCCGACCGACAAGACACAATCTTTTTGTCGGGTAAATACAGAAGAAATAAGTTATACGTGTGTGCGTTCTCTAACGCTGTCAGAACTAAGACTGACACTTAGGTAAATGAGCAACAATGCGACTAAGTATCAATAAAATTAAAATAAGGCGTGGACAGAAATAGAGGTGGGCAAAACGCGTAACAGACTGACTGGTTGGCCGAAAAATTCAAAACAACTCATCACAACCATGATATATGTAGCGGTAGGTTATTTAAAATTATTTATTTATGTAAGAGTATGCCAGTAAACAGTTCTGGTCTTACAAGTAATACCCCAGTCTTAGAAATAAGCACTGGCGTATTGTTATCATAGAAATAGTCAGACTGTGAAAACGATGGCCCAGTTGGTAAGAAGTAGTACCAGGATTATATATATATATATATATATATATATATATATATATATATATATATATATATATATATATATATATATATATATATATATATATATATATATATATATATATATATATATATATATATATATATATATATGTATATATATATATATATATATATATATATATATATATATATATATATATATATATATATATATATATATATATATATATATATATATATATATATATATATATATATATATATAAAATATTAACACAATTACTATTATTCCTAATGTTTCGATAGAATTGTCTGTCCTTGTAGAAAATGTATTTACTCGAAACCGTCACTCAGAAATGTTAATAAGTAGGATTGTACTTTTAGACTTCAGATTCTTGAATAATAAAGTTAATGAAAACTGGAATCACTTTTCCGGTATCACTGGTCTCTTAGTCCTCTGACTTTACACATTAATGTCATCAGTTGACTGATTTATCTAATTGTTTGAATACTATTGGCTGTTTCTTCATATATGGGTAGTCAGTGTCTTAAATGACACTTATCTGAGTATCTTGACACTGCTGACACGGGACTGTCTTTTGTAGCTATCAGTATTGGTAGACCCAGCACTAGGAATATCAATGACCAGCTGTGGTTCACCCGTTAGGGTTCTGCACTTTTGTGGGATTGCCTCTGATGAACAACACAAGCTTCTGATACTTGACAGTCTGGTTTGAGTTATTTCATGGAACCTGAAACATCAAATCAGCCTTGGCTAGTATCTGGCTAGACTTGTAACTGACTAGCACAGATGTCAGACCAGTCAGTCATCAGATGTCACAGTTATACAATCTTAGTAAGTAAGGACATCATTTCAGTGGTACAGAAGTATTAACATTTCAATTAATTGTAACTGACTAGCACATATGTCAGACTAGTCAGTCATCAGATGTCGCAGTTATACAGTCATAGCAAATTAAATTACATCATTGCAACGATACAGGATTAGTATTTACATTATTAGTAATAACCATCATCTGGTTTGTTTCTCTCCTGTACATCCTTTAATGTTTTATAGCTTGATCTTTCCAAACCACATCAGGTACAAATTCAAATACTGATGTAATTCTTAGCATCTACACAAAATTACTACACAACTAGATAACGTGAGTGACCGACTGACCATGCGATCAAGTTGCTTTCTTCGGTAGCACCACTACATAGTTTTAGAACTGAAACCTGGCTGTGGAACACTCCATTTTACCAGCTATAAATGGGCACTCAGTTGTGCTCTCGAACTAGGGAAGGAAAAGGCAGCGCGGAAAAAGACTGGTCACCTACCCTCGTAAAAGCGATATCTTCCATGATGAAGCTTCTAACACTTCATTTGCCTATGACAGTCTCTGCCATAGGACTGCCTTTCTCTTCGTAAGAGATACAGCAATTAATATGATAGATGTTATCTTCATTTGGCTGTGGGGCTAGTTGTGATTCATTTTTGTACAAGCAACAATCATCCACATAGCATATGTTTAAATCATATTAAAAATCACAATACATTTATGCCAATGAATATTCTACGTGCATATTTTGTAAAGTCTATACGAACCTGCAATAATAAAGAAAAATATTATACATGATAGTTATCATAATTTCGCTTACCCTCAGACTTCAGACACTTGACTGAAAATTTCTGGCGATCCGCTCACAATTCAGGTGGTACAAGCGTAGTGGCGATTTCTGCCTCTCCAGTCTGTCTCAAACCTATTTCAGTGTGTGTTTCCAATTTAACGAACCGCTTATTTATAAGAGTCTGGCGGACGTATCGGAGAGCACTGACGTCACAGCCTAAGACTCGGGCTGAAATCCGTTCCCGAAACAGCGATTACACCAGATTTGTGCGTTGACTGAAACTTTCCCTTTCTCATCCTCGGCTAATATATTATCCATACTGTTCCATCCTATCTTGTTTTGTACCGCCGATATATCTCTATCTTTCTATCCATGTAATTTCACAATCTGTTACTTGTTGATTTTAGTATTTAGAACAGAAATGGGTTTACAAGCTTTCAGCTTAACTGTGGACAGCCGAAATACGCGTTGATCTCCGTAAATGATACTTCCTACTGTTTTTCCTTATATACAGTTATACACAATTCTCTCCAGGAATAAAAGGAATCAACGCTGGACACCTTTTAAAAGAGACAGGTGTAGATGACACTCGAAGAGCGCTCATTTTACTCCAACGTGCATCTTTTTTTACCTACAACAGTTGCAGTTTAAATAATAAATGGAAAACACTTTGTAAAGTTTAAAAAACTACAATATAGTTTATTGTATTTTTTGTTGTTGTTGTTGCTGTTTGATTGTTTCCCTTTGACAGGGAAGAGGATAATTACATCCCATGGAGAAAAAAAAAACAGCCAATAGTTTTTTTTTCAAAACTTTACAAACGTGGGTAAAATAACTTCATTCAGAATCACTAAATGTGTTCCCAATTCTTCTAAATTTACTGCAGATGCTGAAAGGTTAAGACGCTAGCTTTAGTTCTTTCCCCGTCATTTTTTTGACGGGTATATCTGCTAAAGCACGTTTCACTAGCTTTGCCCTCAAACAAATGTAATTATCTGATTAACTGTCCAACGTATTAATGCCATTTTTTGCCTACGATGTTATATTGGGTTAGACCCAACAAATATATACTTTATATCTGTGCATCTTGTCTAGTTTCCATAAACGAATGAAATCCTTTGATCTTTGTCGGCATACTAATTATTGTGTATCGAGAAAAGAAATTTTACCACTTCGGTCACAGATTCTGTGAATTGATTAGGCATAGGCGTGTCTACTATTACAATAATGTGGCCATCACGTTTGCATATGAATACCTGTTGAAGATGATTTCTTAAATGATCTGCATGCGAGATACTCGTGACATTGTTTGTCATTGACATTTAGTGCGCTACCAAACTGGACCTTCATTGATCTAATTATTTCAATAGGTATCACCACTTTGCGGCTCATAAATATCATAATGGAACGTTGCTTCTCTACTGTGCTTGTAAATAACGGTAAGGTCATCTTTAAAGAAATTAAACTTCATCCGAATCATAATCAGATGTCTCTGAGAAATTAATAATCAATCTCGACTGAATGAAGGACAAACCATCATTCGTCCAATATTCCTCTTCCTCTTGTAACACATGGTTCTCACATTTCTTCCAATAATCCCTGGCTATATTGGAGATGGCGGCTTTTGTAAGTATTCCAACATCTTTTAATTTGAACGTTCTATTTTCTGTTGCTACCTGTTCCTTAATTTTAGCCCAGACTAATTCTATTGGGTTTAAGTGAGAATGGTAAGGAGGCAATCTTAAACATCTGTGACCATGTTCATGGTTTGCCTTGTCTATGGGAAATATCTTTGTATGCTGTGTCTTTTTTACAATTCCAAGTAATTCAGGCTTCCGGGACATTTCGTTGAATGGAATGTTGTTTTTGGTCAGCCAAATCTTTATTACATCTTTAGTACTTGATGAATTAGGAACTTTATCTTCTGGTGCCACAACGTTGTGATATGAAGCATTGTCCATTATCAAACACGACGGTCTATCCAATGAAGGAAGTACATGATTCACAATCTAATCTTGAAATATCTTGCCATTCATCTATGTATGATAATCCCTATTATCTGTGGATTTGGAAACAAATATGAGTTCAGTATTATTTAGAAGCCCATGATGGCTGCTTCCTGCATGTGCAATTATTAGGCGCTGTCCTTTGCTGCTTGGTACTAGTCTCTTAGTTGTCCCATCAGATGATTGCAATTCTCGTTCATTACTGTGGTGCGCATTGATCCAAGTTTCATCTAAATACACAAAATCATAACAATCTCTTCTCATTTCTCTGATCTCGCGTAAATATTTGCTTCTCATTGCAACTATATGAGGCTTCTCACAAATAAGGTTTCTACCACCAACATATTTTCTAAAAGTGAATCCCAAACTCCTAATAGTCCTCCATAGCGTAGATTTGGAAATATCAATGTCATTCTTCTTTATTAACCAAATTTTCAATTTCCTTAAAGTCACTGCCTCATTATTGTGAAACATATTGCAAATTTCTCTGCGGATCAATTCTCTGTCAAAATTATCCATCACTCTTGGCCTAATTTTCGTGTGTAAAACACTGGAATTAGAAATTTTAGATGTCGTTATCCAGCGGTGCAATGATCGTTTGCTTATCCCCAAGGCGCGAATAGTCCTCTTTTGTGGGTTTGAAATAGAATGATATAGTTTTCCTCGAGTAGCTTCATTGCAGAAATACTTAAAAATCCTATTTGTGATTTGCTGTAATGTCATAAAATGTACTCGCAGACTCATTTTTCCTACTTAACCACACAATACTTTTTGTAGACACACCTATGATTGACAATGTGTGCACCGGATATAAACTGTTTTATGTTCAAGAAGTGCAATTTCACGCAAAAATCATGCCAATTGTTTGATAAACCAATCATGTGCAAATGAGGCCGTATAATTTACTGTAGACATTTCAATATGTGTGTGTGTGATGTGTGTTGGCAAGTAGGATTTTGATATTATATCGCAAAGAAACGAAAACTGAAACCAATGGCCGCATTTTAATGAAAAATTTAATTCATAGGGTCTATACCATTTCAAATTCACACACAAAATTTCACTTATATGTGTTATATATTCGCTGAGATATAGCATTTTGAAGTTGGGCAAAGCTAGTGAAACGTGCTATAGTTAATACGTATTATAATCTCCGCGGTATTGTCGGATAGTTGTTATAACCTTTAACTGGTTTAAATCGTTTTTAATTATATATTCCTTTTTTTAAATAATGTAATACATCCTTAGAAAACAAAATGCACACTAAATAGATTGTGCTGTTTAAAATTAGATTTTAAAAACAGTAACAGCTTATCACCATTGTCTGATGATATCAAAGAAATGTTCGGTATCGAGATTAAAAGAAGGCACGTCCAGCACAAAAAACACTATCAATTCAAATGTCAAATTAGTGCTATTGTATTGTTCTCAACATGGTGAACAACAAAAAGACACAAAAAATGCGTCAGACTTTCACAAACGGGTAAAAAAAACGTGGTCTCATAACAGGTACGGCCGTAGGGGATTGCAGTGTTAGAGACTTCACAATACTAAATCAAGCTTATAGCGGTGAGGTAATCACTTCCCCTCCTCGCTGTCTTTGCCTTTCCTGGCCTAAGAGTAGAGTCAGTTATCCATTTACAGTAAATAAATATTGGACAAAAATAAAGGTATGTTTTTAGGCACTCGTAAGAAATAAAGAAGTAGAACACTAGACAACAGAAAAACAACAGACGTGAGTGGCTTACCCAGGACTCGAACCCCGGACCTTCCGTGCGACAACACCGCCTAGCTATGCAAGCGAATCACACTATCCTCCCTGCCATCTAGGCATCACCAACAATGATGCTTCGATGACGAGTCATTAGTGCGAACCGCAAGACATAACACCGGAAATTTACCATGGGCAGTCCAGCCTATTAATGACGCAATCACTTCTGTTGTTCCCCTATTATACAGTATAGGTCAGTCCATTTACTGTTCTTAGTCTACTATCATTTACTAGACACAGTATTAAGGTCTTTGTCTTGTATGGACGTCTGTTGTTTTTCTGTTGTCTAGTGTTCTACTTCTTTATTTCTTACGAGTGCCTGAAAACGTACCTTTATGTTTTGTCTAATATTTATTTACTGTTTACAGGCCTCGGGTTTCCCTTCCTTATGTGTTATAAATGTTTATCCATTTACAGCCGATACACTGTAGCGTGACAACCACCGTGTTTCCAACCCACTTTCTTTGCCGCGAGAAACCTGCGCTCTAACCACGGACGCTCTCATAAATGAATGCTTGCCTAAATAGAAGGATTGTAGTTGTTGAATAAGACATGGTAGCATTTCTTAAAAGTTTAGGAATAATCGAAGATAACCCACCAGAAGCTGTTACGATATATACAGACTCACTATCATCGCTACAAGCACTAGAACACCCAGGTAACTGTAGCCGGCCAGACATAAAGGAATAAATTCTAGCAATTAATACATCACTAGGGAACAGAGGATGTAGTGTGAGGCTAGTGTGGGTTCCAGCACACATAGGTTTTGCTGGTAACGAGTTGGCAGATCAGAACGCCAAGAATGGAAGAACAAGTAAAAACAATATAAGAGCAGGACTGGGAAGGTCAGAGATCAAGAGCCAAGTGAAGATAACTATGAACGAGGAATGGAAGACAACATGGAAGAACAGTAGAAAAGGTAGACACGCGTTCAAACTGCTGAAAGAACCAACGAGGACGTGCCAGGTCAGAGAAGAATTAAAGATACCATCAAACAAAAAACTGTGGCGTCTCCGTCTCGGTGCAGCATACTTTATGATAGAAAAACCACACTGCCAAGAATGTCAGGAAGAGAATGACATAGACCACTGTTGCCACCTTGTTGCCAGTCGTTTGGTTGCTTTCAGTGTCATTTGTGTTACTGTCTCTTGTCCACGGGGTTTGTTACTTTATAAAGTCAGTTCGTGTGGCAACGTCGTTTTGACATTTAATTCCTGCTTATTTGAATTATCATCAATGTTAATTATTTCTGGCCATATAATCTTTGTGTTCTCTGGTTGTAAATGATTCTCTAGGTTTAGAGCGTAATCGTGCCTTTGTTAGAATCGCGAATGATGGGCCTAAATGATTAACCTTCAACAGCAGTTAATTGACAAGTCCGTTGTGGTAAGAGTCCAACGAGTACATTTAATCACAGCATGAAATCCAACAAGACAGTTCATAATCATCAAATACATCTAATAACCCGTCTCCTGAGTCTCCATCAGTAAGTCGTCATAAGGTCAGGCCATTTACACGTGATTCCGTGGATCGGCAATCCGGTAGCGAAAGGCTAGAGTTAAGCGATCAATATTAATTTGGATACTTCTTAATCTAAATTGCTCCCTGTACATTATATCCGATCTGAAGAATATTCCACTTCATCAAACATGAGACGTTAATAGTATCCATATCCCATAGGCAGACCCTGGTGCCATATAATAAATAAATCCTTTACATCAATAGCATTATCACCAGAGTCTTCCAAAAATCGCGTCCGTCTAAGACCACGATCAACATAAAAAGGGTAAAATTACAATGTCGTCACGTGCTACAGTCTGTTCGGAAATTCGTGCCCACAGAAAGTGTCAATTTTCTCCAAAACTGTTTGTTGTATGGACATGAATTTTTGCATGCAGTCTTAGATTTTCCATGCAGTTATTAATATATTTTTTGCCCTTACAAAACTCATGTCATGTTCGAATTTTCTTCTTTACGTTATATAAAAAAAACTCTTATTGTTGTCTGGGTTAATTTTTAGTAGTTTTACAGGAAAGTTACAAGAGCCGTTCAAAAAGAGTTTTTTTGGTTTGAATTAGTGTAGTAACTACATGTCCGCACGAGTGCGCACCTATTGTACACAGTCGCGAGTAACTAATTCAAACCAAAAAAAATATTTTTGAACGGATCTTGTAACTTTCCTGTAAAACTACTAAAAATTAACCCAGACAACAGTAAGAGTTTTTTTATATAACGTAAAGAAGAAAATTCGAACATGACATGAGTTTTGTAAGGGCAAAAGATATACAGGGTGTCCATAAAGTCTCTTTACAATTTAACACATTTATTACAAAGGCAAATGAAAAGACAAATATGTGGAAATTATTACACAATGAGAAGTAGATATTGAAGTTTTTTTGCCTCATTTAATACACCTCTATATGGGCACCATTAGTTGCATGAAGCACATCAAGACGGTACTCGATTTCTTGCCATGTTCGCTGTAGCATAGCCTCATCAATGGTGGCAATGGTATCATTCACCTTTGTACTATCTCGGTGAAGTTCCCTAGTCACATGGGGGTGTTCTGATCCCCAGATTCTCACATTATGTGTGTTCAGTTTCCCTGAAACATGAAAAGTTGCCTCATCACTAAAACAAACTCGGGTGAGGAACGTTTCATCCTCAGAAATTCGTTCCAGCATGTTAACTGCAAACTCTTTTCATCTTGGTTTATCATTTGGCTCAAGTGCCTGTAAGAGTTGCACTTTGTAAGCGTACAATCGCAAGTTCTTGTGTAGGACTTTGTACACTGTTGAACGTGGTAGCTCTAACTGTCTGGCAGCAGTACGGATGGACTGTGTGGGAGAATGATAAAAGGCTTGTCTTACACGCTCGATGTTTTCCTCAGATGTTCTTGGTCGTCCACTCCTCCCTTTATCCAACACTGTCCCTGTCTCCATAAATTTCTTGTGTCATGCACGAATTGACGGACGTGACGGTGGATCTCTTCCATACTTAGTTCTGTAGTTTCGCTGAGTCTGCCTATCCGATTTTGTTTCAATAAACCATGATACACATTGTGCCTTCTCTTGAGGAGTAGCCATTTTTTAAGGGGTTCATTTAACAGTACCTCTTTCATCAACAGGGTACCTGAAATACGATAAAGGTATGTGATTAAAAACTTTGATAACCACTGAGTACACAGAACAAATCTGATTAAGATATCTCATCAATTGCCTTTGTAATAAATTTGTTAAATTGTAAAGAGACTTTATGGACACCCTGTATTAATAACTGCATGAAAAATCTAAGACTGCATGCAAAAATTCATCTCCATACAACAAACAGTTTTGGAGAAAATTGACGCTTTCTGTGGGCACGAATTTCCGAACGCACTATAGCTTATCAACGCCACATGTCATCCTAAAACTAAGCAACTTGTACACTTCGCGTTCACTACCATGAAGCGCGAAAACATAATATACATTAATTGCATTTCAAAACCCAAAATGTGCAACTTTTAACCGAGCTCATTACAATAGAGGCTAATATCATAAATCCTCTCGTAACAACCACTACCTGATCCACTGTAAAAAGTATGAACAACAAAGGCTTGAATTAAAAACTTACTATAGAAATCACAATATAGACTTGACAGTTGATAAGGTTTTAAGTATAGATGCCCCAAGAGATGCCCAATCAATAGTTAAAAGATATATACATAAAACAAAGGAAAACATATAAGATTAGTAACCAAAAACAAAAAAACAAAAACTTACTAACTACTCATAGGACAAGGAAAGACAACAAGGTATGAAATAAAAAAATAAAGACAACTCAATGAGAACAAATACTAAAACAAAGTAAAACCAAGTGTAAAGGACAATAGTTATCAAGAAACAATACAAAAGAGAAAATAAAATAGACAAATACTAATATAAATTAAAATCAGCAACTGCTAAAGACAATAGCTATTTAAATTGAATACAAAATAAAAAAATAAAATGACACTAAATACCTCAATTATAACCAAATTTCAGGTTGAACAGGGTAGACCAAGATGGAACGAGAAGAGGCAATAACTGTCAGCTGTTAAGTGCCCGCTCTCCACCCATCACCTCATCAAAACAATAACGTTGAATAAGACCACTAAGACACGAGAAGGCGTTGGAGATGGATAGGACACTCCACAGAGCAATGTGATAGATTGATAGATTGATAGATTGATAGATTGATAGATTGATAGATTGATAGATTGATCACAGACACTCTTTGTTCTGGAAACCCTCGGGGTAAGAGAAACCAGAGGAAGGACAGGGAATACATGGAAAAGAGAACTGGAGACAGGCATGAAAGGGATGAAGAAAATATGAAAATATGGAACGACCTTGACCTGATTACACAGGACAGGAAGACTTGTCATAAAGCATATGCTCCTTAGGGAGTTTAAAGGTCATGATGATAATGACTAAGAATCTAATTTACATTCGATAAGATTACGTTGTTGCTTTTCAGTGGTACAAAAATAGGGCCCAAAAAGGGGGAGGAATATATTTGTGACGTCATATTAGAGGACTCTTGTTTCTTGTGACTAAATAGGACAAGGAGGGTTCGGGGGTTGTGACGATACGATTGTGCGATCTCAAGCAGGATTGCATTACATTCCCGTGCGAGTGATACTTTCTTATTTTTCTCTGCCCTGTCATTATTATGTGGCATATTTTATGCACCATTATTTTACTCTCTATGCTGAATCTAGTAGGGGAAAGTCTCTAACACTCCACTCCCCTATAGGAGTATTTACTATAGGACTGTCTTTATCTTGTTTATCAATCCTCAGACGTATTTACATTCCGCAAAGTGAACGGTCGGACTGTCGTAAAATACCCGGTCATTATCACCTGCCAGCGAGCGATATACTTATCATGAATTAAAACTTCCCCACCGAAACAGTGCTAGAGAGATTTGATTGGTTGAAGTGTATCACAGAACACCGTCATAAGAAGAATTTCTCAGACGAAATTAATTCGAGAGCATATTCACCGAAATTGCTCGTGTTCATCTGAAACCTGTGCACGGAGATTGTGTATTCCCAAATTTTGGCGGTAAGTTGTGAACATTTCTTTCACAAATGTGAATTTAACATGTTTTCTTGCTAAGTGGTTATATATATATATATATATATATATATATATATATATATATATATATATATATATATATATATATATATATATATATATATATATATATATATATATATATATATATATATATATATATATATATATATATATATATATATATATATATATATATATATATATATATATATATGAGGCTGGCAACCTCAACATACGGAAATAGTATATTCATGAACCACTACAGCAAGCGCTGGTGATTTCTTCTGGCTAGTCGTGCGGTAAACCCGACAGCAGAGGTGACCCCAGACGTGATTACTACATCATATGTGCCTCACATGTAGCATATCATTTTGTGAGATTTATGTAACTTGTTAATGTTAATTGAGGCACAAATCATTGCTTGCGCTGTCCAGCGTGACAGAACGGGGTTGCCCCTATCGATCTTTATTTCACTCGGGCAGTATCGGTACATTTGTGGTACTGCTTTTATTGTGTTTTGTCACACTTTCTATTTCTGCTATGTGTAGCAGATATGTATTTTCCCTTTTAAACCCTTCTCAGAGATAAGTAGACATGTCTGGTTGTTATCCATTTCTCCTTACGTAGCAAGGAGTGGCAGCGACTTAACCATGTCGGCTATCGTGGGCGCAGCGAAAACATTAAACAGATTAACACGTAAATCGCCTCAGCGCAGTGCTTAATCACCGATAAGACGGGGTACGCGCATCACCAAAGCTGGGAATCATAACCCTCCACTCCCAAAGGAGCATAGGCCTTCAACAAACACATGCATGGTCCTCTTGTCACGTGCCATCATCTCAAGTTCTTTCCACGTTCTCCTCATTATTTTCACCTCTGTTTTCAGCTCTCTTCTCCATGTGCTTCTTGGTCTACCTCTGCCTCTCTTGCCCTGGGGGTTCCAGAACAAGGACTGCCTTGTAATGCTATCAACAGGTTTCCTCAGTGTGTGTCCTATCCATCGCCATCGTGTTCTTGAGATGATGGCACGTGACAGGAGGACTTGGCATGTGTTTGTTGAAGGCCTAAGCTTCTTTGGGAGTGGAGGATTATGAATGAATTGATGGCACCACTGTCTAACAAATTTAATTTAACTCCCAAAAGAAAACTTACTTTATCATGCTAAGAACTTACAGAAAACCTGTCTACTCGCTAATAAGTTGTACACATACCCAAGTACCGAATTTCTCTCGCTGAGCAACTGATAACTCGCTGAGCAGACGATAAGGCGTTGATTCACGGCCGAAAATTTTTGAACAAGAGATATCGCTAAACGATTTTGACGCTACATATATAGTAATATATTATGATGAAATATCAGACGCGATGAGTCATCGCGTGGCGTCTCTCTCTCTGTCTCTCTGTCTCTCTGGAGCCACTTCCGCCGACCTACTGACCTCAGCCAATGATATCGTAAACAACCCAACGACTCAGTGTATATTTTGCTCCTGCGCTACTAATTGCGTCACGTTAGATAATACTACTGACCGTTCTAGTTACCAAAATAAATTTGATTTGTTATCGCGTTGGTTCTGCGTACCTGGGTCGTGTTTCTGCACCCATCCCCTACTTCTTAAACAGGGTAGGTGCGGGTGTTAGGACTTTCCTCCCAACGTCTGAAAAATTTAACCCAGCCTATAATATGAACACGAACTCCTAAAATAATAAAAACGCAATTATTTTACAGAGAAAAGAAGACTGGGGCGAATGGAAAATAAAACCCTAGAAACTCTTCCTAAATGAACGCAATTAATTACATGGAGAAAAAGACTGGGGCCCGTTGAAAATAAAATCACAGTAACTCCTCACAGACATCGACAGACGTGTTATGAATTTTACTCATAACAATATACTTAGACATATATTTACCTCTAAACAGAGCTATACCTTTGTGACAGTGAGGCTTGTTACCCTGGCATTATACGTGCCAGTGAGATAGGTCATACATTTTTAGTAGACCAATCAAAATAATCATTGACGGTGACAAGGGCCAACCACACCTGGCGTGTTAAGAGGTCAATATGACCATTAGGAGAGTTCCATCTGGACGACCTCGAGAGAGGGTGTGTTTTCTAAGTGTGAGCTGAAGAGAAGCCATGTTTGAGCTGACTTAACTTTCGTGGAACCACAAAGACAAGTTTTAAGTTGAAGTTCTTAAAGTATTTAGAGGAAGAAGCATTACTGTGTGTAGACTTTAATGATATCGTGTTTTTTTTCACAACAGAATATAAGCGGTAGCTATATTTCTGTACAAGGAGGAAAGACTATGTTGAGTAGTAACACATGTAAGTACGATGTGTATTTTAATCCACAGAAAGGAATTGATTTATGTTAAAGGAAGAAAACCAAGAAAACAGTCACAGATGTATATGAGGACTCATCATCTGAAGAAAATAGTAACTTTAAATATTGTAAATAAAAGACGCCCCTATATGTACTGAAGCGTTGAAGAAACAAAGGGAAACAAAGGTCAAGGTGACCTAGATCGTGAGTTGCACGAGATTCCTGGGTACTCACACAATTTAGGAAGAAGAAAAGTAAATACGGAGACCTACAGTAAACTACAATCACAACAAGGAATAATGATTTGTTTTCCAGCTGCATTTGTTGATTTATGTACTTTGTAAATAAACTGTGACCGTGTGCCCTGTGTTGTTGAAGACTGGTCCAAAAGGCACCAAATAGGATATCATGTGACCGAGCTAGTGATGGTCCCTGTCCAGTCCTAACTATAACTAGGTGACTGAGGCAGGCCTAGTTATCTATCATTCACTTTTTTATCTTTCCTCCAAGTGAGACTATTTCTCTTACTGGCCCCTTTGTTCCGCCAGAGATAGTAGTTCTTGGATGAGAATAGGTTCGTCTTTGTTTCTACCCAGACCACGTTCTTCCCTCCTTGGTGGTGAGCAGCGACGTGCTTGTACTAGTGGTTTTAAGGCTGTATTTGTTATATAGGTTTAACTCTTTCTCACATACCCACTCCACATCCTTTTTATTGATTAAACCAACTTGAGTGCTGTATTTCCAAATATAATAACTTTTATTTACATAACATGTTCCACAATCCTTTTTCATAAAAGTACATTCCAATCTCCATTTTATATCCAGGCATCCAGACCTAGGCTCTATGTATTTTCCCAAAGATGTTATTATTATATTCCTTACTGTAGACTCTTGACTAAAGGGCTATAACCTGTCAGGCCTGGCTCAATTGCATGCATCAATATCAATTCATAAATTACATATAAAATTATAATGTCAGGTGTAGCTGTGGAGGCATCTTCATACTTACTCTTTAGTGAGAGCGCATGAGTTGTTTCTCAGTAATCTAATTCACCATTTACTCTTCTGTCCTCTCATCTGTTTCAACCTGATCAGTCTTATACCCTGTTAAGAAGCATCTCAAACAAAACCAACTTATTTTGTAAATCCAACGTCGACAAGTGTTGTAGTATCTGGCTTCGATACTTACGTTGGTGAGAGAGCGCATAACCATACGACAGTGTTGCAAAACTCTATGCAATTTTCTTGTTTAATAACAATGTCTCATCTTCTTTGTATGACAGCCCAACCTGGCTATCTGATAATAAAAGTTATTCACTTTTTTTTAAGCTTTAATATTGCCTTAGCTTCAATATTCTCTTCTGTAGCTCGCTCCCTTAAATGTGAGCTTCCTTAGCCTGTGACAATATGTTGAGCGTTTTTCAAAAAAACATGTCTCTCTTCACTTAAGTCAAGCATAATTAGAGTTAAAGACCTCTTACCAGAATATTCAGAAGTCCGTCACCTATCACTGTCTTACTATCACCCCTATGAGCTAATCCTAGGTATAGCAGCACAAATTATTAACCAATTCTAAGTGTTCTCCTGAATTTCCTATTACTACCTTTCTATATCTAGCTAATTCTGTAGACCTTCTGCAAACCGCAGGTTTCACATTTCTTGAGAGCTCAGCAAAACTTGACTTGCTCTGTCAACTTCTCTGGTAGGACTGATCTCTTTTCGTCCTTCAATTTCCTATCTGATGGTCCAAAGTTGTTTTAGTTAATACGATTGGTCCATTGTTCAGTTCACTCACCTATCGCCACGCTTAATTCTATGCTGTCACCCCGTGAACTGTGCTACATAACTGTTTACATTTCGCCCACTTTTCACTTGCGGTTCCCTATCCTAACTCACTAAACTTGTAAAGGGCGTTAATATTCATAGTTATTCCCCTTAGCACTTTTTACCTTAGTTTCATTAATCCTTCTATCTCTTTACTAAAACTAGTCTGATATGCAAATTTGGTAAACTCTAATGATATATACTTAGATTACTTTAAGGTCTAAAAAGGTTCCCTCCCTTACAAAAAACACTACATTTTCATTCTTTTATCTCCCATGTTAAGAACAAATAAGTTATCACTTAGATTATTCTGATTTTCTAACCCATTTTTATATACTCTTTCATCTTGTTAACCCCAAATAACTGTTCGACTGACTTAAACTGCAGCGTATCTTACGCTGTATAACCAAACGGTGACAAAACCTTGTTATATGACTCAGCCGAGTTATGCAGATTGGTCGAATGATTTGAATGGAAAAAAATACAACACAGAAATACACCACTATAGCACCTTAACACCATCAATCCGAGAGAAGAACGAACCTGCTACATTCCACAAGAATTTACATCTCTAGCGGGAAGAGTGGTCTTGATGGATATCGATTTGAAATGGATAAAATGTAATCACGGTGAAGGACCCTGTCACATAAATTGGCGCCGTGACCAACTCTCGAGGATCACCTATTACACAGGAAGACCATCAACTCAACGAAACTTGCACCTTAACATTCCATCAATCCGAGAGAAGAAAATACATTGAAATCTCTAGCGGGAAGCTAGTAATAACACTTGATGGATATCGATTTAAAGAAGATATAATATAAATGTAATCACGGTGAAGGACCCTGTCACATAGTGATAAATTGGCGCCGTGACCAACTCTCGAGGATCACCTATTACACAGGAAGACGATCATAACAGAATAACTCAACGAAACTTGTTGAAATATTGAAATGGATCCAAATCATGACCAAGTACTACAACAACAAATGTTGGCCCAGCAACAACAACAACAAATGTTAGCCCAACAACAAGCCCAACAAATAGCACAAAGGCAACATCAACAACCATTGAAGAGATGTATACAAAGAATTAGTAGAGAGCCCAAGTTCGAATCGCATCCTGAAAACGAACCCTTGGAAATTGGCCATTCTCGTCAACAGTGGAGAAGGAATGACAGTTACAAAAATTACTACCACCACCGACAGTACCACCACCAGTACGAGTATAGAAATATGGATTATACACCACCACCCAGGCCTCAACAGATTCATAATGTATCCCATATATATCTTTACAATTGTGACAAGCCAAATCACATTGCCAGGGCATGTCGAGCAAGACCCAAAATCAACAAGATAAATAATGTCCCAAAGCACTGGGATAGCCTCAACAACAGAACAAGACGTATAGCAGTGAGAAACTTCATAGGTGAAATAAGAAAAGGAACAACATGGCAGATAAACAATGTGACGACAAGAAGTGAAAAACACTGTAGAATCACATTAGACAACGGACAAAAAGTACACATATGTCCAATATGGTTTAGAAAGAGAACCAACAGTGAGCAAAGTGAGAATGTCAGACGACCACTTCAAAATCTACGAACTGTTAACTTTGTCCAGCTGAAAGTAAATACAGCAACACAAACAGAGATTAAAGCTACAGTTTTAGCGACACAAACAGAGATTAAAGCTACAGTTGCAGCGACACAAACAGAGATGTATACTGAAACGTCACACTTTGGGCCACCACAAAATGATAAAGACGTCATGGGCGGAAAGGAAACATCGTCACATATATTAGACAATAACATAAAATTTCAGATACCACTCAGTGAAAAAGGGAAGAACCAACAAGCGGCTCAAGAAGTAGTACCACAGCATAGGGATATCGCTGAGGTAAAGAATAAAGTGACTGAACCAAACGTAGAGGAGTTAGGGGAGGTGATGGAAGCCATCATAGGACGGCCTGATTGTGACTTATCGAGACGCACGGTATGGAGATTGCTAGAGGAAAAATATCATACACATTTTCCAGAAACTAGAGTTGAAATAGATATTGTTCTGACGAAAATGATAGATGACGAAAACATGAAGAGACGACAGAGAAGGATAGAGCAAGCAAATCGTGAACGAAGTCAGAAGAGAAATAAAGGAAGAAGCAAATATAGATATTGCTAAACAGATGTGACACAATTATCAAGACGAAGAAAGGAAATAGCAATGCAGTGTCACAAAGAAACAAAGAAGCAAGAACTTATCACAGAAATACCATGACAGTCTACCAGCACTACACAGAAACAACACATCGGTGTTCGCAACGTTATTCACATGATCACAACCATCATTCCCTACCCCCTCATCTGCCCCCAACATACTCCCTGCGCGACCCCCGTCGCAACCCCAGTGATTATGTGAAGCGGACATTTGATGACAGAAGACATACCATGGAACCCAGAGAACAAGATCACCAGATAGCCCATCGACATGCCAATCATAGCATACAGTCAACAATACTGAAACAATTATACTACAGATCTGAACAGCTCACGACCAGTGAAGCAGAATCAGACTCTGAATCTGTGTATCACACTACTGATACAGAGAATGATATAGTACTTTCACCACCACGACAAGAAGAGTCAGATATCGACACTTTAAGCGCACCTAGCAAATCAGACAGTATAGATGGCGAACCCCAAATCGACATCAGGTCGACAGCCAAAAGACTATATACATCATCATCAGATGATTCACCACGTATCAGACTCCCGCAGGAGCACGTCCGTTATAAAGTCATGAGAAAGCGACGCCAGACGAAAACGAACAAGTCAGAAGGAACTCTACAAACCATTCCTCCGTCTGTCTATTACATCTTCTATGCGAGCAACGTGTAACACAGCTACCATTTGTTCGCTTACGCAAGCTTACGATAGCAGACTCTCAGAGCGAGCAATAGTGCTTTTAGAAATCGCTAAACTTCTATAAATTAGCGAAGGCTTTGAAAGACTATGTTGAGTAGTAACACATTTGAAGTACGATGTGTATTTCAATCCCCAGATAGGAATTGATTTATGTTAAAGGAAGAAAACCAAGAAAACTGTCACAGGTGTATATGAGGACTCATCATCTGAAGAAAATAGTAACTTTAATTATTGTAGATAAAAGACGCCACTATATGTACTGAAGAGTTGAAGAAACAAAGGGAAACAAAGGTCAAGGTGACCCAGATCGTGAGTTGCACGAGATTCCTGGGTACTCACACAAATTTAGAAGAAAGAAAAGTAAATACGGAGACCTACAGTAAACTACAATCACAACAAGGAATAATGATTTGTTTTCCAGCTGCATTTGTTGATTTATGTACTTTGTAAATAAATCTTGTTATATGACTCAGCCGAGTTATGCAGATTGGTCGAATGATTTGAATGGAAAAAATTACAACGCAGAAGTACACCACTATAGCACCTTAACACCATCAATCCGAGAGACGAACGAACCTGCTACATTCCACAAAAATTTACATCTATAGCGGGAAGCTAGTAATAACACTTGATGGACATCGATTTAAAGAAGTTATAATATAAATGTAATCACGATGAAGGACCCTGTCACACCTTATAACTGGGGGCTTGAACGGGCTAAACCATTTCTTAAATACTTCACAAGAGGCAACGGACCAGATATAATGCGTTAACAATTGTTCAGCCCAATGCAACATTGTTCGTGACTTCTGGAAATATCTTGTGAAGGCTACCTTGAGGTAGACGTATTATTAAACTTCTGTCTACATCTCAGCCAAGAGTAATCTTGCGCGCAGGTAGATACCTTGGAAGCCAATATTAGATACTCTTGAGTTTTGGTCACTGTTAGACCACTACTGCAAAGCAGGGGAGGCAATCCGTGACAAGGGTTAAGAAATGACAAAAATTGCGTGACGTCATATGTGGACGACCCCACTTAGCAGAAGTGAACAAATGGTAATCTTCAGACTTCACACAGGCCACAACAGATTGGAATACTATCACGAGTCATAATTCAGTCGTTAACTTTTCTATGACCTTCTTTGCCTCCCTGCACGGTGCCATTCCTTTTTTCCTTCTCATCCGATCATTATATTTTGTTTACGCTACACCTATCGATGTTGTCTTCTTCTCGGGTTGCTCTCGTCACTCTAACACGTTTTGACCTAACCGTCTCACATGTCACGTATCCTTTAATTGTGATCAGTACTGGAGTAGCCAGATGGAACAATAACAACTATGTCAACATTTAGTTGATGTTGGTAGCCAAATTTATTATGTAAGCCAAAAGGACTAGTGAAAGATACGCAAGTAATACTCTTCACACCAGCCGGCACATGGCAATATACAAAAATGTTTGTCTGTGATTTGAGACAACGAATGTTTAATTCAAGGGCATGATGACTTGATGAAAAATGCAACTTCCAGCGTTGTCTTGGTTTTATCGGTCTGCACGTGACGATTTCCTGCATGCCTCTATAATTATCGTGAGTATTTAGTACACGATAAAATGATATAATCACTTCCGATAAGACGTCTTGTTGTAAAATACAAGATAGGAAGTGAGTGCAACCTTAGAAGAGATTATCAGATGTAGTAATTAAGGGCAGGTCACGTGATACAATAGTTTTTGTAAAAATTACACTTACGGGGCAATACCTTATACGGTTATGTAGTAACTTTCAGAATGAGTGGTGGAATGACATTTATTAAACTATCAAACGCCTTACGTGTGATTGGTTTGAAATTAGAATCTTAAACTAAACTTAATTGTGATTGGGTTTTTGCGCAACAGAACCTCACAAAATGACATTTATGCGTGGACAGAAAGTTCACCTTAAAATCTAGCCCATCTTTAGATTTCCCCGCTTCTTTTTTTCAATCTTTGTCAAGGAGAGATCACAGACAGCCAGAATAAGAAGTAGTAATAACCATTCCAGTACAGAACAGATCATGGAACTAGGAGTATCTTGTAAAATTAGGAAGTATAAAACTTATAATATAGTACTGAGAGTCACTAGTCCGAGGAACCTTCTTCAGTGTGAAATGTTGAAGGTGTATGTTAATCCCTAACTTCCTGAAAGTAACGTGTAACATGTACATTTTATTAATTTTTATTTGCAATTGACATTTATGAATTGTTTATTGATGTACAGGGGCATATGAGGCTGGCAACCTCGTATCGCAAATTGACAGTTAATTCTCTGATGTAGATTCTAGACTAATGTTTCTGTTACTCAGTGTTACGTTAAAAGTGGGGTGGTCCAGACACGTGCACACAACACTCGATCCCAGATGGTTAGGTCAGCGTCCGTTCCAGGACTATATAGGCCTGATAGTTGGTTATGTCTTTACACTTCGTTAACAAACTGGGCCCGAGGATAAACAGAATGAGACACGGGCAATTGTGAGGACGTGATTCGAACAGGGTCGACTAAAATTTTTAGTATCTCGGGGTGAGTTGCATTTGTCATATAATATATGCGTAGTTAGTGTATATGAAACTGATAGCAGTGACTTGCAATTTTTTCCGTGACAACTCCTCAGTAATTTATTCAGTAAGGTGTCGTGGTAAATGTTACAATTTAGCTCCGTTACACCATAACCTAAAGGCTTAATTTGTTTAGAGCCTCATAGTTTTGTTATTCTTTACAATGGGTTAACTGTAAGCTTAAACTGACATTGCTTTTGGGGAATTACAGTTGTGTAAATTATTTATATAAATCTTACTAGAACCGGCTACTTGCTATAACAACTGAATTTGTGGGAGGCAGTTATTTTATATTTGGGAGGAACTTTTCACGGCAGGGTATGTCTATTTTGTAGTTTAGATATAACTTACAAGGCAGCCTTGAGAATTAGCCACCAATCAGTGAAAGAATTATGTTCTATGTAAAGTCACAAAGTATCATAGCAGCATAAACATTGACTTTGTATGTATTCCATTTTGGAAATTATTATTTTATTTCTTTTCCTATCGACCCCACGGGGCGCATACATATTAGTTGTGTAATGTATTTAATGCAATATTTTATGTAAATTTAAGAAGAAATGAAATAGTATGAAATGTGCATCCTCACAATAAGAACTACAAGGTCGAAACACCCTGTTGCGTTTAAATTGTGTGACTGTGGCCAAGTGTGAACAAACATATATACTGAAGCACATTAAAAACGCACCACCTGTATAATCCAGGAACAGAGTGTGAAATGTAAATATAAGTGTTTACAAGTTTACATATTTGGAATCTTTATTCATTTTCCTATGAATCCATGCTGGTCATTAATTTGTACATTTGATTGTGATGAAATTCATTGCATTCTGTGCAGGCAAGGGAGAAAACCAAAAATGCAACCAATAAAAAAATTCATTCACACTATCCTCAGTATCTGGTATGTCCACCGTGTGCTTGCAAACAAGCTTGGCAGCGGCTCCGCATGGAACGCACGTCTCTGAAGGAAATTCCAGGGAATCAAGTCCGATTCACGTGTAAGAGCAGGTTCAAGCTGTTGCAGATTAACTGGAGAACCTTGCCTGTAGACGTCTAGTCCATCTGACATGTTGCTCTGCCCATTGCAGGCGCTGCTGACGATGTCTGTGAGTCAAGTTTGGCCCAACATAAGGTCGTCTTGCAGTAAGGCCTGTATCTCTGAGTCGTCGTATGACTGTCATTCGAGAGACTTGCCCACGTCTACCCACTATTGCTCTTGCTGTTTGACTTGCGGGAGAGAACGATTCCTTAGGTGACTCAGCACAATATGACGATCTTGCGCAGGGGTAGTAACTCGTGGTTGGCCCCTCCGAAGTCTATCCCGGGCACTGCCAGTCGTTCCGTAAAGTTCATTGAGACGTACAATAGTGCTGTGGTGGCAATTCATCCTTCTGGCAATGGCCCGCGAGCTCATTCCGGTCTCCAACATACCAATGGCTCGTTGGTGGTCGTTTTCAGATAGTCGTGGCATTTCAAGCACATGTACTGGATGTTTCGTCTCAACGGCCTTTTTATACCGAGTATACTGCCACAACGCGTACACATTTTTAGGGTCATAGCTGTTGGGAATCGTGTTGCACGTGTAACTTTCATTGTGTTCGTGTAGTCTGTGTACACCAGTGGCGTATTCTCTATGAGTGCTGTGCGTGCTGCGCACACCTATGCCCGAAGGAAAATAAAAATTTAATTTATTATTCTATAAAGTATTTCTCTTCTAAAGTTCTGCTTTCGGACCGCACGCATCAGGATAACGGATTTTCCCGCATAGAATCTACGAGTATATCTAGTTTCAGTTTCCCAGACGCGTTTTATAGTGCAGTTTTTATTGGTTGGTTACAATCGCCCGAAGTTTCTCGGGTAATTCCGTCACAATGCGTGCTGCATCTTTCGGATTCACGTCTGAAGATTGGTTTGTGTGGATCGGGGTCAAGGCCAGATACGTCAATACAATACGAACATGCGTGCGGTGGTCTTGCAGCTCTCGAGTGGTAAAAATCGGCTGTGTCCGTCCAGTGTTTTTTGTGATTAATTTTTGTTAGTTGTCGGGAATGCAGATTATTACAATGAGTTTCAAGTTGTAAGTTAATTAGTATTTCGGAGATATTTGACATATACCCCTAATAACTATCGTTGCGTAATTGAATATAGTTGGTTTTTAAATTAAGAGGGGAAGAAGTTAAATAGTAGGCGTACATAGGCTATTTATTTTAAGTAGCAGCACGCCTAGCTCGCATTACCAGGATACGCCACTGGTACACACACCCGTGGGTTGAATCATGCACTTTCCATTCCAGCAGCAATTCGCTCTGTACCTCATGACAAACACGGGGAAAATCCATTCCCACACTTTTTTTTTTCCCCAGCTTCTCGGCATCAGTATATATAATAGTGGTGCGTTTTTAATGTGCTTCAGTATATAATGCTAACGCCAACAGCGAAGGAACTTCAGGTAAGCACTGGTGTTGAGAACGAAGACATCACTTTATTCACATCACAATGTATTTTTAGTATTAATGTGCATCAGTACAATGCTGGAGTAAGGCTCTAACACAAGTTCACCAAAGTTAAAAGATCATAAGCTACATCAAGCCTGACCGTCCCAAGTCTGCAGTTCAGTCATCTAACTTGATATGACGAATACTGAAATGAGTCATAAATAGTATAATATACTTTCCTCTTTCACAAACCAATGATATGGACATCACATCGACAGTGTGGATGCCACAATATAATATTCTTGTTGCCGACACAGGTATACATCAGGAGCATCCCAAAAATGCGTCCTTACACCTTGAAACACACAGAGAAGCCCTCCGCAGACAGTTCTAGACTTGTGCAACATTTTCCTATCGTCGGATGCATATAATTAAAACTCATGACGTTATATCCTATTACGGTGAAAATCCGTATAAAGTAGATTTGTTAAAGCACAATGTAGCTCTTCATAAGCAAACCCGTGTGTTGCATAAAAGTACTTGTAACACACCCACATGTTCAATTGGGAGAGGATAGCCTGTCGATTTTACAGACAGAGCAAATGCTCAGATGTACATGTATATACAAAATATATTAGCCTGTGCGGGATGAATGTTGGCAATTGATAATGTGGAAGTAACAGAAGGATAACTCATGTGGAAAGAGACAGAACGAAGACTTACCTAGCAATAATAAAAAATACCGTAGTGGTGCATAACCCTTAAAGATAACATTAAGTTACGATTTTATTTTGCATAAGGTAATGGGTGTTTGTTTGGTCTTAGTTCCAGGTACCCCCACTTCTAAAACAGCTGACTACAAACACAAGCTGAGGGAACGCACAAATTCTCCCTCCTGTCTACCGTTTTTCTGCAAGACGAGTGTCAAATTGCATGAAAACTACACCCACATCGCATAATCCCACTAAATGCAATGCAGTGTAGAACCAGCGACAGCAGCCTGACGTCACGTAACGTATTGTGCAGTAATGGTTTCCTACTCGCCTATTTATTAAGTCATAGCATAGTGGCATCCAGCATATCAATCAATACAGCTTCGCCAGCATAATTTAAAGAATCTTACTGTGTGCTTAAACGGAGTGCTCAGTCACAATACCAGGTCTCAAACCAGACCCACCAGGATCAGGCATCGAGTATTAGATATCGGGCATATTTGTTTATAATTCGCAGCGTCTGGATAAGAGCGCCAATACATACCGTTGCCCTGAGCTGACCTCGACTAGTTATGCCTTCTGGTCAATACGATACCTGCGTGTATTAGCTGTCAGTGGAAGACTGAGAGTTAACAATCCTTCAGCTTCTTGTGAAAAATATAAAAAAAATAACTACCAGCGTCTTTATGTCTCGGCCCGTAAACTGATAGGGGAAATTTACAAATCCACTGAAGACACTATCCTTTGTGCCGTTTTCACAAAACGAACTAATCTCGCCTATACCAAGATAGGCGGTCGGTTAACTCTGTCTTGTGCACGTCGCCATATTCTGTGGTCCTGATTACAATTTTGTGTACTGCCAACAATATCTGTGATGTTGCCACATTAATGTACAACTTCCCCATATGTCACTCTCTTCACTCTCTTGTACATGTTTGGTGCAGGCTTCCTGTAAGAGAGCTAGCTACTGTAGTGGCGCCATGATCCGTATGGAGTGCAAGGGGAAAATATGATTATGATGATGATGGTATAAGTGGTGAGGTTTTTTTATTAATTCATTGGTTATGCATTATTTGGCAATGTGATACTTTTACAGCTGCAATTTAGTAAAAACAAAAATGTATATGAGAGGGCGGGACAGGTCACTTGAGATTCCTTCAAATTTTGATAATTTAAAATGTACCACCAAGGAGGGTCGTGTGCACAGTTTTTACCTCCTTAGGTCATCTGAAAACTTAGTGAACTAATGGCTCAAAGATTTGAAACATTCAAATCAAGTTCATATCAAATTTAATTAGAAGTATTAAAAATATACATAGTTTAAGAGAAAAAGACAAGGAACACTGTAAGCATTTGGGAAAAAATATTAAATGTAGATGAACACACAACAATAAAAATGAACAAAAAAATGAAGAGTTTCATAGAATGGTGAAATGAAAAAAAAAAAAAAAAAAACTCGGGTAACACGAGGAGAAGAAAAAACCCTAATAATCAAGTAAGAACAAAAATTACAACGCAATAAACGTAACAAATAACAGAAGTACAAATCGAAAATTAAGTAAACAAGCAGTAACATGTATCACAACGGTACAAGCATGCAGGACACAACCGGTTCTCTTACGACAAGACACTGCCACCTTACGTAGATCTTAGTGGTTACAGTACTTCCGGTTATGGTGGTGATGTTAATATCAAATCAATACCAATTAGCTCCCCGTGGAGCATAGGCCTTCAACAAACACATGCCAAGTCTTCCTGTCCTTTGTCATCCGCTCAAGTTCTTTCCATGTTTTCCTCATCATTTTCACCTCTGTATCCAGCTCTCTTCTCCATGTGTTTTTTGGTCTACCCTTGCCTCTCTTTCCCTGTGGATTTCAGAACAAGGACTGCCTTGTAATGCTATCAACAGGTTTCCTCAATGTGTGTCCTATCCATCGCCAGCGTCTTCTTCTCAATTCTTGTTCCACTGGCACTTGTCTGGTTCCTGTAATCAATTCCACATTTGATGTTAATATGCCAGTTCTCAAATGTTCACCAGCAACCTCATTTATTGATATTATTCTATTTTAATAACTTTTCACTACTTACTCGTGAGTTTGTTCATTCATTGGAAAACGTACATTTATTTTATCCCACCGTTATCATCACCAAGCGTTCGGCACTTTCAGTTTGAAAACATGAAAACAGTAAAATTGTGGACTGCAAGAAAGACACCAAAGTGGGGAACAAACGACGTCGAGTCTTCACTTCTTCTCATTTCTTCGTGGAGTTGTCAAATTTTTTTTGCCAAATACGTGATCAATTGGTATAGATAGTGTATGCCAATTAAAATACGTTCAAACACTGTGGAAATAGTACCGTAATTTATCCCCGCATTATGCTAGTCCACATCTCGAAATTATGCGTCATGTTTTGGTGAATATTCTTCTACTGTTTTAATAGTCTTTTATACCTGATTCATCAAAAGTCAGCCTCCTGTGCAACCTCATATGTTGCCTTGTGCGAAATGCCTGAGGATGCGATTGCCCATTCTCTCTTTGTCACTTAAGAGACATTCCCCCCCCCCCCCCCCCCCCCCCCCCCCCCCCCCCCCCCAAGAACAATAAGGGGCGGAAATTAAACTGTTATTACGAAATCAGATACAAAATTAAAAATAATGTATATGAGTGTTGCATCCTCTCTCCATACTTGTTTAACATCTATGCAGAAAATATAATGAGTAACATTAAGGCTGACCAAGAATGTGAAAATTGCGATCTGTTCACAATTGGTGGAAATGCGATCCCATAACTCAGGTATGCAGATGACAGTTACTCTTTCAAACAGTGCCAATGGACTTGAACACTTAATCCTGTCTGTCAAAAGACACAGTTGAAGATCAGAACCTTTTTCTGAACACACACACACAAAAATAAAAATAAAAAACAAAGATAATGTGCACTGACAAAACAAGATGCCAACCAAAAATTACCCTCCATGATCAGGAAATTGAAAATGTCACAAATTTTGAATATCTTGGCTCCGTAATTAACAGCAATGGAGACTGCTCAAAAGAGGTCAGAAGGAGACTGGCCCTAGCAATGCAGAAGTTAAATAAAATGAAGAACCTATGGCATAACACCAGCAAATAAATACAAGTAAAACTTCTGAGAATATGCATCTTTCCGGTGGCAATGTACGGATGTGAATCATGGACCATTACACAAACATTAAAGAAATAAATCGAATCTTTTGAAGCAAAGTGTTACAGAAAAATTCTCGGAATATCTTGGACCAAGAAGAAGAAAAATATAGACATCCTACACGACCTGAATATGGAGGAAAACTGACTCATAAACTATATCATGTCCCAGAAACTGAAATACTTGGCCACATTAAACGTCATAGTGGTTTAGAAAGCGCAGTGATGGAGGGTATGGTACCCGGAAGGCGAGGCAGGGGCCAACAAAGACGACGGTGGACACAGGACATTGAAGACGCCTTGAACATGACAATGGAGGAGACGGAAAGGCTGGCTAGAGATCGAGAGTCTTTCAGGAGGGCTGGGATGAGAGCGACGTTCTGCAAAGGACATGCTACATGATGATATGAGTGTGATAAATCAGATATATAACAGAGACATTATTACAATTTAATACGCATCTAAATAATTGTATAGGGCTGGCAACCTTATCATGTAACAATAATGGTTACATAAACCAAAGCTGAGGAAATATGTGACTGCTTTGTGCAGGCTTCCTGCAAGGGGACCAGCTGCAATAGCAATAGTGGCTCCATGATCCGTATGGAGCAAAAAAGACTAAGATAGGAATGAAAAAATTGAGGTTGTAGATAACGAGACAAAGCCTTTATTGCAATGTTCATATCGACAGTTTTCGAGTGGCAGGGCTGTTAGTAAATAAATAAGAGGGCTGCTGTACAGGTTAGACACCTTGCTTTTCGAGGCAAATGCATCGTGTTCGAAACCAAATCACGTCACACTCCAGTCTACCCTGTTGCAAACATGGATAAATCTGTTCTGATGTATGGACGGTAAAGCCTACGTCAGCACGAAGGTTGACTTCCGACCGAACATAGTAGAAGCAGTTTGTTGCTGCCCTACAAGACACCACCAAGCGTGATGGCCACTGACTGCTTTGACAGCTGGCGGCTCAGGATCCAAGAAGAATAAGAAGAAAGCCTACGTGGAAGCGAACCAGTCTCCCCTACTCACAAAGATAAGATCAAGTAATGTGAAGTCTCCATTGCATCACTACCCTACAACAGTATTTGCTATAGGACTGTTTTTATTTTCACTACCCTTATTAAAATGAAATTAAACATTGTATAAGTGTGTGTACAGCGATGCTGGTGTTCCGAACAATTTTTGTGACCTTAAATTGTGTGACGTATGATTGTTTGTTTGTCCCGTGAAGTATCACTGTGGAGACAAAGAACCAATCAGATTACAGCACCCCCAGGCTTGTTGTACACGGCGACTAATATGATATTGTACACGGGCAGCTGGTAACCTCATCATGTAAAACAAATTGCCACAGAAACCACGGCATGATAATGTTTGGTGCAAGCTTCCTGTAAGAGAGCTAGCTACTGTAGTGGCGCCATGCTCCGTTGGGAGAGCAAGGGAAAAATATGATTATGATAATGATGGTGTTATTGGTGAGTTTTCTTATTAATTCATTGGTTATGCATAGTTTGGCAATGTTTTGAACGCTTTAACAAAATGGATAATTAACTGGGCGAACAGATATCATGAACATTTCAACATATTGCGCAGTGTCAAGAGATTGAAGTGGTACGATAAAGTGTCTGTTAAGTTATTTTACCGGGGGAGTTAAATGTTTGAGATCCTCACATGTGAGTCTAATATTTTCTATACGCACATTTGAACATATATCGGTTAATTGTATGTTTAATTATTTGCGTACGACCGTGCACCATTATTAAACGGGTATGGCGCGGTTTGTCGCTGCGATTTGTTGCTATCCAGCAAACATACTGGAGGCAGATATATAAATCCATTGTAGTGAACAGCCGTTTTATTTGGCCGGGATCTTATTCCACGTCTAGAGAGGACACGGCCATGTTATAATAATATCATCTGTGAGATGATATTACTTTCCTTGTGCCCGACGTGCCAAGAAGAATATATTATTAATATTCAGCCATAATCGGCTTATTGTATCAAGCCTCAGATAAATGTTCCTCCAGTACCGTTTATTGCAGAGCTTCAACTGACCAGTGGAGTCGGTTGCTAGTGCATCAATATAACGAGATGCCATTTCTTCTTCTTCTTCCGTCCTTAGCCACGGACCGACAAAGCAGTTCATGGCCAGTACGCCTAGTGGCGTCTTAGGGCAACAAGAAATTAATTGTTGTTCCGTTACGCCTAATGGCGTTTATTGGTACAACAAAAAATCAATTGTTGTTTCCGTAATCAGAGCGGCTGGCAAGCGGGTGATCATCCCGCTGTGTCCGAACTTGCCCTCGTGTGTACTCTCCTTCTGCCGCTATAAAACCGCAACACTACCAAGACGTCAGTCCAGCCAAAAAATTACTCGGGACAAAAGGTCCGCGAAAAAGAACAAATCTGGTACGGGCACAGCACCCTGCGCTGCCTCCACTGTGCTGGGAGGACCCGGCAACCGGGACCACACACAGCCTTGAGAGGACAAAGATCGCCTGCGGCCGAAGAGATGCCATTTGGATCGTCATTAAATATATTGATGCTCAACGCTTTTAACATGGTTATTTTTGTAAACCCATACATCCTACAACTTAGTCGCCATAGAGCTTCCGTTAACTTTCATGTGGTAACGGCTAGTAAAGTGAGTCAACATCCATGTTGACCATTACTGACGATGTACATTCTCCTGTCGTGAATTATAATTTGGTATGAACATTTATTTCAAATAATGATTGCCTGTATCGTTTCGTCAACATATTCAAGTCTGTACCCATTAAATGATGTCTCGTTGCAAACTGTACCCTGCGAGTCCAGCGTCTACTTTCTCTTCGATTTGGTCATACCCGTTATAGTATTATATGCCAACACAATACCGGCTCACTAAACATTCGCAAAACTTACTATTCAAAGATACGTCGGCCACAGACAGTAAGCCCGACTGGCCAATAACCATGAAAGAAAGTAGGCAACAGTCTGGCGCCCAGTTAAAAGGGAAAACCTGTTCAACTGAAGAAGTGTCAACATAATTCGTATGTCAAGTTTCAAGATACATCAAGTTTCAAGAAAACGCCATCAACAACACCGCATTTTTTGAAGTCTCCTGTGTAACGGTCGACCTTACTGACCTCTATGTGATCCAGCCATACGTGCCTTGTGAGGGTCTACGTTGGACTGCTTCCACATTTTTTGCTCACCATACAGCGCCCGAGGCCTTTCGACATTTTTGCTAGTGGAGATTGTGAGGATTTACTATGATTGTATTTTCAATGGGCCATATTTTTCTTCTCCATGTATTATGTGCGTTTAATTATGAGGAGTTACTGTGGGTTTTAATTTCAATTTAGCCCCAGTCCTCTTCTCTCTGTAAGTAATTGCGTTCATTTTATTTTATTAGGCGTTTGAGTTATATTATTAGGTTTGGTAAACTTTCCGACGTTAGGAACACCCACCCGGTTAATTGTAGGGATAAGGGGAGAAACGACCCAGGTTGTACGCTATAACCAATCATATTTATTCTAGTAACGAAAACGGTCAGTAGTATTATCTGACGTGACGCAATTAGTTGCGCGTCAGCAAAATAAACATGAGTCATGAGTTAGTTTACGATATCATTGGCGGAGGTCAGAGTTTGTTTAAATTCAGCAATATAATTGGTCAGAGGTCGGCCCAGAGGGACGCCACGAGATGACTCATAGCGTGGGTATTCCAATTATAAATAACAGCGTGGTAGTCTTTAGCGGTCTCTCTGGTTTCATAATTTTCATCCGTGAATCTGCGCCTATCGTTTGCTCAGCGAGTTAGCAGTTACTCAGCGAGAGAAATTCGATAAATTGGGTAAGTGAACATCTTAATTAGCGTCGTAGATAGTTCGTTTCATAATAGATCTTAGCATGTTAAAGTAAAGTTTTCTTCTAGGAGTTAATTTTAGTTTGAGTAATTTGAGTGCCGTCAATTGCTATCTTATAGAAAGAATAAAAATGTAAGTTGTGCATATAAGTTTTTTTTCTATGATAAGTAGCATTATCTAGGAGTGTGTAGCGGCTTTGAGATATTAACGAGAGGATAAGCGATTGGATGCACGGCGCTCTGTAATATGTAATAGTAAGTCTGTGGAAATTGCAATTTGATTATGATAATTTGCAGTGTAAATACGCGAGCGTGTTAGTGTATTTTATTTAATTGTGTATTAATTTGTTGTGCAGTCAGGAGACGGGGTGTAAGGGATGTAATTAACATTACTGAGTTGGAGCCACAACAGTGTGTATATTGTGTTAAATTGATAACCTTCCCAGTCAGTCGAAAAATAAATAGGGCCTAGGAATTTTACTGGGGAATGTTTCGCTTCAACGAAGCAAATCTTTTGACCCTGAGGCTAGACTAGCGTATCAGATTAGGTCAGCCTGTGTCTGGGAGTTCATCTAACAGACAGATAGTAAGTTGGGGCGGGAAGGAGATTGTAATTTAGTGACCAATTAGGCGCGTGGCCGGGTGTTGTTGTTTTATACGACCATAATAAAGTCGTCTGTCCTAAACCCGAAGAGGTTAACTGGGTAAGTGAAAGACGTTGCAATCAGCAGTAAAGCTTCTACATTCTGAGTCAAGTTCTGGTTCATGATAAACAAGTCATCAGCAGCAGTTGTTTGGAGAGGAGAAATGGAAATCATTCCTTTCCGAATGATAACGAGAGGAGGGCGCAACGGAGACGCGACTCAGCAGAAGACAGCAGTGTGAGAGAGACACTGAGCAGTAGCAGAAGAGAGCAAGAAGTTAGATAGTTTGATAGACAAAGTTAGAGGACAGAATCCGAGTTAGCACTGAATAGTCCGTTAGTGGATCAGTGCGTGTGGTACAGGTGTTATCTGTGTAGGCCATCATATAGTGGTTTTCTTTTCCAGATTTGTGTAGACAGTTAGGTATACGTCTGTGCTAAGAGGTTTTGATGTTACTAATTATAAGATATCCTGGACAAATAGATGTATCAGAGGATACCAGGATAGCGCCAGATAAGAGACTGGTCTTATAAGACATACCCCCTTCTCTGAAAAGAGCAAGGGTGTATAGACAATCAAGGTGAGGTCCAGCTATGTAAGTTCCCAGAGTAAGGAATGATGATGATGTAGTTCTCTGGGACCCTATCTGCTACCTCTTGAGATCTCACCAAGAGTATGTTATCTGTGTGTTGGTATTTGGCAAAGTGTCTAGGGTAATGTATTCTAACATTTATGAATTTCAAAACAGAACTTTAACTTTAATGAAAATTAAGCAAGACTGTTTGAAAATATGTATATATGTATAATTTAATATTCCTGTACTTCAATCTTGTTGGGTCAGGAATTTTCAAAATCAAGAAAAGATTATTTACAAGCTAAAATAAATAATTTGGAAACTCTGTCCATTTCTGTAAAACAAGACGTCACTGGAATGACTATACCCACAGTTCTTGATATTATCACTAATCATAAACTATGAGGTCTGTTATTGTCATCACTCCCAGGTAGTATACTTTATTTGGTGAAATTAGGTTTTTGGATGAGGTATCAGTGACTTACTAAAGGACTTATCTTTAAAGGATTTCTGCGGCTGTTTTGTCGATCATAGAAATGAACACCAACGTTGTGACTCCTGACTGAAGAAAAGGAATCTAGCTTCAAGTTGTAGCATGAGCACTCAACTCCCACACGTTCTTCTTTTCAGGTTACTGCAGCAACGAGGTAACTTCGTAATACAACCTGAAATAAGAAGGACAATCCCTTCCATGTAGCATCTACCTATATTAATTTAACCTCTAATCAGTATTAAAACTTACCTAGGTCAGCTACTTGTGCTAACAAGTCGAACCAGACCTTAAATTCCGTTATCTACACTCAGCTTGGTCTTCTTCAATATTGATACTACATTAATGTCCCTCATTCATGTTTGTCTTCCATACAATAATCAGGGTATGTACAATAGAGCTTGTGACCTGTTGATTACTTTACTCGAACATTCCCTATATGTTTTCACATGTTATTTAAACAATGTGTCATTCCAAAAGACAATATCAATTTATTAATACTGCACTTACAGTCGCAAATTTTGTAAGGCCAATTGGCAAACATTTTACACAATTTTCACTCTGAATAAGCCTGCTATAGGCACATTCCTACGTAGGTCATCGTGACACAACACATTTCCCAGCGGCAGTATCGAAAACGAATATGGCACACAGATAGCCTGTTACCTACAGGATTAATAAATTAAGCAAATAAAATTATCTGTCTTACCCTCAAGTAAAGAATATTCACACACACAAGCTAACAGGCAGTAAAGGGCTCTAGCACTGAGCTCGCAGTACAGACGGCAAAGGCTTGTCCCTCTGTCTTTTTCAGTAATGTCAGCTTGGTATGGAAGCTTTTGTGGTCAATGGCGGACTTTACAAGAATGGGTTACTTTTTATCAAACTACACCCAACCAATCAGAAGACGAGTCCAAAAAGTTAACCATTTTTGAGACGATAAACTTGGGCGTTTTTAAGTGTGTCTGTATGAACTGACTACATTTTATTATTAGATATCTTAGTTATTTATGAACCGATTTTAATTATCAAAAGTGATAATTAAACGGCCAATGCCTCCCTACCGTTACATATACTTTTCCTTTAATTATTCCTTTACATTCACATGGGGTTAATTTTTTTGTAATTAAACTGGGTCTTTCCCTGATGTGAAAATATTACCAAATTAAATTTTTCTAAGTTAAGATAATTTTTATATGAGGGAATCTCTATGTGTATATGTTAAGCAATATCAGCGCTATAGTAAAGAAATCAAGACAAGACTTGAGATGGCCTCAGCTGCCATGACAAGGCTGAATGTGATTTGGAAAAGTAACATCAGTTTTCCTGTAAAGATCAAATTATACAAATCACTTGTATTATCTATTCTCTTGTATGGGTGTGAGGGCTGGACACTCACTGCAGATACAGAGCGAAGGATTCAGGCTTTCGAGCATAAATGTTATATAAGAATTTTGCGCATTTGCTATAAAGAGCACAAAACAAATGTCTATGTTAGAGAGAAGATAAACACCTATGCAGGCCACCAAGAACCACTTTTGTCAGTAGTGAAACGTCGAAAGCTTGCCTGGTTTGGGCATGTAACTCGTCATGACTCCCTTTCGAAAACGATCCTCCATGGAACAGTCGAAGGTAAACGGAGAAGAGGAAGGCAAAGAAAATCCTGGGCTGATAACATCAAAGAATGGGCAGGACACGGTTTTTCCACACTTGTACGCATTGCTAAGGACAGAGAGCAGTGGAGGACCCTGTCTGCTGATGCTTCCACCATGGCACCCCTATGACCCATGAGGGGTTACGGGTTGAGATTATGATGATCAGCGCTATAATTTGAGATATCCCTTCATTTTAATTATCTTTAGTTATCAAGAAATAAATTATCTACGTTCGGTCAAAACCCAAAATAGGCATTATTTCCACGTCAACCAAACTTTTCTTGATTGCTTGTTAATTTTGTACTATGCTCCTAGATAAATTTTGGGATGGGTGGTAACTTTTGACTTGTTTCTTAGACAAATTCAAATTACACTAGATAAATTGTTGGCGGTAACTTTGACTGGGCCCTCAGACAAATTTCAAATACTGTAGTTATTTATAGATTTTGAGAATACGTTAACTAGTTTTAAAGCGGGGAATTTGAGCGGGTTGTCACACAGATTCACTTCACTACAACGTCTGCAGCAGGACAGAGGATTAGATTTAAATAATAATAGGATAGTTAGTAGTGGAAGATCTTACTTAGAGACTCCCACCAAGTATCGTTTGTTTAATCCTTAATTCTTTTCCATGCAGGTTGAAGGAGAGGGTGGACGTGTTTGTGTATAAGTGTCTGTCATTTTAATTGTTCTTTTTCCAGGTTGGTGAGACCTCGCACGTTATTTATTTTACTGTGTTATTTGATTTTTGATTTTTGTACACACATTGGGAATTATGCGTTTAACGTTATGCCTTTTGGCCTAAAGAACAGTCCTGCTACATACATGTCCCTTATGGACGAGGTATTGAAGGGCATGCAGTCTTACGCCCTGGCTTATGTAGATGACATTCTGATCCACACTCCGGGAACCCTTGAGGATCATTTACTCCATGTTGAGAAGGTTTTCACTCGTTTGAGAACACATAATGTAATGCTCAAGCTGAGCAAATGCTCGTTTCTTCAGACCGAAGCCAAGTATTTAGTCTTCATCATCAACCAAGATGGTGTCCGTCCGGATGATGCTAAGATTCAAGCCATCCGAGATATGTCTCCGCCTACCTCTGTCCGCCATGTTCGTGGTTTTCTTGGTTCTTGTTCTTACTATAGAAAACACATCCCCAATTTCTCTCGAGCTGCTAGCCTCTTATCTCTCTTACGAAGAAATATGCTCGTTTTCATTGGACTGAGGCATGCCAACAAGCTTTCAACTACCTTAAATCAGCTCTTTCTGACATTCCTCGGTTGGCATACCCTGATACCAAACGTCCAATGATCTTATACACTGATGCCTCTTATAGAGCAGTTGGTGCTTGTTTAGTTCAATCCAACGTTTCTAATGCTCCTCCTGTTTTTCACAATGACCCTAATGAAATTCCTATTGCTTTTCTTTCTCATTCACTCAGTCGTTCACAACAGCGATGGACCGTTACTGAAAAGGAAGCATTCACCATTCACTATGCGCTTTAAAAGCTTGATTTTTACCTTCGATGTACTAAAGTGTTGATTAGGACTGACCATAAACCTCTCCTTACATGGCTGTCTAAGACTTCTGAACAACCTCGCAAACTGCAGACCTGGGCTCTGAATTTACAGATTTACGATGCCACTATTGAGCATATCCCAGGTGAACATAATACTGTGGCTGACCTCCTCTCTAGGAAGCCGTAGGAAGCATGTACAGATGTCTCTTATTCTTTTCCGGCAGACCCCAAAGCATCATCAGATTTGGATGACAATGCTAAGGAGATTTTAGTTATAAATACTAACCGTCCGCCTCCTGTTCTTTCTTCTCCTGATGTTTCTTCTTCTAGCCCTTCTGATGAGTTTCTTCATTCTTCCTTCACCGTACAGGAACAACTTAAGAATGCTGAGCTTTTGAAAATATGAACAACTCGGCTTCAAAGTGATCCTAAGTTACATCCCAATTATATCTTACTCCCTTCAACAAATGTCCTCTACTGGATTGATCCTAAGAAACCAGATGATTTACGTGTATGTCTTCCTTCTCAACTAGTTCCCCGTGTGCTCCGTGCATTTCATGATGACAATGGTCACATGGGCCGAGACAAGACTCGCGATATCATTCGCCGTCGCTACTTCTGGCTTACTTTTTATAAGGACGTTGCGCTGTAAGTTGATTCTTGTAGAACATGCAAACAACGCAACATGCGTCCTCTGCGTGTTCCTATGCAACAAATGTCTCTGACACATTACCCCATGGAATAAGTCAGTGTTGATATTTCTGGGCCTTATCCTACTTCTCAGTCTGGTAATACACATGTTCTTCACTTTGTTGACATTTATTCTATCTGGCCAGAATGTTTTCCTCTCCGTGGTTCTTCCTCTGAGGACGTTACTAACATCTTCCTTACAGAGTTCGTTCCTCGACATGGATATCCCAAGTCTGTCCTCACCGATAATGGTAAACAGTTCACTGGCAAGCCTTTCTCTTCTACCCTTGCTAGACTGTACATAGCTCATAAGATGACTAGTTTCTATAGGCCCCAGTCAAACGGCCGTAACGAAAGAATGCATAAAACTTTACATGACATCCTTTCGAAGTTCACTGCTGATAATACACAGTACTGGGATTACTACCTTCCCCAAGCTCTCGAAGCTTTGCGTGTTAACGTGAACGACTCCACTGGTTTCTCGCCCTTTTACTTATTGTACGGTCGAGAACCACGATTACCAATGGATAACCTTCTCACTTTTCAAAGGAGATATATGGGGGATGATCCCATAGAAATTATCCTCCGCAATAAGTGTCTAGCCCACCAGATGGTTCACTACAACATCACAAAGGCTTTTAAAAAGCGCCAGCGAGTTACAGATAAAAGGTCTCGTATGTTATCCTTCGCCCGTGGAGACCTTGTTTGGTTTAAAAAGAATGCTCGCAGTGGCAAACTGGACCATCATTGGATACCAGGCTATAAGATTGTGTCTCAAAATTCTCCAGTTCAATTTGATGTCTGGAATGAAGAGACTCAACACCATACTAAAGCCCATGAAACCCAACTTAGGAAAGACGAGCAACACCCCCGCGCTATCACACCCCGACAGTCCAGCCGTCCCCTTCGTAAGGCTACCCTTCACTACAATTTTTCCTCTACTTCTTCTCTTCTCCCTTCTTCTTCTCCTTCTTCCTCTTCCTTGTCCGATGATCCACCCCACCCTCCCCCAGCAGTTACTTCATCCTCTCCTTTTCCTGTTCCTCCTCTATTAGGTCTTTCTCCTGATGCATCATCCTCCTCTTGTGATCTCGATTCCTCCCCTGGTGAAGTTGCTCACAACCTAAGGTCCCGTACAGTCCGTAAGGTCGTTGATAGTCCCATGATGAAGGATAGATGTAGACGATACCGTTCTAGTTCCACCCCTGAAGATGATTGATATGTCCCTACTTGAACTGGATGCACTTGTTCGTTTTCGTGCAGCTAGATTGGCTTCTGCTTCTAGTGCGTCCCGTCCCCCCCCCGTTCATCCGGTACCCGCCCCCACCATGGATCTGCATGATCATGTGGTCGCTCTCTCCTCACTAGATGCTATGACACATACCTCTCCTCATCCCTCCGTACACATCTCTTCTAATCCCGTTCTTACTTCTTCTGATTGGTTTGCTTCCCCTACTTCTCATGTCGATACCGCCCTCTCTTCCGTGTTTTCTGACATGGAATCTGATATTCCTTCACACCCTACTCGTTTTTCCACCAAACGGCACCACTCTCCTTCCTCTGGCGATTCTGCTCCACTTCCCAAATACCTCCTTCAGCCCACTGCTCATGTCCGTCCTCGTTTTTCATGTCTCCCACGACTTCGTCAGTCCCATCCGACTCCTCTGCCGCCCCCTCCTGCAAAGTTCCGTACATCCAGTATTCCAGTTTGCGTTCCACTGCCCTATACACCTCCTGCCTTTAGATCCCATCATTATGTTCCATCCCCTCCTGCGGTCAAAGACATTCGTCTTCCTCGACGCAAACGGAAAGACATATTACCTCCGCCTCGATTGTTGCGTGATGCTAATACGTCATCACCCACGACCATAGCACTCATTGATTCCTTCAACCGTTTACTCCAGACATTGACAACTTGAACTGTTGCCTCCTTCCAGATGTTATATCGAATTCTTTAATGTTTCAAGCTCCTTGCAGCGGTCATGTCTAATATATACGGAGCCATGATTCTTCCTTCCTCCACTCCAGCATATTTGGTCTTTACTCCGCATGATGAACTGACCAATCCCTACACCTCTCGTGTGAACGTTTCGTATGCTACCTCCATGTCTTATCATTGTGATTTCTTCCTGATGCTAATCATTCAGCCAGTATGGACATGTTTGAAGACTCCTCTTTTCCCGAATCACGTTTCCTCCGGCATGTTGCTGCTCTACTTGAACCGTCCACAGACTTTATTGATTCTCCTAGTACCTGGACTGTGACTCTTATAACATTCCTCAGGCCGCTGATGATGGCGATACACCTACTCAGCATTTTTTAATGAGTAAAGATTTTATTACTTGTTTTTTTTTCATTTCCCATGCCCCTCATATGGATATCATCCATGTCTTGATGATTCCATTTTTGTTTCCATGTTTCACTACTTTCTATTTCATCTGCCACTAATATTGTTTTTTTTTTTACATGCAAGTCGTAGTCACATATTGCATGCCTTTATGATTGTTCCTCTTGTTCGAGTTTTCGGTTATTTAATCCGAATTATTACAGAAATGTTTAAATCGGTTACCCATCTCCATTACATAGTTACTTGTCCATGCCCATTGATGACCATCCCCATTGAATTTATTTTATGTTCATGCTCATTTATTGCTATTATGTTTACGATATTTTCATGATTTACTTAATGTTTTGCCTTTTGTATTACCACCGAGTTTTGTGGTTTATTTTCATTATGACGGCCATGTTGTACATCCGCCATTTTAGGCGTTCGCCATATTTTATGGGCACCCGCCATTTTTTGTTCTTTCCCAGTTTTCCTTTGCGACGTTAACTCGCTTCTCATGTTCTATCATGTTTTTTAATTCACATATGTTTGAGAGATAATGATAACTATCAACCCATAAAATCGGTTGGCTAGTTGGTTGAAAATTGTTCCATTACTGTTATATTTTTGCTCATTATTAGTGCTAGTTGTTCATACCATATCCTCCCCTGTCCTTCCATGTACCCCTTGACTATGTCCATCAGTCCCTACCCCTTCATAATTACTTCTTGAAATGTTCATGATATTGTTTCATCCATCATTCCCATCTATTGTTTGTTGTATTCCTTCCGACATGATTTTTGGTGGGATACATGAACCCCGATACTTTTAGGGATTAGTCATTTTTTTAGAGACTAAAGTGTCTCCCTACGGGATACACTTTGGTGGCCCCTGGGCGTATGTGGCCGTGTGGCCTACTACGCCACCCTTAGGATATAAAGTACTTTAGCAAGTCAGATACACTATGTACTTGTATAGACTAGTTAGTACACAGACACTAGTCATAAACCAATGACATCATTTGTCATGGTACTCATGAGTCCATGATGTCATTAAATCTTGTGTGGATTTTTCATACAAGATATACCGGAAAGTCCATAAACTGGAACTATGATTGGTCAACGTCCCTTGGTGATATTAAATTTGGTAGAGAGATTTTAAAGTTAGTTGGTTTTGAGATTAAATTAACTGACTGTTAACGAAAAGACCAATCATTAGTTAGTTTCCGGTCAACGATTGAAAGGATAACATCCGCCCAAGAGAGATCCCAAGAAGTCGATGATCAGAGGTAGATTTTATATTGGACCCAGAGAGCATATTGTATGTTCCAATATGTATTGCTTTTCTACAAATCTACAATTGAAATAAACATCTTTTATATGATTCTGACTGAATTGAGATCTATACTGGAAGCGAAAGGAAACTAAAGTAAGACAGTTGTAATTTCTGATGAAAGCTTAAATTACCTAACGGCCATCAAAATATTCCTACCACCACTATACGATCTACACTGCCACAACTGTATCTTGTGCCTGTATTTTATGTACCAGTTTGTTCTCTACGAGTGTTAATTATCCACGTTGTTACCTTACACGGACAAGTCTGTCGTCCCACTTCGTTAATCGTTTCATCTCTATCTTGGCTACTATCACTGCTATCCTATCTTGTTAGTTCAAGAAAGGGTTGCCTAACATGGTGCAATGGTCACAAGTTTGCCAGGCCACCTTCGATAGGATAATTTTAATATTTTCATCAGCTCCTTTCTTGCAGTTACCTAACAAAAGTTTTCGTTTAATAATTCGCAGTGACACATTGTCGAGAATTGGAGCTTCTCTGATGCATGACTATTCGGGAACTCTCCACCCTGTACTTCGCGTCTCCCGAAAGTTAACTGCAGCTGAACAACGCTACTCTGTGATAGACCTCGAGATGTTGGCCATGGTCTGGTCAATACTGCAGTTAAAACGCTTTTTGCTTGGCGCCCACTTTGTCGTCGAATCTGACCAGCGTACACTTACTGCACTTACGAGTAAAGACTTGAGTGACTCTATATCGGCACGGTATGCAATTGCATTGCATCCTTTTGATTTCACTGTCCAGGCCATCCATGGTTCTGACAACGTCGTGGCCGATCTCTTGTCCCGTTGTCTACAAGAATCCTCCGAGACTCAGGATATCTGCACTCTTTGAAACTCGTCCCACTATTATGCTACAACTTCACTTGGTTCTACTGGACGTGTGTGATGTCACCAATTACCCCATTTCTTTTGATGAACTCGCTTATGAATTTTGACATATTCATATTCAACTCGGAGAGACTTTGTTTTAAGCATCATTGACTGATTGGAATTTTAATGACATATTATGATAGTTCATTGTAGTACTTTTCAGCTCATCGCTGGCTTATTTGTAGTGCTTGACATATTAGCACATCACTATCAGTATATATATCTATCCGCCATGACACTTTTCCACGAGTGATTAATTACTGACATTTTTATTCTAGTGGAACGTTATAACACTTTTTAATTATTTAGTTATCATAGTTTTCTATGCGATTATTTTCATTTTCATGACATGATTACTTTTTTTAGGCTATTAATTTCGCTTATGGTGGCGCATCATTAGCTACTGATATCTATTTTGTGAGCGTAGTTTTTAATGATACCATACTTAGTCCTTATTAGTTTAAATAGTTTACCTAGGGTTTATTCTCATCGTCCTCCTTTGGACTGTGTTGCTTTCTTCTCGTGTTTTATTTAGGGAATTGATTTGAGTTTTATTTCGTTTTCCAGACTTGCGTTTATACACGTACATTACACATCTCATTTTTTTACAATGTTGACATGTTTTATCATCTTGGTTGATTTCTTATAAATTTTTCACCATTTATGATCATTTTTCATTTCATGTCATTTCCTTTGTTCTTTTCACTTATCATCTTTACCTTTCAACTTGTGTTTGAATTTGGTCTTTTATTCTCCTTCCACATTTATTTCCTTCTATTATTATTTTCTTTATTGTCATACTTAATATATGAATGATAGTTATCGGTTGTTTAGCTTGATGAAACTTGATTGACCTCACTGCTTTTATTAGAAAAACATTTTCGATTTTTTTTCATGGGGGGTCGATGAAAACTGTGAAGTTATTTTAGCGGGGGAGTTAAATGTTTGAGATCCTCACATGTGAATCTAGTATTTTATAGACGCACATTTGAGCACATCCAGATTAATTGTATGTTTAATTATTTGCGTACGACCGTGCACCATTATTAAACGGGTATGGCGCGGTTTGTGGCAGCGATTTGTTGCTATCCAGCAAACGTACTGGAGGCAGATATATAAATCCATTGTAGTGAACAGACGTTTTATTTGGCCCGGGATCTTATCCCAAGTCTAGAGAGGATACGGCCATGTTATTATAATCTGTGAGATATTACTTTCCTTGTGCCCGACGTGCCAAGAAGAATATATTATTAATATTCAGCCATAATCGGCTTATTGTATCAAGCCTCAGATAAATGTTCCTCTAATACCGTTTATTGTAGAGCTTCAATCGACCAGTGGAGTCGGTTGCTAGTGCGTCAATATAACGAGATGCTATTTCGATCGTCATTAAATATATTGATGCTCAACGCTTTTAACATGGTTATTTTTGTAAACCTATGCATCCTACAACTTCGTTGCCGTAGAGCTTCCGTTAACCTTCATGTGGTAACGGCTAGTGAAGTCAGTCAACATCCATGTTGACCATTAGTGACAATGTACATTCTCCTGTCACGAATTTTAATTTGGTATGAACATTTATTTCAAATAATGATTGCCTGTATCGTTTCGTCAACATATTCAAGTTTGTACCCATTAAATGATGTCTCGTTGCAAACTGTACCCTAGGAGTCCAGCGACTACTTTCTCTTCGATTTGATCACACAGTCTTGACCCGTTATAGTATGATATGCCAACACAATACCGGCCCACTAAACATTCGCAAAACTTACTATTCAAAGATACGTCGGCCCCAGACAGTAAGCCCGACAGGCCAATAACCATGAAAGAAAGTAGGCAACAGTGTCTAATATGGGAATGAAAAAAAGAACCAGACAAACACCAGTAGAACACAGTTGAAAAGAAGACACTCATGTTGAACAAAACACACATTATGGAAACCAGTTGATAGTGCAAGGTAGTTCCTGTTTTGGAATCCACAGAGTGAATCAAATAGAAGTAGACAAAATCACAAGGAGAAGAGAACTGGAGACAGACATGAAACGGATAAAGTAAGCGTAGACAGATGTTGAATGGATGGCACTAATCATGAAAACCCTGCAGATGTTTGTTGAGGACCTGTTGTCTATGAGAAGTTAAAAGATATTGATTGATACATTTTTTATATTCAGTTACAAGCCCTCACGATGCTCAGTTGTAGGCCTTTAATTTCCACATATGTGACTGTACTAAAAATTATTGCAGCCCTTACACTCTGTAATATGCCGAATGCGTTTTTTTTTTTCTGTGGCATTAAATGAATTTCTTTGTCTTTGCTATATTTTTATGCGGGTATCATATTCCGAAATGGCCGCTAACATTATTATATATGGAGACTTCAAATTTAAAAATAAAATTGAAAATAAATAAACCTGTATAAGATATGCATACCACCCCAGCGTTAGTCAGACGCTGATAGCTGTAATGCACTCAATACTGCACCTGTTTTCTTTTCTTTTAGAGACTCGGTTTAAAAATAAAAGGTAGCTCCATAGTACATACTGCCGTAGGGAAGGGACATGTTAGAGACTTCGCCATACTAGGTCCAGCATCGAGAGGTGGGGGTGACCAATTCCCTTCCTCGCTGCCAAACTCAATGAACAAAGTCAGGTACCCATTTACAGCTGATTTGAACCCGGTACCTTTGCCGTGAGACACCAGTGCAGAGATTCGGTACCTCGTTCAAACCGACCAGATGTGGGTGCTTTCGGTTATATATAGAGTATTCAGTGTAAATTTTCTATCTTTTTTTGAAAGCTAGACCCATCACATTCGCTATTCTGGCAAGTATTGATGTTAGCTCTGAAAAGACTTTATTTTTTTCAAAAGGACCCCTAACTGGCTGCCAGGAGTCGTTACGTCGTGCCCTTATTTTAAGTGACGAGTAGACCACCCTTCAAAATATGGCAGGGAAATAATCATGGCGTGCTCTGTCTGCTACACGCCCGAATGACGGCCCTAAATTCTCCAATGGTCATTTCATTCTTTACTATTTTGCTTCAGAAGTGCGGAAACAGGGTGGCATTGACGCGTCACTGGCTAAGTATATATAACCATATGGTGGTGTTGTGAGTGTGTGTGTGTGTGCGTGTGTGTGTACCTTGTTGTCAGTGTTGTGCATTCCATTCACAGCACAATAAATAAGGCGTTGTATAAAGAACGACCATTTATTAATTCCAATAGAACACACATGTTGACAACTAGACGAACAGGTACACAATTATAAACATGATAAGGAACGTCTGTTCCCAGCTGAACTGTCACCAGCACCAACGGTGTATGAAGGTCTGGCTGTTATCGGGTCATGTCGACAACATCCGGTTCGTGCGGTCATCGCACATTACCGCACAATGCCAATATAGCAGGAACGAAGCTGGCGTTCCGTTCTAAACTTTAACAGTTCCTCCCCAGCAATTAAGAGCTCAGATCGAATCTGACAACTGGTTTTCGTTGTCTTTGAGATCTTCGTGGAGATACTGCAGCATCCACCACACTTCTGTCTTCTATAACAGGCTCTGGGGCGTCAAGCTGTAGATCAGGTGCTGCCTTGGTAACTTGATCCATGATGGCTATGTTGAGTAAAATGTCATCATAGCTATTGTCGGAGGGTGGTCTGATCTTCATGAGACTTCCTGGTCTTAACTGGTTCTGTTGCTTCTGTACATTCATGTTGTTACTTAGATGAACTGTATACATCATACGACCGATAGTTCTTATAATGTGACCATGCACCCAAGGATCACCTTTTGAGGGATAGTTCCTTACCCACACAGGGTCTCCAATTCTGAATCTTGATCCTTTAATTTCAGCTGTTTCACTTCTTCGTTCTTGCTGAGGCATTAGCAATGACAATTGTGTTCTTGGCAGACGGCCATGTAACAACTCGGCAGGGGACTTGCCAGTCAAAGAATTTGGTGTTGTCCTGTAAGCGAACAGTAGTTCATCCAGAGCTCGATGTCGTGTCTTCCCTCCCCAGCAAATCTTTGCCATTGAGGTTTTGAAGGTGCGGACAAAGCGTTCTGCCTCTCCATTTGAAGCTGGATGAAATGGAGCCGTCATGAGATGCTCAATTCCATGTAGTGAACAGAATTGTTGAAACTTGACCGAAGTAAACTGTGTTCCATTATCTGAAACAATTGTGCCAGGAAAACCTTCGTGAAGGAAGATCTTAGTGTTACGCACAGAATTTCTAAGACTGTGTGTAATTAATCTGTATGAATTGTACACTTTAAATTTTTTGATCAAAGGTAGATAATCCTTGTTTGACTGTGATTACATTTTCAATGGTGGTTACCTTCTCTTGTGTCCTGACTCGCCGGTCCATTTTTTCGATCGATGTCAGGTCATTCTCCTTATATTGTAGCATCGGTCAACTGTTTCTTGGAATGATTGAAACCAGAGTTGATGTTCTATTGCCTGTCCATATAAGGCGTGATTTCTGAACATAGCTTTGTTGGAATGTTTCCTTCATCGTCTCGTTTTGAGTGTTACTCAGGCGTATGCGTTCTGCGCATGTCTGAACTTTAAGAGAGTTAGAATAGTCTTCCGCCCGGGCATTTTCGACAAGATGTACTGAGCAGAGAGGACGCCATGCTGCGTCTGTGATTTTTGATAGGGAATTCTGTAGTCCTCCTGTGAGTTAGTTAACTAACGAGGCTTTCCCTATATGATTCGAAAACGCCTGGAGGCGTATGTTTTGTGGTGTTGATTCTGAAGCAAGGTAATACCCTCCTTTATTGAACTCTGTGATCTACCTAGATGTTTGACATTTTGTCGTTCTCTGCTCGCTTGTGTGTTACAGAAAGGAGAGGTTCTTCTACTAGGAATTACACCCCAGGTATCTTCATACCTGAGATCTATATATATATACGGGTCGCTCTAGGCCCAGAGAACAATTTCTATGTTCTAGGATTTTCGCTATGCCAGCGATTGCACCTATGTCGAGGGTTAGACTTAGGGATGCTATAAAGGTCAGCTTGACCTGTACTCCTAAAATGCCATTCTCGTGCGGACAGTAATAGACTTATTTTTGTACATCTGATCTGCCAGCATCAGAGAGGAGTACTGATATTTATGAATATTTATGATATGAAGCTGAGGCTATCGTCAGCTAGGATTACCTATATCAACTTAGAGAATGTATGCAGATCCATGAAGAAACTTTATTAAAGCTGAATACTATGAATTGTCATGTCCATGACTTTTTTGTGAAATGGATGTATCATTATCTGTCATTGTGGCGTCCGAAATAAATGATGGAAACGTCACCAGCAGTTATAACATTTCTATGACTTATACATGTCATAACTCCTGTATTGTGGAACTGTGAATCTACGTCACACCTACACACACAGCAACCTACTTCAAACCAGACAAGACACCATCACCACAGCCTATATATATATTCCTGGTGTCTATAGGGGTGGTACTTACTTGGCTACAAATTAACAACGACTTGGACTTATACCTGTAAATGTTCATAGTGGCCAGATTGTGGCTTATCATCTTTAGTGGTCAGTAGTCAGCCTAAACCACCCTTTATCATTTTATGGTGGTCAGTTTTGGTCTTATCATTTTATGGTGGCCAATAGCTGGATTCAACTGGTACCAGCACTCAAGGGGGTCAACAAACCCATACAACATTCAAGTTCGTCATTTCGTGAACTCACTTCCTTCAAGAAATCTACATCTTCAATGACATATTTTGAAACTACCCGGCGTTGCTGCATTTAGATGGATTTTGAAACTACCCGGCGTTGCCGCATTCAGATGGTCAAGTGCCGATTGAATCAGTTTTGCCGCATTTAGATGGTCAAGTGCGGATTGTTGCAAGTGGATCTGTTGCAAGGCGTGGTTTGGTTAGCTCTGAACAATGTTCCATGTGATATTAATAAAACAGTTATAAATGTCTGGCCATTGTTTTATCTTCTTGATATTCTTGAGTGATCGTGTATCGTGCCTTCTATGTAAGATTACGCGAATGCAGGGGTGGAAGATTCTGAACAATAATTGAACCTTGGAATACGATTGATGTGACAAGTCGGTTCATAGAGTCCACAAATATTTAATACAGTTTACACGTCAAGACGATTCATGCATGTTGATCACAAAGGTACATATTATAACTTGAAAATATATGGCATAGATATGTAGATATCCTATCAGTCCTTGTCCAATAATCAAATTACTGTATGCAGATTGTCATAGCTGTATGCACGCGCGGTTGGGGTTTTCCAACGGCCGACAGTGAGTCTATGAGTCTGGTAAAATCAAATACTATGGACTGTAATTCATCCTTCCTTAATTTTCACTTTCGTACTGACCTTTAATCATTTCAAATCTTCGTAATAGCAATGGACTGACCCATGTCCGTACTTGCATAAAATATATCTGTATGGCAATACCATGCTCAACATTGGAAGGAAAGTCAGACGCGTCTTAACAGCTTGACGGTCAATGTAAAAAAGGGGTATGGTTTCTTAGTTACCGACTGTGTCCTAAACAACGCTATACACGTCATAATCGATCGTGTATGAAGCGTTCAGTAATTGAAACATCTATCGCAATATATTAAATGTCTTAACCTTTACAATTGCACGTCTGGTAACCTTTAGCAGACGGCGTTAATATCATATACCGTAACAATTCCCTGTACACCGGGGAAAAAAAAAATCGATAGATTTTTTTTTCAATATCTATCCGACTTAACAATTTTTCAAAAAAATTTAACACAATTGTGACATATGGCCGACGATGTTCTGAGTAGAACCGTGTTGCGGTCGTGTCAACTAACTATTTGTCATAGTCATCTAATCATAAATCACATTATATATCAATATTATACATATCATTATATCAACTAAATAAATGTCCAATGTTAATAGTGAATGAGAAAATTAAATTAAAGTAAGGTCTGTCGTATTAGTATGTCATATAGGAATTAATTTGACTAATTAAAATTAAACTAATTAATTAAACTAAGAGTTAAATTATTAAGGTTCTAATGTAACGCGATGTTATGAGAGAAGAAAAGACAAACTAAGTGAGAAGAAATAGAAAGAAATTCGAATATAAGTTTTAACTTAATTGTGTGTGACTGTTGCAAGTGGTGTGTTAAGTGTTAGTGAATAATAACTATCTAATTTAACTAACTAAATAACGTATAGGTACATTAAAAAAAAAAAATTATTAATCTAATACTTGTGTGAGATTTATTTTCTCTTTTCATAATTTCTTCTTTTAGTATTTCGTTCTCTTTTTTTTTTTTTTTGTTCTTTCATTTCATTTTTTTTTCTCACATTTCATTTTATTGATAATAATTCAATTAAGAAGTTAAGTTAACTAATTAATTAGTATAGGATATGATGATCCATCCGTAGTCTTGATCCTGATGAATTCTTTTAGGCAACAATGTTCAAACGTTTACGTTGGAAAGAAATGTCATTTATCCTAGCATCCAAGAATTAAGTATACACAGGAACATCAGTTCGGTTTGTCGTCAGATATTGTTCCATGATTGTTCAATGATATTCGTATATCGTGTATGGACATTAGACGAAGTTCGAATGTCTATATATACCTTGATTGTCTTTTAATTCAATTCTGTGATGCATATAGTGTTTATACAGTTTAAATTGAAGACAAGGTTAGTTCCTTTATAGTTGATACTTCGTTCAATCCACTGTAGTATTGATTGATGTAGTTTAAGAGTGTCAATATTGATTATTCGTCGTCAATAGGATTACGTGACAATGCATCTGCCACACAATTTTCAGTGCCAGGAATATGTTCAATGGAGAACTCAAATGGTTGTAGGATGATTGAATATCTGGCAAGTTTCTGGCTTTTGTGGTTGGATCGACGCAAGGATGCGACCGCACGTTGGTCCGTCTGTATGGTGAAGGGAGCACCGAGTAAGAATTTTTCCAGCTTCGTTATTGCCCAGATCACAGACAAAAGTTCCTTGTCGACTGTTGAATACTTGGTTTCTGCAGGCTTCAGTTTTCTTGATATATATAAGGTGGGGTGTAGAATGCCATCATGGTTCTGGAGCAGGCATGCACCAATGCCGTAGTTACTAGCATCTGTTCGTAAGAAAAATCTTTTGGAAGCATCGGGAAGTCTTAAAATTGGTTCATGTGAGAACAAATTTATAATTTTGTTGAAAGTTTCATTGCATGTACCAGTCCATGTCACCTTCACCGGCATATCTTTTTTTATCAATGAAGACAATACAGCCGTGATGGATGACAAGTTTGGTATGAATCTACTGTAATATTGAACAAGTCCTAACAAACTCCTGACCTGTTTCTTCGTCTGAGGAACTGCTATGTTTAGAATTTTGGAGACTGTACTAGGTAACGTTCGGATATATCCCGATCCAATGATATGTCCCAAAAAGGTTATCTCATTACACGCGATTTGCACCTTTGTAGGTTTAGCAGTTAGATGATAATTCCTTAGAGTGTCAAAAACATATCTAAGTCCCGAAACATGTTCCTCAAACGACGAACTAAACAAGCATATGTCGTCAATATATGTAATAACGTCTGGTCTACCTGATAAAATTTGTCGCATCAGGCGAATGAAGGTAGCTGGCGCATTAACAAGCCCAAAAGGCATCACGTTCCACTGGTATAGACCTTGTGGCGTGGAAAATGCGGTGTAGTACTTAGCCTTTTCGGTCAGTGGTATCTGCCAATAACCTTTAGTTAAGTCTATCTTACTAAATATAGTTGCGTTAGATAGACGTGGCAGTAAGTCGTCGATAAGTGGATGTGGTTCGCTGTCAACTATAGTCTTAGCATTTAATTTTCTATAATCAACGCATAGTCTAATGTTATTGTCCTTCTTCCGGACAATCACTAATGGAGAAGAGAATGGCGAATTACTAGTCTCAATGATTCCCAGAGACAACATCTGTTCAAGTTCCTTAGTAGTTTTAGCAAGGAAATGTAAAGGAACAGAATAGGGATGTACACGAATAGGTGTATCATCATTGAGAGTAATGTCATGACTGATAGCCGATGTGCGACCCGGGACGTCGGTCAACACATCTGGATAAGATTGTAATAGATTAGCAATCTGTAGACGCTGTTGCGGTGTAACCGTTGAAGAGATGGTTACATCCCGCCAAGATTCAGTAGGTTGAACTACTGGTACAGGTAACGGTAACTGTACCTCAGGAAAAGAAGATTCTTCTTCCTGGATGACAGATAAGTTAGTATAATGACAAGTGGATACTGTGTTGTCATCTAGTTCATGAAAAATTGACTGTAAGTGTTCAGGACGTGTATGAAATTGCTTGAGCATGTTAATATGAAATATCTTTTTGTGTCCCTTGATATCTAAGACGTAATCAACGTCGGAAATTTTATCAATGACTTTGTAAGGACCATTCCAAGATATCAATAATTTATTGTTATTGTGAGGAAGTAACACATAAGCCTCGTCGCCTGGGAATAATTGGCGTAATCGTCGAGACCTATTTTGTAGAGATCGAGCCTTAGCTTTTGCAGCCTCAGAAGAAGCTGTTGCCAACTGGCAAGACTCAATAATGTTCTTCCGAAGATTAATCACATATTCGTAAGATGACTGAGTGTCCTGAGTCATCTCGTCGTCAATTAATAAGTCTTTTATTAGTCCCATAGGACCTCTTGGGGAGCACCAAAAACTAATTCAAAGGGAGAGAAGCCAGTTTGTTCATGCGGTACCTCCCGATAAGCAAATAGAACAGCTGGGAGTGCTCTGTCCCAGTCATGAGGGTGCTTAGCAGTAACCTTATGTAGTAGTTGTTTAAGTGTACGGTTAAGTCTTTCAACCGCACCATTACTCATCGGATGATAAATACTACTTAAATTCCTATCAATGTCCCAAGTTTTCATGACTTCCTTCATGGTGTCAGATATAAACTGTGACCCATGGTCTGATAAAAGTTTTCTAGGAAACCCTATTCTAGAAAAGATGAGATGTAGTGCATCAGCTACATCTGTGGTAGTGGTGGTCTTTAATGGGATAGCTTCTGGCCATCGTGTGCACAAATCAATGCACGTAAGGACGAATCTATGTCCTCTGGCCGATGGTAGCAATGGACCAATAATGTCTATTGCCATTTTGTCAAAAGGTCTCACTGAGATATCGCAAGCCTGAATAGGCGCCGTGTGAAAAGCTCCACGTGCTTTCACTTCTTGGCATGTAGTACAGGAACGTACATACTGCGAAATATCTCTTGACACCCCTGGCCAAAAGAATGAAGACAGTACTCGAGATCGTGTTCGAGTATATCCCATATGTCCAGCACAATGTGAGTCATGTGCATGTTGAAGAATGTACCGTCTAAAAGTATATGGGACCATAACTTGTTGTTTCATTTGTGATTTGTCATTAAAACATCTAATCAATATGTCATTTTTAATAACAAAACAATGTTTGTTATTATTACCTGAGGATAGATTGTCAACTTTATCAACCAACTTAAAAAAATTTTTTTAAAGATTTATCCTCTTTTTGTTTGGTTGCAAATGTTTCCCTGTCAATAGGTGAATTGACTACAAATTCCTCTTGGTTGTCTGCATCCATTTTATTATCATCAACTTTCTCCATGAGTTGAGTCTGCGCTCTAGTCGTCACGGCGTTTCCAGTGCATAGGTTATGTTTCTCCCATTCTATAATCTCATCTGGAGTACAATCTTTACTGCCGTGTATACGACCGACCATCAAATCAGCTATAGGCTTTTTTAGCATACATACTTTTACGTTCCCTGTGAAAAAAGGAGTGTTAACATGAATAATAGCTGTGGGGTAAAACTCTATTGTTCCACCAAAAGTCATGCAACGGACATATTCCCCCGTTGCACAGCTGGGATGTACCAGCGACTGTCGTACACCAATCGTTGTGGATCCCGAATCCCTCAACACTGAGACGACGGATCCATTAACTAATCCTCTGTTAAAAATTAATAGGCCTGTTCCATCGTTGACTGCAAGACCTACCTGTGGTATAATATGTCCGCAGTTAAGCACTGTTTCTTTCGCCTTCTGAAAAATAAGATTGCATTGCTGGCAACTATTTGCCACATTATAATTAATAGCAAAACATGCAGCAGAAGACTGTGTTGTATTATTTTTGAGTGGGACCTGAGCTATAGGGGTAGTATTATTTGTAACTGCCGCCCCTGTATTATGGTTGTAATGAGATGATCCCCGAGAATGAGATCGATTCCGAGTATAATTGTTAGAATTATCTCGTCGTCCTCTATAGTAACTATTATCTCGATGTCTCGAGCCATGATTATTACCATTCCAGTTACTATTATTATTGGGAGTATGTGATCGATTATAATGAGTGTTATGTTGACCATTGTGGTAGTTTGTTTGAGGTGAATAATTTCTATCTCGTGATCTACCTCTGTTGAACTCATTTTTATTGTTAAAATCATTATTATGTCCCTTCTGAAAGTTAACATTGTGATTTCTTTGGAACCTGCTTCTGTCTACACTGTGATGTCTTTGTTTGCTATTATGATTGTAGGCCATATTAGACGCCACAGGTAGAGGTTCTCTTAATGAGGAGTTAGAAATGGTTGCATTCGGATGTGCCGAACAGTAGTTTAAAGAAATTTTTTCTAACTCATCCATAGTACCTGGTTTACGCTCCTGCAAATATGCAAAAAATGGTTGGCTAACTGAAGATAATACCTTATCCCGCAGTAGTAAATCAACTAATTTGTCGTATGATTTGTTGACTTCTGCCAGTTCAACCCATCTATTAAATGTATTGCGTATGTTCGCAATGAATCCTGCAAAATCCCTTGGAGATTCAGGTAAAATTCCCTTAAATTTCAACCTACAGTGTTCCTCGTCCAGGTGAAACCTTCGTAAAAGCAAGGACTTAATAGCACCGTAGTTATTAGCTATTGATGGGTCAGCATTTTGAGAAGCTGTCAGTGGTTCTCCAACCAAGAATTCATTTAATTTGAGTACCCATGACTCTTCAGGCAAATGGTTAGATTTGCAAGTCTGTTCAAAACGTGCCAGGAACGATGAAAGGTCGTCGACGTTCAAGTTGAAAATGGGTAATTTAAAGTTGTAGAAGTGTTTAGGTTGGCTGGATGATGATCCATTTTGTGCGTTATTATTCTGGTTTGCATCAGCACTTTGTGCTTGTAATCTTGCTGTCTCCAATTTAATACGCGCCAATTCCATTTCTTGTTGTAAAATAATTTCCTCTCGTTTCAATTTATTCTCTTCTTCCTGTTTGGCGATTGTTCTTTGCTCTTCTCTTTCACGTTGAGCAATCTCTCTCAATCTATTTTCCTTGGCAATTTGCTTCATCTCAAGTTCTGCTTCCTCTTTCTTTAATGCAGCTTTTTTCTCTTCTTCCTCTTTCTTTAATGCAGCTTTTTTCTCTTCTTCCTCTTTCTTTAATGCAGCTTTTTTCTCTTCTTCCTCTTTCTTTAATGCAGCTTTTTTCTCTTCTTCTTTTCTTTCATATTTTTCCAGTTCTGATTCAGCAAACTGACGAAGTTCTTGAGATTTATAACCATATTCACGACCAATCTTAACGAAATGGTCTATAGTAAGCATTTTGACTTTTATCTGTAAGTAATTATTGATAATTACTGATTAAAATAGTCAATAGTAGCTTCAGAGTAATTAGTATACTTACTCAACTTAGAAATATTCAATATAAGTAATCACAATAGTACTGAACTTAATGTCTAAGTTCAACTAATAGACAATATTTTGTAACAATATTGTATCTAAATAATACTATATCATAAATAGTTATGATATCTGTTAAATATAAGGTAATTATATCACACAATTAATCTCAATATCCAATAATGTTGGGTATAATTCCTAGTAATTATATTATTCAATGTACTAAGTCACTCTCTTAGTACAAGAAAAGTATATTAAATAATATACAATGGGTCTATTACCTCAAAGGTAGATATAAGATTAGTTTATTTTGTCAATATATATATTATATTATTATGCCCTTGGCATCTATGATAAATTGTAGTGCTACTTTCTTGGACTATCACTGCATAATTATGCAATGTCCCATATTAACCTTAAATTTTAGAAAAAATTAATTAAATTAAATTACAAGTGTATTATTGCATATAATTATCATATTATTAATGTAATATTAATATATATTATGAGGACAGACAAGCAATGATGCAACTAAAGGGTACAAACAATGTCAAGACGCAAACAAGACATTTTCACAATTAAAAAATGAATTTATGAACTAAATAAAATAAGCGGAAATGTCACAGACCAAATGAAGGGCAAGGTCTGACCGGAGGTCAACTGAATATTCAAGGTACACACAAAAAAAAAATGACTGCGAAAAATGATGACGTCACAGGACTCATAACGGACGAAAATTTAATAATCATAAAATAAATGATAGTCAGAGGAGAATGGACGAAATAGTAACGAACATGGTACAGAACTGAATAAAATTATTAACTGAATACGAATAAAATACACCAATTATCTACGGGACAGTACAGCTAACGCAAAATCGTCAAACGATAGCAGATTTGGACAACAAGTCCAATGTCAAACCTCAATGGGGTTTCCAAAGGTGCAATCGTTTAACTGCCCTAAGAAACGACCGAAATTAATTCAGGCATCGTGAGAGCCGCAGAATTTAATTTCAGTTCATCCTCCCTACCTCCCACGATTAGTAACAAATACATACGATGGAAAACAAATTTAACATATATACATGAAAATACATAGACATGCCTGATCAAAGCAAAATGGACTCAGTATTACGGTTTTGCAATGACGACAATTTAAACAGCTAGACTTATCTTTCCCGTTGCTTCGATCAGTGCTATAGGTCGTCAACAGCTAGGCTAATGCCCCTGACTGCCTGCTCCTGTAGTCCATTTCTTGTGTCTGCTTCAAATGACTTATTTTTCCCTTGGTTAGGCTTAAAAGAACGACTTCAGTTTCTCCGATAGTTTCACCTACACGAATTTCAGTGACGTCGCGTTGTTAGGCATTAGACTGAGTTCCACGTCATCTTCAGCTGGATCATGTGATCGAAAACTGATCGTAAATATTTCCTTCGAAAGTCATTCAAAAAAATTTTTTTGTTTTTGGTTGTTTTCTCGTCCCCAGACACCGGGCACCACTGTTGCAAGTGGATCTGTTGCAAGGCGTGGTTTGGTTAGCTCTGAACAATGTTCCATGTGATATTAATAAAACAGTTATAAATGTCTGGCCATTGTTTTATCTTCTTGATATTCTTGAGTGATCGTGTATCGTGCCTTCTATGTAAGATTACGCGAATGCAGGGGTGGAAGATTCTGAACAATAATTGAACCTTGGAATACGATTGATGTGACAAGTCGGTTCATAGAGTCCACAAATATTTAATACAGTTTACACGTCAAGACGATTCATGCATGTTGATCACAAAGGTACATATTATAACTTGAAAATATATGGCATAGATATGTAGATATCCTATCAGTCCTTGTCCAATAATCAAATTACTGTATGCAGATTGTCATAGCTGTATGCACGCGCGGTTGGGGTTTTCCAACGGCCGACAGTGAGTCTATGAGTCTGGTAAAATCAAATACTATGGACTGTAATTCATCCTTCCTTAATTTTCACTTTCGTACTGACCTTTAATCATTTCAAATCTTCGTAATAGCAATGGACTGACCCATGTCCGTACTTGCATAAAATATATCTGTATGGCAATACCATGCTCAACATTGGAAGGAAAGTCAGACGCGTCTTAACAGCTTGACGGTCAATGTAAAAAAGGGTATGGTTTCTTAGTTACCGACTGTGTCCTAAACAACGCTATACACGTCATAATCGATCGTGTATGAAGCGTTCAGTAATTGAAACATCTATCGCAATATATTAAATGTCTTAACCTTTACAATTGCACGTCTGGTAACCTTTAGCAGACGGCGTTAATATTGTAAGAAGGACAAGTTCCGAAACTCTACATCCTGTATCAGAAGCTCATTTCCTGCGTCATGGCTGTTTATGGGAGAGGATGTCGATCAACGTTGGATCATTAATCCTTAGAATGCTGATCATAACCTGTTCTGCACCGTGCTGACGTTTGGACATATATAAGTTAAGTGGCCTGTTTGTTTGTGAACTGTGCATTTATATCCTAATTGAGACTTCTATATTTTCACACACTTTTTGTTACATGTTATATGTTTACATGTTATATGTTATTTGTATATTTATAAGTTTATATTTCAGCGGGAGGTTGGGTGTGAGACTAATATAAGAGATACCACGTAATAGAGGACTTATGTTAGTGTTCTATAGGAGCAATTTTCTTGATTGAAAATCTGCTAGCGACAACTGTTGCTGTATTTGTTTAGTTGTGATGAGTTGTGCTTTATTTTCGTCGTTTTTTTTTTAAATATGTTTTTTTCTTTCTGTTCTTTAGTTCTGATTTCATTTGTTTGTATTTGTAGGTCTCCTCTTTTCTATTATTCAGTTCTTTACACCATTTTTGTTTATACACTGTGACGTCATTTGTTTGTTTACATTTTTCGCATTTGTCATCACATTCTTTGTGATATTTTCTTTTAGTTTTCGCTGTTTATTTAGTTGACTTTTGCGTATGTTTTCGTATTGTCTTTGCTCTTTGTCATTGTTTACATTGTTTTTGATCTTTGTTGTTGTTTACATTGTCTTGTATCTTTGTTATTGTTTACATAGTTATTAGTTAGCATTCACTATTGTTAAATATTTGCTTATGCACTATTAGCTGTGTAGTGCACTTATCATAACTAACTGGTGGATTTGCTTATGCACTATTGACTGTGTAGTGCAGTTATGATAAATAACTGATGGATATGTGGTTATGCACTATTAGATGTGTAGTGCCCTTATCATTAAGAAGTGACTGGTGGTATTATTATTATACATTTGATAATACAAGTTCTTTATCAAAGACTTGTTTCCCACAGAGATTGGGGTAAACATTGTGATTATACAAGTACTTTATTTAAGTCTTGTTACTATTAAGGTTGAAATAAGATAATTAATTATTTCAGGTTTTGGACTCATAATATTAGACATCATGTCTACACTTGAGTACTTTATTGAGCAAGGGAAAACCCTTGGTAAGACTGGTGATATATTAGAAGAGTATGCAAATACTCAATGGACTAAAGCACTGAAGTCTGAGGAGAAAAGACAAAAAGAGAAAATAAAAGATTAGACAGAGAAGCTGAGCAAAAGAAGATAGATGCTGAGAATCTGAGACTGCAGATGCAGGCAGATGAAAGAAAATTCCAGATGGAAATGGAAAAACAGAAAAGAGAGGTTGAAGAAAGAAAGTTACAAAGAGAGGCTGAAGAAAGAAAGTTACAAAGAGAGGCTGAAGAAAGAAAGTTACAAGCTGAGGCTGAGGAGAGAAAAGCAAAAATGGAGCATGAAGAAAAACTCTTAGCTTTGGAGTTAGAGAAGTTAAAGTTGATGAACATGGGTAATGCTAATGATCCAAATAAGGGGTCATCTTCTGATAAAGCTAGTACTTTTAAGATTAAACTACCAGCATTCAATGCTTCCAGTGACGATATAACGTTTTATCTGGATAGATTTGAACGTTCATGTAAAACACATAACATAGATAAATCACTGTATGTTTATCAGTTGTCCAATATACTTAGAGGTGATGCTTTGAGTATGTTAAGCATGGTAGATGAGCCTGACAAGAACAATTATGAGGTTGTCAGGGCGGTCTTGTTAAAGAAATACCAACTTAACGAAGACGGCTATCGTCTTCAGTTTAAAAATATGTTGCCAGAAACTGGAGTGGAATTCTCTGAATTCATTTCAAAGATACGTCTTACTTTTACACGTTGGGTTGAGCTGTCTAAGACAGAACATACATATGAAGCACTTATGGACTTACTACTTAGAGACAAGGTTATGTCTTCTGTCAATGAATCTTTTCTTGCTTTTCTTCATGAGCGTAAGCCTAAAAAACATAAAAGAAATGGAAGAATACTGTTGCCAGTATGTCACTGCGCATCCTCACGTAACCATTAGCAACTCTAAAGTAAAAGAAGGTCTGCCAGTTGCTTCGGCAGCACCTTATGGCCCAAATTTCATGCGTAAATTTCAGGGTAGCCAACAAAATTTTAATAAGAAGAGTAACCGTAATTATGCTCAGAATCATAGCAATCAATTTCAGGGTGATTCTTCTTCGCAGAACTGGAGACAAGCTGATACTCCACGGTATACTACTCCCAATAATTTTAGACATTTTCGCAAAGGTAGTCAGTATAGAGGAAACTATTTTTCGCGGAGACCTCAAAACCAATATAATAGAGGTTCTCAACAGTATAGAAATGGTAATGACAGTTATGGAAACTGGAATTCAAACCAGGATAACAATTACAGTAGAGAGTTTAATGATAATTGCAGAGGCAATAATGGTCGCGGTAGATCGCAACATAAAAGAAAGAGATATCAACAGGCAAACTCTGTACAGCAAGAGTCTCAGGGAGCATGTAAACAAGGTGATGATGATAAAAACTCTAGTGCTATCACATGTTCTGCCTTTGACTTTAGTAGGGCAACTAAATGTCCCCAATGCAGTACTTTGTTCGAACCGACTACCGTAACTACTTTAAGCTGTGGTCATCCTCTTCCCGCTCTTCCTGCTGCAGTTGCGCATGACGGGAGAGGTTCTCTTATCCTACATAAGGGTCTTGTAAATAGTAATCCAGTCTCAGTCCTTTTTGATTCTGGATGTACTACTATTGGTGTTAGGCAATCTCTTGTAGATCCATCCTGTGCTACAGGAAAGGTGATCAAATGTGTCACATTTGGTGGCACTTTGGAAAAGTATCCTACTGCCATAATACATATAGCTACTCCCTTCTTTACGGGAGATGTCCACGCGTGTCTACCACCTAACCCTATAGCGGACCTTATTATCGGTCGTATTCACGGAGTTAGGGAATGTACCCCACAGCACATTGCTGTTTGGGAGGAACAAAATATACAAGCTACCAATGCAGTGGTAACAAGAGCACAAGCTCTGGAAACACCTCAAACTTCATTACTGATAATAATGAAGTGAATAGCCAAAATAGTCCCTTGATTATTTCACGTGACTCTTTTATAAAATTGCAAGAAGAAGATCCTTCTTTACAAAAATTCTTCATTCTAGCAAAAAAAAAGGTGATCCGAATCAAAATACAAATAGAAAGTCTTGGATTTCTATGAAGAACGGCGTACTTGTGCGTATGGTACAAGACTCGACTACGTCTACACATTCTCAAATTCTTGTGCCTAAGAGTATGAGATTGCAAATATTGCAACATGCTCATGACTCACAATGTGCTGGACATATGGGTTTTTCCCGTACAAAGTCGAGGGTTCTTGCTGCTTTCTTTTGGCCATTTGTGAGCAAGGACATACGTATTTACTGTCAATCTTGCAAAGTATGTCAGGAGGTCAAATCTAAAGGACCACGACATGCTGCGCCTATCCAGGCTGCTGACATTCCTATTCGGCCGTTTCAGAAAATGGCAATAGATATTATCGGTCCTTTTAGGATCACGTCGGCCAGAGGACATCAATTTATCCTTACATGTGTCGATATGTGCACACGTTGGCCAGAGGCTATACCTCTTAAGAGCATCTCCACTGCTGATATCGCAGACGCTCTTTGGCTGATATTTTCTCGCTTGGGATTCCCCAGAGAAATATTGTCAGACCATGGCACTCAACTTCTATCGGACACTATGTCACAGGTAATGTCTATCTTACATATTAAAAGGTCTCTCAGCAGTATCTATCACCCAATGTCTAATGGGTTAGTTGAGCGTTTGAATAGAACACTCAAGACTTTACTTGGGAAGATAACTGAGGATCATCCTCAGGATTGGGACAGGGTTTTACCCGCGGCTCTCTTTGCTTATAGAGAGGTCCCCAATGAACACACAGGGTTTTTTCCTTTTGAACTTGTCTTTGGCGCGCGACCGCGCGGCCCTATGTCTTTACTCCAAGATCTTATCACTGCCGATAATATTAGCGATGACACTGAATCTTCTTATGAGTATGTCATTGCTCTTAGGCAAAAGATCATCGAAGCATGCAAATTAGCAACTTCTTCATCCGAATTTGCTAAAGAAAAGGCAAGGCTATTTGCCAATAAGAACAGATGTCTACGACAACTTTGTCCAGGTGACAAAGCATTCGTCCTACTTCCTTCAAGGGAGAACAGACTTCTTATTGCATGGAAAGGTCCGTATGCAATAGTCTCTAAAATTTCCGACGTTGACTATGTTGTCGATATTGATGGAAAGCATAAAACTTTCCACATAAATATGCTCTCGGAATTTCATGAACGACCTGACTATTTGCAGCCTATTTTCCAGGCGATGGACGATTCTCCAGTACCTCATGGTCATTACTCATCCCTGTCAGTTATACAGAATGAGGAAACTACTTTTTCTGATGTCAATCTCCCTCTTCCTGTGATCCCACTTCATTGTACGGAATCTTGGAAAAACGTTACCGTTTCTCCTAATCTTTCCGCTGATGAACATCGACAAGTCTCTTCGATGTTACAAACATTTCAGGATGTCCTTACCGACATTCCGGGACACACACATGTCATTGAACATGACACAGTACTTACTGACCATAATCCTATCAGAGTCAGACCCTATCCTATACCTATCCATTTTCAGTCACAAGTCGAGAAAGAATTGGATGAGATGATACGATTGGAAATAATCGAACCATCCACTTCAGCTTACTCTTCGTCCATGGTTATTGTTCGAAAGAAAGACAATAACATACGCCTTTGCGTTGATTATCGCAAATTGAACCAAGTTACGAAGTTTGATGCTGAACCTATGCCTTCGCTAGAAGAGCTACTAAACAAACTTTCTAATTCTAGATTCTTTACCAAACTTGACTTGTCAAAAGGTTATTGGCAAGTTCCTTTAACTGAACGAGCCAAACCTCTTACTGCTTTTTCTACACCTAGGGGTTTATTTCAATGGAGTTTCATGCCTTTCGGCCTTTTGAACGCCCCTGCTACATTATACGCATGATGCGTCGAATTCTCTCATATCGTACAGATGTCATAGCATACTTAGACGATATCTGTCTGTTCAGTGATTCCTGGGAAGATCACTATCTGGGTTTATACGAATTGCTGTCTACTCTTCGCGAGTATAATTTAACTGCAAAACCCTCTAAAGCCTTTATAGGATTTAGCGAGATTTCTTTCCTGGGTCATCGTGTTGGTCATGGTCTTTTAAAGACAGAGGACCACAATGTTTCAAGAATATTAAACATTTCTGTCCCTAAGACGAAAAAACAAGTGCGTAGTCTCTTAGGTTTGATACAATTTTACGGACGATTCATTCCGAATCTGTCCTCCATTATGGCACCTCTTTCTACTTTATTGAAGAAAGGATCGCCTAATCTGATCCGCTGGTCTCAAGAATGCCAATACTCATTGGACCAGATTAAAACTCTATTTTCATCTCCACCTATCCTTAGGTTACCTACTATTGAGAAGACTTTTGTTCTTCGAAGTGACGCCTCGTCCACTGGGATTGGAGCAGCACTAATGTAGGAGTATTCGGATACTCTGCATCCGGTGATGTATATTTCTAGGAAATTAAATGCTGCAAAAAGGAATTATTCGGTTTTAGACCGTGAATTATTGGCTATGGTTTGGTCAATTCTCAAGTTAAAAAGATTCCTTCTAGGCGCATTTCATTGTGGAAACCGACCAGAAATCTCTTACTGCTATTCAGAGCAAAAACTTGAAGAGCTCGAGGACCACTCGATATGCCATAGCTCTTCAACCCTTTCATTACACGGTGCGAGCTATCCGTGGTTCGGATAATGTGATGGCAGACATTCTGTCTAGATGCCCACATGATTCCACTTAATTCTTCTGTCATATATATTTCCTGTTAAACGTCGAGATCTATAACAGTTCTCTACTATAAGGATATATTAGCACATATGTGCTCATTTTGGGAATTTATAGCATTGTACTGTATAATTGCCTTGTTCTGTTACTGATTTTGGTATAACGGAAGAAGGCTTAGTTAGCAATATACGGGCCAAAAGCTCACATGGCCACAATTTATATATTGTATTTTGATTACTGTATTAAGAAATTTAGCATATACCATAAAGATCTGTGTTATTGATATTTTCGCAGCACATCATTGACGTCTGCGAGAGTATGGACATTATGTCAACCATGAAGTATGTCAAGTTCTTACCTACTTTGGAACGATTATATCCATGTCTACGAAGAACAGCTGATTTATTAGTATTGATTAATAATGCATTGTATCATGATATTATTACATGCTTGTATAATGTATTTTTGGTTTGAAATGTGTAGTTCATTACACTTCATACTATGATAACATATTTGTATTTCTTCTTCTTCTTCGATCCTTAACCACCGACCGTCAAAGCAGTCAGTGGCCATCACGCCTAGTGGCGTCTTGTAGGGCAACAACAAATTGATTCCACTTTGCACGGTTGGTGGCCATCCTTCGTACAGTGCCCCAACTCTGGTTCATTCTTTGCATCTCAGCCTCCACAGTCCTCCGCCAAGTTGTTTTTGGTCGGCCTCTCTTTCGCTTTCCTTCAGGGGTCCAAAGCATAGCTGTTCTCGTGATGATATTTGTATTTATGTGAGTATAATTTTGCTTACATTATGATGTTGCCATCACTGTGGCGTATGTTGGTGGCACCTCCCTGGAATATACGTGTACACCTAGGGAAATATTTTCTCTAAGGATGTGAGATATAATCTCACATGTCGCTCCATGCGTCGAGCTAGCCTCATATTAGGCATTATATCCGTGCATCATACGTGCGTTACGAGCCTGGTGTTTCTGGCTCTTGGATTCAAAAAAAAAAGTTTTATTTTTTTTCCGGGGGGTGCGGTAATCTGTTACGCACAGAATTTTTCTAAGACTGTGTGTAACTAATCTGTATGAATTGTACACTTTAAATTTTTTGATCAAAGGTAGATAATCCTTGTTTGACTGTGATTACATTTTCAATGGTGGTTACCTTCTCTTGTGTCCTGACTCGCCGGTCCATTTTTTCGATCGATGTCAGGTCATTCTCCTTATATGGTAGCATCGGTCAACTGTTTCTTGGAATGCCAGAGTTGATGTTTTATTGCCTGTCCATATAAGGCGTGATTTCTGAACATAGCTTTGTTGGAATGTTTCCTTCATCGTCTCGTTTTGAGTGTTACTCAGGCGTATGCGTTCTGCGCATGTCTGAACTTTAAGAGAGTTAGAATAGTCTTCCGCCCGGGCATTTTCGACAAGATGTACTGAGCAGAGAGGACGCCATGCTGCGTCTGTGATTTTTGATAGGGAATTCTGTAGTCCTCCTGTGAGTTAGTGTGGTAAAGTGGGATGTTATAAATATTTATAGGGGACTTAGTGTACTGACTGAGATCAGCTGTGAAGGTATCTATATCTAATAAGAGTAGTGTATTATAGATAACCTTACTTGCTGCCACATATATGTATACCTCAGTCAGAATTATTCTGGAATAGTGTGATGACTACGTTATATGTCTAGGGTATGTGTATGATGAAGTGTAAGTCATAACAACAACAGACAGATAAACAATTTAATTTATTCCACCACACTTGACAACACTGTGACACTCACATACATAAAACACTCTACGAGGATATCTTAAAGGAGTCACTGATAACTTTTCAAATAACAATATGTATTCAGTGCTGTCATGAATGAATATGTGTCCTGATTCAAATACAAATGGAACCAGGAATCACAATCAATTTTAATTACAAGTTATATGTACAGAATTTCTCAATATGAATCTTGTAGTGACATGTATTTTTAATAGTATCCTATGTGTGTCAGTGGTGTAGTAGTAATATGAGGTAATACTGGTTTTGTTTTGTTCAAGCTCTGTGGTATTTGTCATCATGACTTCAATAGTTTGTCTTTATTGGAACTAGTATTGGAGATGTTCTCAGTTCCTGATATTAAAACAATTAAATTCCCCTCTTAATTGTATTTTACACTGTCATTTTAAGATGGGGGTACATAATGTTGAGCTCCATGGCCACACTCTCTTATCTTGCGTGATGACTGCAGAAAAAGGCTCCTCTGCTCGATGAGTTCTGGAGCCACCCCACTGGTTGCTATATGGACCAAGGAGTATGCTGTCCACCTCTGGCTTCAGCAAAGCTCTGACCAGGTGCTGCTCAATAACTTTAAGACCACTGTCCCTGAAAAACAAGAAGGATGTACCTTCTACGTCATAACTAATTTATACTCTCTTTCTACACTGAGCACAATACATCACAAACATTGAGTTCAGAGCGTTAGGCCAACTGTCAGCTTCATCTGAAATATTTTATACCAGTATTTCCCTCCCTAATGGTTACTACGCCTCTGCAATTCCAGCATTATTTCTGTCTAATCAATAATCTAGGTGTCAGTGTACTGTTTGGCCATTCCATGCAGTTTTACTTTCCTCCGACACCTTCTGTTCAGGCTGGAGCATTATAGGCTTTACATCATGTTCGCTACTGAACTACACATATATACAGGCATAAATTAACAATTTACATTCAATTTTCATTAAAAGATATTGAATATTTCAAGCTTACCACAATTCATAGAATAATAAACAGTTTCGTTGACTGGCAATGAATATAGCACAACTCCGATCTGCCGATGTCCCAGGCTTTATTTTATAACAAATATACACTGGTGCTCAACGTACTGCTTCTTAGTAGGTTTATTACAAGATGTGGCAATGAACAGACGCTCTGAATCAAGTATATTCGCAGCTCTACCCAATGAAACCACGTCCACACATCTTTTCAAAAAAGTACCCCTTCTATTCGTTTCCCATAACAACACAAGATAGTATTTATAGCCCGACCAATCGTGTTTAGTCTTATATTTGTTGCGCTCCAATCAATTTGGAGTTAACATGGTAGGCTATTTCCGTAACGTAAGGTTTTTTTTCAAACACGTTATAAAAAAATTTTATGAGCAGAAATGATTTCATGCTGTCAGGCACCCCCACTATTTTATTTTGGCCATAACTTGGTAATTCCTAGACTATTTGCGTAACGTTTTACATATTCTTTGTCAGCAAACCCTAAGGAACCCAAATATACGAATTTAAAAGAGCTAAGTGGCTGCGTTCAAAATATGCAATTTCTTCTACCTCCTGTTTCGAAGATGTGCTGTCTGGGTACTGTAATGTTTTCAAACGTAAACCCATCTAATGTCATCTTTTCTAATAAGCGTTTTCCAGGTTTTTAAAACCTAACTCTGGGAAGGTTAGTGTTTTTATCACTGTCCGTCTGAAAAAAAGTTAGTGCATGTGGCCTTACACGCGTGATAGTAGTAATTGTGTATCGCGCGACGCGAGTTTAGTGTTGCATGTGTCCTTGCTTTCATTCGCCCCTCTCTCTTTCTATTTGAGTCCATCTGTTCGTTCGTTTTGGTAACGTAGTATAATTAATGTTAGGATTAATTTAGGTCATTACGCAGTGTGCCTCTCAATGTTTTTCTTAGAAATGCAATACCCGTTTTAATGTGTTGTGGAACGCTTGTATTTATGCAGTGGCTTATATTTAACGTGGAAACGTTACAATTTGCAGACGAAGCATAAAACAAAGGGGATTTCGAGTACTGTCATTGTGACAGCACTGTTCTTTACCATTCTTCTTCCTTTATTAGAATTTATTTGTTAGGCTTTATA
>JAMPIV010018297.1:0-247558 GCA_024509875.1 Oreohelix idahoensis
GCAACATCTATGGAGACTTCATATAGTTTTTATTTTCGTGACAATCAGGCTGAGCATAACTATTCTATCTAATAATGCCCCGTCTTACCTTAGATCATTGTTTCAATCCAGTTGCAGGGAGGGACTCATCGTTTTACACTAGTTCGTCTGCCCAATACTAGGATCGTCCTGTTTAATAAGAGTCTAGCCTCACTATGGTGACTTTTATGGAACACATGGCCTTACCACACCACCTAAAAATGCCTACCTACCACAATATTCTTTTAACAAAGCTCTTTAAAACACTTCCTCAACACTGATTATTACCCCATTGTGAAACTGTAGTTGACTGTCAAATCTCATTCCATAGGTCTACATTTCCTTTCCTTTTCCGCTCATTTTGGTGTTGTGTATAATTTGTTTTTTATCATGTATATCATTATTATATTACATTTAAAATAATATTATTATATATTGTGTTGGTTTCGTCTCGTACCATCCAACAATGAGATGAAGAACCACTCTGTTCATCCAATTATTTTTGGATGTTAGGAAAGTCTATGGGTACGAAGGTGACTGATGAGCCCGATATCGGGCCTGGAAGGATCATCGGACAGTGTGTGGGCAGGGAATGTTTGCTTCATGTGAAGGTTTTATTTCACGGTCCTTTCTAGCTTGTCTCCGCTGTTCCGCTGCTGCTCTTCTGGATGATTCGCATGCTGCTGCACCTTTACGAAGAGATGTGCACCAGGCAGTTCGGTCTTGCGCAGCAGCTTCCATGTGTCTTTGGGTTTATGTCAAAGGTTTTTAATGAAGCCGTCTAAGCGTGTCTTTGAAGCGCTTTTTCTGGCCACCATGGGAGCGTTTACCCTTCTGCATCTCACCATAAAAGAGTATCTTTGGCAGTCTGGCATGCGGACTACATGACCTGCCCAGCGAATTTGTGACTGCATCAGAATAGTATCAATACTAGGGATACCAGCTCTGTCAAGAACGGGCGGTATCTGGGATCTTGTCTTTGCCATTTGATGTTCACATTATCTTCCTGAGACAGACTGTATGAACGTGGTTGAGCTTTTTTACGCGTGGAGCCTGTATACAGTCCAATGTTTCACATGCATAAAGCAGCACTGGAAGCACCGCAGCTCTGTATACCTTCAGCTTTGTCTGTAGACTAATGCCACTTCGATGCCAATCGTTGGTGTATAGTCTGCCAAATGTGCTGCTGGCTTTGGAGATCCTGGTGTTCACCTCATCATCAATGACGATGTTCTGGGATAGTGTACTACCAAGGTATGTGAACCTGTTCACAACATTCAGTTTCTCAACATTTACCTTGATGACTGCCTCAGTATAAATTGTGTCAGGAGCTGGTTGGTACATGATTTCTGTTTTCTCCGTGTTGATGGTAAGCCAGAAGTTGGAGCAGGCTTCGGAGAATCTATCAACGCTACGCTGCAGATCAGCCTCTGAGCCAGCACTGAGGGCACAATCGTCAGCAAACAGAAGATCCCTGATGGTGTGTGATTTGACCTCGGTTTTTGCTTGAAGCCTCCTAAGGTTAAACACATTTCCATCAATACGATATCTGATGTCGATTCCTGTGTCCCCGTCTCTGAAAGCATCAGGTCCAGCATAGCAGAGATAAAAACATGATACTGAAAAGCGTCGGTGCAAGTACACACCCTTGTTTAACTCCATTTGAGACGGGGGAAAGGCTCCGACAAATCACCGTTTTCTTGAACTCTAGCCTGCATTCCATCATGCAGTTGCTGCACTACTGAGATAAATTTCTTTGGGCAGCCGTATTTTGCCATGATCTTCCATAGACCCTCTCTACTGACCGTGTCGAACGCCTTTGTCAAGTCGATGAAAGCTGTGTACAGGTCACAGTGCTGTTCTTGGCATTTTTCTTGAAGCTGTCTTGCAGCGAACACCATATCGGTGGTTCCACGTTCTTTCCGGAATCAACACTGACTTTCAGGTAGAAGACCTTTGTCAAGATGAGCCGTAAGGCGATTAAGAAGGATTATGGCAAATATCTTCCCAGCGATTGATAGTAGTGAGATGCCTCGATGATTGTTACAGTCTTGGCGATTACCTTTACGTTTATAAAGATGTATAATTGACGCATCCTTGAGATTGTGTGGGATGGTTTCACTCTGCCACATTTGCTGGAAGATCATGTGAAGTTTCTCTATCAGAACTGTACCGCCATCTTTATAGACCTCAACAGGAATTGAATTGGAGCCGGTGGCCTTTCCACTAGAAAGTTGACGAATCGCTTTTTGAGTCTCCTCCATGTCGGTATAACATCTAATGCTTCATTTATAGGAATTTGGGGCAGTCGGTTGATGGCTTCATCGTTAATAGATGATGGCTGGTTCAGAATATTATTAAAGTGTTCGACCCAGCGTTGGAGAATTTTTTCCTTGTCTGTAATTAGTGTTTTTCCATCTGCATTAAGGAGGGGAAATGATCCTGATGATGTTGGACCATAGACCGCTTTGAGTGCATGGTAAAAAATTTTTCAAGTCATGGCTGTCAGCAAAGCCTTGGAGCTCATCTGCTTTATTACTCAGCCATGAATCCCGCATCTGGCGTAGTTTATGTTGGACGATTCTACGCATGTTGTTGAAAGCATCTTTCTTGGATGTAGATTTTGGATCATTTAAATATGCTTTATGGAGATGGTGTTTCTCAGGCAACATCTTCTTTATATCATCTGAGTTCTCATCAAACCAGTCATTTTGTTTCTTGATGGCGGGACCCAGGACCTCTGTAGCAGTGTTGTAGATCTGCTCGCTTAGGGCTGTCCAATTTGTTTCCGCACTTTGGCCGTCTAACGAGATAGATTTGAGACGGTCTTCTAGGGTGTCAGTGAATGACTGTTTAATTTTTGTCTTCTTTAGTTTGGTAATATCCAGCCTTTTTTGAGTTTTCTTTCCCTGAGGGCGCCTGGCAGGTTGGATACGAATTTTAAGTTTAGACACAATGAGGCGATGATCAGTCCAGCATTCGGCACCACACATGGACTTGATCACCCGGACATCTTGCCTGTCCTTCTTCCTAACAATTACATAGTCAATTAGGTGCCAATGCTTCGAGCGAGGGTGCATCCAGGAGGTCCTGTTGCGGATAGGAAGTCGAAAAATGGTGTTGGTGACAAGGAGGTTATGTTCTGCGCAAGTCTGGAGGAGAAGAAGTCCATTGCTGTTACAGCGACCCACGCCGTACTTTCCGATAGTGCCATTCCAGGAGATGTTATCTGAGCCTACTCTTGCATTAAAGTCACCGAGAATAATAAGCTTATCTGCTTTGGGAACTGATGCAATGACTGCATGTAGTTCTTCGTAAAACTTATCCTTGACGTCATCCTGGTTTGTCATAGTTGGTGCATACGCGCTAATGATGGTGGCATGTTTCCTTCCATAAAGCAGCGGGATCTTGACCGTCATAAGTCGGTCATTTATTCCCTTTGGGGGCTCCACTAGCTTGCCAATAATTGCTGTTTTGATTGCAAATCCAACCCCTGCTTCTCGTCTTTCTTCAGTTCCTCTTCCGCTCCAATAGAATGTATAACCTGCACCCTTTTATATCATGTAATGTATGTGTGAATGTACCCACATAATACTGTACTTTAGAAATGTGAGTCGTGAGAATGTACCCGCATACCAAAAATACAGATTAATTGTAGACAGATTGACCGCATGAGTGAGTGTCGGTATACAGAATTTATTTATTTTTATTTATTGTTTTATTTATTTTATTTTATTATTACTTTTTTCCCCCATTTACTAGCTTGTTTGTTTCAAAAAAAAAAAACAACCCCTACTCATTTTAAAAAAAATTATGCTTGCATACTGTAAATGAATGCTGTTATGGTAACTTTATAATGTTGCATGCCTTTAAATTAATGATTAAAGCATCATGTGGGAATGAAAGGATATAGTATGCAAGATTAATGAGAGTGGAAGGGCAGAATGTTAGACGGGCCTGCGCGCCCAATTCTTTACCCTTCGAAAATAAAGTTCGTTCGTTCGTTCGTTCGTTCGTTCACTTATCTGGCCTAGAGAACATTTTATATTTGAACATGCACCTTAATATAACCGACTAGAAGCAAAATTGTATACAAAATAAATAGTCAGAGCTAAATACATTACATTCATGTATTATCATTTATAATAATAATAATAGCCCCTTCAGTCATAACTGACTATGGGAATGCGCCCCTGAGGTGACAGCCCTCAGCTGCTTATTTTCCTGGTGCTCCTTTTGACATTTTCTCCTCACCTCTGCTTCTTGTGTGAGCCTCTCTTCGCCCAATCTGAGGTGGCGCCGTAAATAGCATCGCCACTTAGTGCGATCGGCAGCTTTATCCTCCCATGTTGCTGGATCCATGTCCAGTGCCCTCATATCTCTCTTGCACACATCTTTGAACCTCAGCTGTGGTCGCCCAACTGTTCTCTTGCAATCTGCTAATTGTCCGTAGAAGATATCTTTTGGGATGCGACCATCATCCATGCGGCAAACATGGCCAAGCCAGCGAAGTCTGCGCTGTCTAAGAAGCGTATACATACTTTGAAGGCCAGCACATGACAACACCTCGACATTTGTCACTTTATCTTTCCACGAGATGCCGAGGATGCGGCGTAGACACCGCAAATGGAAGGTATTGAGCCTTCTTTCTTGCTTAGCATAGGTGGTCCAGGTCTCGCTGCCATATAGGAGTGTGCTGGTGACGCAGGCATTATATACCGCAGCTTTGGTCTTCATTGTGAGTTTAGAGTTTCCCCAAACACGCGATGTGAGGCGGGCAAAGGTAGCTGCAGCTTTGCCAATGCGGCTGTCGATTTCTGTATCCAGTGAGAGTTTGTCATTGATGGTAGACCCTAGGTATGTGAAGTGGTGCACCACTGCCAATTCATAGTTATCGATAGTGATAACTGGTGCAGCACCCACATCCTGACTCAGATAATTCGTTTTCTTAAGACTTATTGTGAGGCCAAAGTCCTTGCTTTCTTTAGTGAAGCGATTCATCAAGCTCTGAAGCTCCTGTTGGCTTTGAGTGACGACTGCAGCATCATCCGCGAACAACAAGTCTCTTATAGTGACCCTTCTGATTTTTGTTTTTGCCTTCAGCTTTGAAAGATTAAACAGACGGCCATCTGACCTAGTGTGAAGGCATATTCCTTCAGTTGCATCTCTGAATGCATGTTTCAAGAAAAATGCAAAGAAGATTCCGAAGAGGGTCGGAGCCAGAACACAGCCTTGTTTAACGCCACTTCGTATATCAAAGGGCTGTGACGTGCTTCCAGCATATTGGTCTGTTCCCTTCATGCCGTCATGGAATGACTTTATCATTTCCAGCATTTTAGAAGGGCAGCCTATTTTCAGGAGGATTTTAAAGAGTCCATCCCTACTAACCAGGTCGAATGCTTTTGTGAGATCTATAAAGGCGATATATAATGGTCTTTTCTGCTCTCTTGATTTTTCCTGAAGCTGGCGGAGAGAGAAGATCATGTCTGTTGTTGATCTGCCAGCTCGGAATCCACACTGTGACTCTGGATATATGCGCTCAGCTAACTTGTGTAGTCGCATTAAGATGACTTTGGCAAAAACCTTACCAACAATACTAAGAAGAGAGATGCCTCTGTAGTTATTGCAATCACTTCTGTCTCCTTTATTTTTATACAGTGTTACAATCTTGGCATCTCGCATGTCTTGAGGAATAGTTGTCTCTTCCCAGCACTGGCACAGCATCCTATGCAGGGGATGTAATAGCGTGCTCTTACAGCATTTGATTAAATCAGGAGGAATCCCATCACTGCCTGGTGCTTTGCCAGAGGCCAAGCTATCAATGGCCTTGCTGAGTTCCTCTAATGTTGGTTCGGCATCCAGCTCCTCCATAGTTGGCAGACTGTTGACACCATCGAGGGCTGCAGGCGTAACGGTATTGTCTCTAGCGTAAAGCTCAGAGTAGTGCTCGACCCACCTCTCCATCTGCTTACCCTTATCGGTTAGCTTCTCTCCGCTGATGGTTTTTAGCGGTGCCGTCTTACTTTTATGGGGGCCAAGTGCTTTCTTTATACCGTCATACATTTGTCTAATGTTGCCTGTTTGCGCTGCGATCTGGATGCTCTCACAGAGCTAGAGCCAGTAGTCATTTGCACAGCGTCGAGCAGTTTGTTGAACTTTGCTTCTCGTAGCCCTCAGGATCTGTAGGGTTCTGGCACTCGGTGAACGCTTGTATTCATTCATAGCACTGCGCTTAGCTTCAATGACAGGTGCCATCACATCTGATGAAGCATCAAACCAGTCATTTGACTTTGCTGTTTTCTTACCAAAGGTGGCAAGTGCAGTACGTTGAATGGTGTTCCGTAGATGCTCCCAGTTCTCTGTAATAGTATCACCATGCTGAGGGCTACTGAGCACTTTCTCGAAGGTCGCAGTGAATTGAGCAATCATGAAAGGGCCTGACATCTTGCTGGTATCAATGCGTGGTTTCCCTTCATGTCTGACACGATAGAGTTTTCTTGGTTGTGCTCTGATTTTGCAGCAAACCAAGGAGTGATCTGTATCACAGTCTGCACTATAGTACGAGCGCGTGGAGAGCACAGACCTGAGGAGTGGCCTTCTGACGAGAATCAGGTCAAGTTGGTGCCAGTGCTTGGATCGTGGGTGTCTCCATAACACCTTATGCTGGGGTTTTATCTGAAAGTAGGTGTTGGTCACGCAGAGGTCATGGTGGACGCACAACTCTAAGAGTCGTTGTCCATTTTCATTCATCTTGCCAATACCAAACCTGCCCAGACATGAAGGCCATGAAACATTATCGGCACCCACTCTAGCGTTAAAGTCACCAAGGAGAACAAGCTGTTCTTGCCTAGGTATGCTTTTGATAATTGCTGTTAGATTCTCGTAGAACTCATCTTTAGCTTCTGAGGCAGAGTACAGAGTAGGAGCATACACACTGACAAGGGTGATGGGACCTGTGCTAGTTTGCAGGCGGAGCGTTAACAGGCGTTCTGATCCATTCTCGCCTGGTTCAACCATTTTAGTTAGCGATTTTTTGACCGCAAAACCTACTCCGTGTTCTCTAGCTTTATTAAGATCTTTCCCTTGCCAATAAAATGTGTAGTCCTTCTCGCTCACCGTTCCAGAGCCCGCCAGGCGCGTTTCCTGAAGTGCAGCTATATCCACCTGAAGTCGTTTAAGCTCATCATTAATTATGGCTGTCTTCCTTACATCGTTTACATCCTGTAGGTTTTCGGATAGTCCAGTCAACATAGTCCGGACGTTCCAGCATCCCAATCTGAGAGTTTGCTTATTTCTATTTTTTCGATAATTGCTTGGTGCAAAATTTTCTGTCCACAGTTCGGGTTTGACCCTATTCCCCATGCATCCAATGGGGAAAGCAGACAGTGGCGGGACAACACCTTATTGACTGGGGGCTGCCCAGCTTGAAGCGGGCGGTAGCTGTCCAGTGAGATCCTAGAACCTCTCCCACTGTCGGAAGTAGCCCCTGGCGCCATCCCCTACGCCAATAGGGCAAAATGCTTATAACCGGTAACTGCTACTTCCCGTGTTTTGCCGACACCTATAGGGTGAAGCTGGAGTGTCCTCTCCAGGGCGCGAGCTTGGGCACAGTTATATGGAGATCAAGCTGTTGCCCATGCAGCATGTTCCCCCTCTCCACACAGCCGGTAGATCCAAAGGAACGGCAGTAGCCGATACAGTTTGGTACCAGCCATGTCGCAGGAGTTGCCAGAATAATGTCGAATCGACATTAGACTGCCTTAGGGACTCCGACTCCGGATTTATCCTCAGGGTTTACTCCCGAAGCCAATTCCATAAATGGATATTCCCGCAAGGCAGCGGTGGTTTGAATTCAGAGTTCCTTCTCTTAGATAAGCTACCAACCAAGGATCACGAGACCTATCTGCCCGAAGCTGCTGGTTTTAAGGCGCCAGTCGCTCGCCTTTGCCCCTTCTCCCGTTAGTAGAAACAGTTCCGCCGGGCTCAAATTGAGCCACACGTGAAGGCCGGGAGCTGGACTTGGTTGTCAGAGGCTGTTTGAGGCGCGTGCCATAGAAGTATTTTATCTGCAGTGAGAGCTTATCCTCACTACAACTCCCGGCAATAACAACCTTTGGAACCTATTATCATTTATACTATTGTTTAACAAGCGGACATATATGCCGTCAAAGATTGACAAGGAAATAATTCAGAGAACAGTTTTAATCTTTCAACATTTGAAGCAAATTTAAAAGACTGATAATTTTGATGAACATTTATAAAGCAAGAAATATACAAAACCGATAAAAATATCAAGACAGTGAATTCAGCAATCAACACAAATCAATACCGGAAAAGGGAATAAAAAAAAACTTTCACAGTCTTCGATAAGAGATCAGGTGAATATAAAGACATTAGGCAGAATAAATGAATGGGATGTAATAAAAATACACAAATAGGACACGAAACGGAACACACATTTTATAAAAGACAAATCGTAAAAAGCGGTAGATGAAATAAATAAGTCTGAAATAGATAGAAGCCAATGAATAACAGAGTTAAGCAAAATGATATTGGACATTTAAACCATGAGGAGAAAGCAACCCATTTCGAACACGAGATGATTCTCTAGCGAAAAGTGAGTACGATCATCACAAAAGCAGGAGCATATACCGGTTACCTGGATATCACAAGAACCAGAATCGTCCGGGCTTTTGAAATGAAGGGTCACATGTTTATCACTGGGAACATTTTTCCCATGTATCATGTGTATATATAAATATAAATATAAATATAAATATAAATATAAATATAAATATAAATATAAATATAAATATAAATATATATATATATATATATATATATATATATATATATATATATATATATATATATATATATATATATATATATATATATATATATATATATATATATATATATATATATATATATGATGGGGCCGAAACGAGACGCCCCCTTCATGTTTACGGCTTATTCATCACCCATATATTTTCGGTCAGCCCACGTGACTGTCAGCCCACGTGACGGCGCGAGCAAGCATTGCTGGGATGTAAAAAGTCTTCAAGAAGATATATTAGTTTAGGCCATAATAAAGCCTGAGACTTAGTTGTCATGTGTTACATTTGGTAGTCGTGTGTTATATTTGATAATTGTGAGCCATATCTGTGTTTTCGGGCCTAATAAAGCAATATCGCGAGTGTCATTTAAGTGGCTAAATTAATCCGCGCAGCGCGGACTAAGTTGAGTGTTTAGTCTTAGCGGTTTATATAAAGAAATAGCGAGCGGCAAAAGGCCTATTTGAAGATTCAGTCCAGACGAGAGAGAAACGAAGTTAGGCTCGCCTTGTGTGGGTAGCAGATGGACAAAGAAACCGGAGCACATTAGCAACTGAGCACTAGCTGGGTGTTTTGTTTGTTTAGTGTTTGGTTTGTTTAATGTTTGTTTCAGTGTGCTCTTAGTCACTGAATGGGTTGTAAAAATAAATACAGCCCCTGCCTCAGAATCAAGAGTTTTATTGTTGTTCGGGTCAGTGCGAGTGTGAAAAGAGAGTTATCACACATCACAATATAATCATCATCATCTTCTCGCCCACCCTTTCACATATATATAGCACAATCTCCTTGCATCTCTGATACAACGCTAAACTCCATCTCATCACAGTTACAACTATATATATATATATATATATATATAATATATATATATATATATATATATTATATATATATATATATATATATATATTAAGGAGTTGAAAGGTCTAATTAATCGATTAATCGGTTTGAGTGTTTTAATCTATTCATTGTGGCGCTCCATGAACAACTCCATTGTGAAAGCAGACCTCCCAGACATTACTCTCAATGGACAGACAATTGAAAGGCAAGAAAAGCTGAAATACCTTTGGAGTTACATTTGATCGCAAGCTTTCCTCTAATTACCATGTTGAGCAACTCACACAGAAAAGCAGGAGAGGTCTAGTGGCGCTGAAAATAATGGTCGCGGGGCGTCTGGAGCAGAGATTACTATTTCTTCTTTATCAACAGCTAGTCATATCGGTCATTGAGTATGGGCTGGGAATACTCACACTACAATATGATCGACTAGAACGCATTCAGAATGAAGGGATGAGCATATTCTTGGGCTGTACGCAAGATGCCCCCATTTTGACAGTGAGGTATATGCTTGGAGTGCTGTCCATTAAATTCAGAAATGCGATGGCCCAAGCAAAAACCTATATGCGAGTATCTACAGACAAACGACAGCCTCTGCGTGGTAAGCATAGCTGACATTAAGGTAGCAAGAATAAAGAGAAGAATGTCATGGATGACACAGGCAGAGACAATGATCAAACAGGTGGCCACAGGCGACAATATATTCAAGGGGGAAGAGTGGAGTATTTCAGATGAGAACTAGATTAACTACCAGCAGGTCATCATCAGCCTTGGCAGAGAGTGTAGAAATTGTGGGAATGGAAAAGCAAAGTTAGAAATTAATCAACTGATACATTATCATTCTGGGGATAATGGTGCCATTGTGTATAAAGATGGGTCTGTAATCCGTGGTGAGAAATCCAGTTGGGGCTTCTGTGCTCGGGTGCAGGGCAGATTCGTCGCCGAATATAGCGGGGCTTACAAGATAACAACGTATATCATGAGAATGGAAGTCGAGGCTGTTACTGCAGCCTAAAGGTGGATAACTGAATCTGCATAAACAAAGGTCATCACTGTGTCAGACTCTCAGTCCATGCTTCGAAAGGTTCAAAGTGGTTGGTTGCGGCATGAACGTGAAACAATCATAGAAGCTTCGAGTCTACAAGAGCTGGTGTGGATATACTGTCCTGGTCATGCTGGGGTATGTGGTAATGAGAGAGCTGACAGACTAATATCAAAAGCAACCATAGTGGGGACACTAGGTATGGATAAGGGAGATATACTGAGAACAGTTAATGATCGATTGTTAGAGAATGCCACTGCAATAGATGAATCATCAAGGTAAATGACGAATTTGGCATCAAACGTAAGGCTAGTAGAGACTGACGTATGAGAGGATGCATCCGTCGTGTTTACAACCAGAGATCTACAAGAACAGTTAGCATTCCCACTCTTCCACATATATTGTTGGAGACTGAGCACCTATGGGTTTGCCCAGAGTGCTATGACAGTCTATTAAATGATAAAATAAATTCTCATCGATGAATATATTTTAAGAAATGTTTACTTATTTATTTATTGTTGCTTAAATACGAGAACATTTGCTATGTCACAGGTTAGTAATATGGAATTTGGCAAGTAAAATGAATAATAATAAATTGTTTAGTTGTAGCTTTTCAGTTTTTCATTATATTTTTATGACAATGTTTCCTTGTAAAAGAAACAAAACCTCAGGGACTTAAATAAATTGTTATTTATTTATTTTGAATAATTTACTAATTGTTTTGAAACTGATGGAGCAGTCGTCGATTAAAAAATGTTCATTTAGTCAATATAGATTGTTTAATCTATTATAACCCTACTGTTGCGCATCGTTCCGTTTATGCTCACCGGCATATGCCCGTTTAGGAGCTACGACTGTGCGCATCGACGAGTTGGTACGATAACGCACCATTTTTGAATGAACATTATTTATTCAACTTATGACGTCGATGGTAATATATGATGGCGTAGGCATTCGGTCATAATGCTTGCGATTATATCATGCCAGAGATTTTGCAATTATTATCAGGGATCATTATTATCATTAACATTAATTAAATTCAGTATGGTCTCGCAGTGTATTAGCAGACATGACTGACAGTATATGTACAGTTATTCATATTATGGACAGACCAAGGACCATGTGTCTATGAAATCCTTCATAGATGGAAATGTGGAAGAATGTATCATATGTTGAGTTATGTCATTTAATGTATTAAATGTGAAAACAGCTTTGCTCAGGTTATTGTATTACAAAATGTTACGGTGTCTGCATTGCTTTCATGATCTTCAACACCTCAGTGAACCCACGTCGAAAAGAGTACTGGTTTATGGATGGCACAAGTTATAGATAGTCAGTTACGTACTCTTGTCCAGATTGTAAGAAGCAGATCAAGCGATCACCTTCTCGTAAGACTACCCTATGCTTTAAAACAATATATATGTCACCAGCCTACTGCTATGGAAACACCTGTTAAAGGTAAATTAGGGAATTCAATACCAACAGAAAAAGAACAAATGAAGAGATGGGCTGAGCACTTCATGGAGGTGCTAAACAGACCACCACCAACAGTAACACCTGATTTTAATAATGAAACATCCACAACCACCTTGCCAATAACTTGCGATGAATTCACGCTGGACGAGATCAAACAAGCCGTTAAAAGATTAAAAAATTTTAAAGCTGCTGGAGTTGACGAAATTTCATGGGAAATGATTAAAGCAGTTAATGACAACAACCTCTTGAGAATTTTAGATATTATAAATGAAGTATGGAGAGAAGAACAACCACCACAACAATGGAAAGACAGTATTATTGTAAAGTTACCGAAGAAAGGTGATCTATCAGACTGTAATAACTGGCGTGGTATATCTCTATTATCAGTACCTGGAAAATTATTATGTTGCATGATGTTAGAAAGACTTAAATTGCATGCTGACGAAAGATCAGAGAAGAACAAGCGGGTTTCAGGCCGAAACGATCATGTATTGATCAAATATTCACACTAAGAACAATTATAGAAGAATCAGTGGAAAGGCAATCGCCACTTATTATCACCTTCGTCGATTTTCAAAAAGCCTTTGATAGTCTACCCCGCCCATCATTGTGGAAGATACTTACAATCTATGGTTTTCCAACAAAATATGTGAATATAATCAAAGCGCTATATGACAATGCAAGATGTTGTGTTAGAACAAATAAAGGGAATACAGAATGGTTTACAGTAGAAACAGGGGTGAAACAAGGCTGTATTATGTCACCACTACTTTTTGGAATAGCTATTGATTGGGTTATGAGAAACTATACCCACAATGAACAATTGGGTATAAAATGGACAAATGGAAAATTCCTGGGGGACCTGGATTTCGCAGATGATGTAGCATTCTTAAGTTCAACACCAAGACAATCCCAAGAAGCAATAAATAATTTGTGTCATCTCTCGGTTAAAATTGGTCTCTAAACTAAAGCTATGAACTTTTCGAACGAGACCTTTGATATCATCTTGAACGGGGAAAAACTACAGAAAGTTGAAAGTTTCAATTATTTAGGCAGTAAAATGACTCAGGATGGTGACACAACAAGAGAAATCCATACTAGAATTGCTTTGGCAGCTAGCGCCTTCAATAGATTATCTAACATTTGGAAATTACGATCATTGAATATACTTACCAAGCTTCGTCTGTTTAATTCAAATGTTATCTCAGTGTTAACATAGGCTGTGAGAGTTGGAAAATAACAAAATCATTGGAGAACAAGCTGAATACATTCGAGAACAAATGTCTTAAAAAACTCATGAACATCAGTTGGAAAGAATTCAAGACTAATCGACAAATAAGAGAAGACTCTAGGCAGAAATATGTCTCCGACTATATAAGGAAAAGACGATGGTCATATATCGGTCATGTCCGACGAATGCAAAACAACAGAATACCACTACAGGCGCTCACTTGGGTTCCTGAGGGTAAGCGGAAAAAAGGAAGACCAAAAGAAACACTCAGAAGAACAATAATAAGAGAAGGAAGAACGTTGGGCCTAAATAATGTGCAAGAGCTAAGAGGAGTGGCGTCACAACGAACAACCTGGAGAGCACTGGTTTCTGCCTTATGCGCCGTGTTTGGCGCTTAAAGAATTTTTATTATTTATTATTATATTATATATATAAATATATATATATATTATATATATATATATATAAATATATATATATATATATATATATATATATATATATATATATATATATATATGGGCAAAAGCTGTTTTCCCACAGACTTTCCAACCGTTATGGACACAATATCAATAGCACACGGTAAAACGAGGTCTTCTGCAATCGAATGGGGTTTCTTACATTTTGCTACACGGTATGCTACATTGTAGGATGCTAGAAGAGCTTTACTCGAGATTGTCGCCTGCTTAGAAAATGCTAATTTTTGTTCTTTCATTTGACTCAGCTTTCTAGAGAAATATTCTCTTGGTTTGCCCACGTCATTCTTTCTAAACACTATCTAAATGGCGTTTTATTATGCCAGGAAGCATACATTCGACAGAGAGTACTTTGAAACACAAAACACACTGTAGACGCTCTTCATTGTTTACAAGAGTGCACGTGAAACCAAAATCTAAGTAACCATCGTCGTTTTTTCTATACTTAAGTTTCCTTTCCTCATCACCACTTTTCTTTTCATCCTCAACAAGTTCTCGCTTTTTACTAACACTTGCCAAATTTAAAAAAAAAAATTCCATAGTTTATATCAAACTGAAAACACAATCAAAAACGTTTAAAAACAGAAAATCTCCGTGTTTCCTATTATGGTAGCGCGAGGAGAATGCGCGGAAAGGATAGGTGGGTTGAGGGAGCGGGACTTCAAAGGCTGGCCAATCAGACATGAAATTTATATGAGATCACGCAGGTTGACAAACACCAAAAATTAAATTTCCCACAGTTTTGCATTTTCTTTACAGCAAAATACTAAAAAAATCCACGCCCACCCACGACGCCCCTGACCGTTAGTCAAGGCGCTCCAGGGTGCCGCGACGCACAGGTTGAAAACCGCTGCATTCATCACCAGGACATTTAGATCCACACCAGCTCTTGCAGACTCGAAGCTTCTATGAATGTTTTCCATTCCTGCCGTAGCTTGTGTAAAGATACTTTACATTCTTGTAAAGTTCTGAATGAAGTTACTTTCAATACTTGTAGGAATTTCAACTTGTTCCTAATTCCAATCAATGAAAATATAAATAACGTTTTGAAAAAAGAATATTAATATTTACCTCCCCCTTTAACCCGCCGTAACACCAGCCGATGTGAAAGAAACATCAATCCATATTTTTACATTTCTCTTCTCAGTGTACATGGTTGTTGTTATTGTTGTTGTTTAACTAAGTCTGCTGAGCTTCTCGCCCTTTTGCAGCCAAAATAGAGTTGAAGACTCCTTGGTATTATCTACACTCTAGATCTTGGCTTCTCCTGTGGATTTTCTGCCATTTAGAAACCTGCTGAGTTGATGTCATGAGCTCCAGTTTATCCAGCTTGGCTTGCATTTTAAAGGATCGTCACATCTGGTCCCAACCTAGGAGTAAGAAGCGCGTTACATACTGTGCATTCCCCGACAACCAAGGGGGCTCTCCAACTTTGCAGAGCTAAAATACTGTGTTCTGGGTTCTCCCAAGGAATTGTCTCGTCCTGCACAGGGCCACTTCCCCTGCCTATCATTGGGTCCATAGTGAGATCCTCCTGCATGCAGTCAACCAGATCAAAGTCAAAAAATTACGACGGGTGCTCAAGTGACTTCTCTGCGCACAAGGTGCAATGCTGAGAGATAAAACCATCAGATTGCGCAGGAAAAACAGGTTAGAGGGGCAGTAAACCACTTAAATACCTTAAAGCTGTCGGTTATGAATACATGTCATAACATGTCTGTCGATGTTATTAAATGATTCGACAAGGATGCATGTTTGTTTATTATCGGTAGTCCTTGGAAACAGGAAGTTACGGCATTGCCTTAGGGTGCAGTTGCAGACGTCAAAGTTGGTATCAGCAGAAGTCAGCGATCGGCTGCTAGGGTCTTCTATGTGTTTCATTGTGGCAAAGACGTATGTCTCTGAGCTCCTGAGAATTATATTATTTCATGACATATTCCTATGATGTTCTATCACTAGATCGTCCATATACCTCCGTGAGATGATGCTAGTATATTTGTGAAAGGAATTATAATTGCTGTGAAAAACGTGAGTTTGAACTACATTAAAATGTGTAAATCTGTCGATGACAGTGTTCTAGCTACAGACGGTACAGAGCTGTAATGATGACTGTATATGTGATGCCATATGATATAATGGCCTTCAACATTATCTATGTTGAGCAACGTTGAGTAAAACAAACAGTATATTGATTGTCCACTTGGCCTTTGTGGTGACATTGATATTTTCAAGTGTGTTATAAGCTGTCTGCGGTGTCCAAGCATTTCTACCCTAGTACTATTGGCCAGAGTAACAAGAAGTGTACTCAAAATATGATAATAATAATAATACAAGGACTCGCAACAGTTAAAATGGGAGCCCCAAGCTGGGATCCTGAGTCAAATATTGAATGCTGATGTCAGGGGAAATTTTTCAAGTCGTGGGACTTTGTTTTCTAAAAAAAAATTAGAAATTTTCAAAATGGTGGTGTATGTCGTCTGCTGACCTGTGTGGGGATGAAAGAACATTAATTGATGTCCTTATTTTTAATTATCGACTTCAGTTTTTGAAGGGAAAAGACTTTCCTAAGAAATTTACATTGTCAACTTGAAGTTTTATGTCCGATGATGACCTAATATCAAGATTGGTTCACTCATTATATCAAGACGACGACGGACAAAATGGCAGTCCTGTTCGAGCACACAGATGTTGAATTCTAAATCTAACCTGGTCTATACGTAGTGTATTCATCGTTCCTTGGAAAGGCGAAACCAGGAGGATTGTTATTTCTGGCATTCAGATAAGTGTATTTAAAGTTACATACAGCATGTGATTCTGAGAATCTTGTTTGTCAGAGTTCTTCTTTCATGTTATATGTATTTCAGAATATATATGGTTTTGTAATAAGTGGGTGGTTGGAGGGAATTTTTTCAATACGTCACTTGTATGCTCGAGAAATTCATGAGCGTTCTATAGTTTTTTGTATCTGATTTCTTCAAATTAAGGGGCCTGCGAACATAGCTGAGTGTTAATGCTTTAGTTGAATTAACCAGATCCAATATCTGTCTAGTTGTGAAGGTTTTGTTTTTTGGCATGTTTGTTACTGTTGTAAAGTTAATTGTCATTTTTATTTAGTTTTTCTCCATTATCGTTTGTGATATTGTTGGTCTATTCTTGCTATCCCTCATTTATTAGATGTCATATATGTTGTGAAATTGTGCTTGTCTTATCATAAGTGTGATAGAGCTAAATCTTTTTCATTTGTTCAATAATTAATACATTTCTACCTTGTTTCTTCAGTAGTATTATCTTGATTTGGCTCTTGTCACTGTATTCTGTCAGCTTGTTTGTATCTATTTTTTGCTCCTATTATAACATCTATTATTACATGCAGTTGAGTGATTTTGAGTGGTGAAATAATTATTGCTAATATTGCTCACATATACAATATATAATATTTGGGGGATTTTTGGACTATCTGTAGTCACACTAATAGTGAATTATGGCTACCTTGGAATATTTTATTAAGCTTGGAAAAGAATGTGGAATAGAGGGTGAAGCTTTAAAAGTATTTGCATTAAATGAGCAGGCAAAAGAATTAAAAAGGCTAGAAGACAATGAACTCATAGATCAAAGACAATTAGATAGGGAGGAGAAGAAGAGAGTTGAAGAATTGCAATTAGCTGAAAAGAAGAGAGAAGAAGAATTGCAAATGGCCCCGAAAAGTAGACAAGAGGAAATGGCTCTTGAGGAAAACAATTTAGCCTATGCTCAGTACTTGAGAATGGCAGAACTAGAGTTGGAGAAATTGAAACTTCAACAACCACAGGTTAATCCAGTGAATGGTGAAGCTGGAAAAAAGACAATGCTTCCACGTTTAAGCTCAATTTGTCAAAATGTAACTCAAATATCGACGATATTTCATGCTTCTTAAATAGGTATGAAACTTACTGCCAAGAGTTTAAAATTGAGAGCTACATGGCCTAGTAGGTTGATGACTTTATTGGTAGGTGAGGCTCTTACTGCAGTCTGCTAAATGATTAGACCAGAAATGACTATGAGGTATTAAAAGCCTCGTTGGTAAAGAAGTATCAATTAGATGAAAATGGCTATACGCTGAAGTTTAAATCATTATTACCAGATTCAGCTAAAGATTTTACGGAATTTGTTTCATCAATTAAGCTCTACTTTTCTAGATGGGTTGATTTGTTAAAAAATGAAAAAAAAACTTTTGAGGGGTTGGCTGATTTGATTCTTAGAGACAAGGTGTTGTCTTCAATCAGTGGCGACTTTTTATCATTCCTACAGGAGAGAAAACATGAAACATTATTTGCTATGGAAAATCTTGGTTGTCAATATCAAATTGCTAATCCGGGTAGGAACCTTAGCAAAAATAACATTAAGGATTCCTTGCCAGTGGCATCTGCTAGGACTGTAATGTATAATTCCCCTACACAGAGATCCAATAGTATGGATAAAACTATCGAGTAAATAGAAATCATAACATGGCAATTTCAGGGGGAAATATGATTTTTATAAAAAATCACAACAGCCTCAAAGAAATTAAAACTCTTATAATGATGGATATTTTCATCTACAATCATCCTTCAGGCCTAATGAATATCATAACAGAGGTGGGTATAATTTCAGATCAGGCAGAGGACAAAGGTCATTTTACATAAATAATGACAATTCTTTTAATAACAGAGGTTCCCAACAGAAAAATAACTTTAGACAGTCAGGGAACCCTGAACGTTCAAATGCTGTTGTCCACCTTAATGACAATAATCCAGTTCAGAATACTAATGGTGTCTCTCATGCTAATGCATGAAGTGTAGACTTATCTAACAGTACTAATTGTTCTGAATGTAATTCTTTGTTTCAATTAGAGGAAGTCTGTAGGGTCCTGTGTGGACATCCTTTGCCAGTTATGCCCTCATATGATGGAACAGGTTTACTGGTCTTTAATAAAGGTTTTATGAACAACCAACTTGTTTCAATTCTCAGGGACACAGGCTGCACGACGATTGGAGTACGCAGGTCGTTAGTGGATCAATTGGATTACACAGGCGGGGAAGTTAAATGCATTACATTTGGTGGCACAGTGGAATACTATTCAACTGAGGAAGTGTTTTTGGATACCCCCTACTTTACAGGAAGGACTCTCGGGTGCCTGTTGAATAATCCTATTGCAGGAACAACCTTGGGAAATATTCCTGGTCTTCGTGAGTGCACTAAGGAAGTTATTGTAAAATGGGAACATCAGCATCTGATCAGCGCAATTGCTATCACGACCAGAGCTCAGGCTCGTGCTGAGATACATAATCTGAACCAAATCGATAATGTTGTAGATGAGGTTATGAATGATAAGACAGACTGAGGATATGGTGACTGATGAAGAGAATAATGATAAGGAGGAAGAAAGTGATGATAATTTACAGATGGAACTTATTGATAAGGATTCATTCATTCAAAGACAGAGTGATGATGATTCCTTAAAGAAATTTTGTCAGGTTGCAAAATCAGATGACGTGGTGGTTGAGATAATTCTATACATTGGTACACTTTAAAGAATGGAATTTTAATTAGAAATTTCCAAAATTCCACATTTGTAAGAAAACAGATCATGGTACCAGCTTGTTTTCGCCCATTCGTTTTACGACATGCTCACGATATTAATTGTGCAGGGCATTTGGGAATTGCTAGAACAAAAAAGAGGGTTTCGTCTCATTTTTTTCCTGGAGTGACAAAAGATGTCAAAACGTTTTGTCGCACCTGCAAAGTTTACCAGGACGTGGCAACAAAAAGACCCAAACATATTGCGCATATCCAAGCATCAAATATATCATTGCGTCCTTTCGTAAAGATGGCGATTGACCTTATTTGTCCATTAGCTTTTCCGTCAGCTAGAGGTCACCGATATGTGCTAACCTGCATTGATATGTGCACATGCTGAAAAGAAGCTATTCGTCTTAAGAAGTCTATCTCGACTGTTGATGTGGCTGATGCCCTATTTTTAATTTTTAGTAGATTGGGTTTTCCTAAAACATTTTATCAGATCGGGGAACTCAATTCGTCTCTGACGTAATGAAACAGGTGATGAAGAAATTTGATATTAGCCGTTCTCTTAGCTCGGTCTATCACGCTTCTTCAAATTTTAAAATTGAACGTCTCAACCGTTGTTTGAAGCAGATGTAGGGTAAAGCTACTACTAAATACCCACAAGATTGTAATAGAGTATTACCTACAGTATTGTTCGCATATAGGGAACGTCCCAACAAACATACCGGGATTGCGCCATTCAAGTTAGTCTTTGGTGCTAAACCTAGAGGACCAATGTCCATTTAAAACAATTGTTGGTTAGAGCTGACTTGAATGAAGATGTTCAAACCTCTTACCAATATGTTGTTAATTTGAGAGAAAAAATTATCGACGCGTGCCAAATAGCAGCGGAGGCTTCAGAAAAGGCGAAATCGAAGGCTCGATTGTTTATGAATCAAAACAGAAATCTACGCTAATTATGGCCAGGTGATGAGGCCTATGTGTTACTATTAAATAGAGACATCAAATTACTGGTTTCATGGAGAGGACCTTATACGATTATTGATAAATTGTCAGATGTTGTTTATATTTTGTCTATCATTGGAAAGGAAAAAAACTTTTCATATCAACATGCTACAGCAATTTCATTCTCGTCCTCTACATCTTAAACCAGTCTTTGAAGCTATCGATGAATCTGTTGATCGTCGCTCTTCCTTAGCGTTGTCTGACTTACCTGATGGTGCTGAACCACTGTTGTCTTTATTTACTCTTTTTTCTACTGAGAATTGGAAAGATATTTCTATTGCACCAACTCTTGCTTCTCATCAGAAGGAGCAGATTTCTCAGTTACTACAATCTTTTTCTGATGGGCTCACGGATGTTCTTTGGCATATAGATATCATTCAACATGATATCATGCTGACAGATTTCAGACCTATCAAACTGAAACCATATCCTATACCTATTCATTTGCAATCACAAGTACAGGAAGAAATAAAAGAGAGGATAAAGTTAAATATAATTGCTCCATCACATTTAAAATACAGTTTTCCAATGGTATTGACTAGGAAGAAAGACAAATATATTCGGATTTGCATGGATTTCAGGCGCTTAAATGCCGTGACTATCCAAGACGCAGAACCATTACCTTTGTTAGATTCTCTTCTAGATAGATTAGATACAGCTACTTTCTTAACTCAATTTGACTTGTCTAAAGGCTATTGGCAGATGCCATTACCAGACAAAGCTAAACCTTATACAGCTTTCGCTACACCTCTAGGATTGTTTCAGTTTAATTGTATGTCGTTCGGTTTCGTTAACGCTCCTGCTACCTTTGTTCGCATGATGCGCAAAGTTTTCTCTGACCGTGAGGATTTAATTACTTATATTGATAATATTTGTCTGTTTCATCAATCTTGGGAAGAACATGTTCTTGGAATTCAGTCGTTGTTGAATACCTTACGACTTCATAATCTTACTGCTAGACATTCTAAAACAAGAATAGGATTCACTGAAATTTCTTTTCTTGGTCATAAGGTAGGAGGTGGTTTTCTTAAACCTGAAAATACAACTATCTCTAAAATCTTGAATCTTGAAATTCCTAGAACGAAGAAACAGGTTCGCAGGCTTAGAGAGTTTCTATAGAAAATTCTTGTCTCATTTTTTTGGAAATTACTTCAGTTCTGTCTTCTTTGTTAAGAAAGAACGCGACAAACAAAATTGTCTGGTCCCATGCGTGTGATGTTGCTTTAAATATATTGAAAATCTGTTTCTCCAAATCACCAATTTTGAGATTACCTGACGTTTGATTTCCTTTTACCCTCAGAGTTGACGCCTCTGGATCAGGAATCCGTAAAAATCCGTAGAAAGCTCCAATATGCAGAAATGAGATATTGAAAGGTTGAAGTAACAAGAAGAGACATGGTCTGCAACCACACGATATCCTAAAATCCCATGATCAGTAGGTCCCCCAAAATTGTCTCCATGGGAGAGCTAGTAACGACAAATGGTAACCCATTGATTGAGGACGACCCAAGTCTGATGGCGATTGTCTTTTGCTTCGAAAGAAAAAGTTCAACGTTACCTAATGGGAAGCAGTAAGATGCAATCCACCTATATGTCAGTGGAAATTGTCTCCATAGAGCAGAAGATCATTGTTGAGAGGAAAAAGCGCTAAAGTACCTTTGGGAGCGAGATTCACCTTGGAAGATCAAAAAGCACTGTCCTATCTGAAAACAGCGAGATTCTGAAATGAGAGGGCTGCCAGGGCTTTGCTAGCACTTCAGCCCTACGACTATGACATTAGAGCTATCAAAGGAAGCCAGAATGTTATGGCTGACGTCCTGTCACGCTGTATCTTTGACCCTATATCACCAATAAACTCTATAAATACAGGTGACTCACAATGGTAAAACTAACCTATGAACTGACTTCGTGATATGGTGATCCGTGAAATATTACATTTTTTATGGCGTGGTGGTCTGACACTACTACATTTGAACAAAAGTCGAAGGATACCAAAACATGCTGTAAGTTACCAATGCTGAGAACTATGTTACATGTTCGCATTTTAAATAAAAAAATTTGCAGTGACTTATGTGACAGTGCTGATACGATGAATCGGTTCACATGGCACATGATGTTGATGAATGCTGAAATGCTCAAAGTGGTGTAGTATCTCGTTCAACTCAGTGCATTACGTACATATATTGTGCCTTAATGACAGTGCTCATATTTGATCTACAAACTTACGACCACACATTATGTGGAATGATCAAAATGCTGTCATTTCAAGATATTTCATACGGACCTGTATTGTAATTTTTAATTGGGATACCGACATCTACAGATGAAGGGACATACCTCTATGATGACTCGCATAATCATGAGAAATAACAACAAAAATTTCCTATCTGACGATTTTTCGGTTTGCAACTTCTTTCAATATTAACTTCTGGATTCGTACAAACATACTATTGCATGGAAGACAATCATGGATTGTGACAATAACTTATTTGGACATACTTCAAGGGACTTTGTGTAGTATTTTATTAATGAGTAGAATACCATTATACTACACATTTAAACTACTGTGCTTAATATTGAGTGTTAATTCATTGTAATTCGCCAGATATGGTTTTGGTCTTTGGCACAAATCTGTTTCACACTCACACTAGACTTTGCATCAATATATGGCTAATATGCGATACTATTATCTATTTGTACAACACATAGGCATAGTATTAACTATTGCTCACACAAGTGTGTTAGATTCAAGATTACATTTGTTATATTAACATCACTGTTATGTTGATGACATGTATTTTACAGGTACACATACTTTTATTCTGTTAACGGATAATGTCACATTCATTCACTTTCTTAGTTGACTGTCTGCCTCTTGTCATCTATTGTTTCTATTACATAATTGTATTAATTTTAATGCTTTGCATTATGACTATTAATTAATATGAGATTAATTCACTACTGAAACTGGACTTGACAGATAGGTGATTTTGGACGGTGTGAGATGTGAGAGTGCATGGATTGCTACTATCATTTTTTTAATATGTTGGATGCTTTTAGTGATAGTCACCTTACATTGTTGTTAAATGGATTTATGTCCTTTGTAGTTGATGGCTTCAGTATTCTTTCCTAATGTCCACACATTGGGTGTTTAATTGCCTACTCTGTGGCACAAACCTGGGTGCTATGCTAGTTCAAACTAACAGTGAAATTTGATGATACCATCTTTCAATCTAGTGATGCCATTCTCACACCACGAAAATAATGAAAACCTCCTTTCCATTATTTTACGGGGGAGGGAGTAATGTTATGAATAAAATTCATAACATGTCTGTCGATGTTATTAAAGGGTTCGACGAAGAATGCATTTTTGTTTATTATCCACTTGGATTTGTGGTGACATTGATATTTTCAAGTGTGTTATGAGCTGTCTGCGGTGTCCAAGCATTTATAACCTAGTACTATTGGCCAGAGTAACAAGAAGTGTACTCAGAATATAATAATAATAATACAAGGACTCGCAACACTGTCATAGACTGGAAAGGAAGCATCAAAGAAAAGTTGGCTACCCAAAGAACAGCAGATGGAGACTTTTTTCAGCCCATTAATAGAGGATTCATCAGTAAAAGAGAAATTGATAAAAACATGAAAATGGTTGTATACCGCTCCACCTATGTTCCAGTCTTGACATATGGATTCGAGTCATGTGCAATGACTCAAACGTACAAAATGCATCTCTAAACCACAGAAATGAGGTATCTAAGGAAGGTAGTTAAAGTAAGAAGAAGAGATAGGATAGTATGACGTTCTGTCTGGAAAATCTACACTTCAGGACACAACAGGAACGACTAAGTAGGAATAGTATATCCGAAAGATACAAGTAAGTAGATATACATGTGAACATATGGAATTACTTTTCAGTCACAATATGTCTATTTATAATGCTAGTAAACAAATGTTTATCCCTAAACCAGTAATTTAATTTCTTAGAAACCAACAAATAAATTATGCAATGTTTACACAAGAAATAAGCAACATACGAAAGCTGTTGCACGACCATTCGTAACGTAAGCTGTTGCACGACCATTCGTATTGAACAAAATACCATTACATAACAGGACAAGCAGATCCACAACCAGCAATGGCATTTTGTTGTTGGAGAATTGCTCAGTGTTCAAAGACAGTCTGAAATTGAAACGGGTATGATATATATATATATATACTCGTATATATGCATACAATTTTATTAACTTTCTATACAAGCATGTAAAGATTGGGTATCAATTGGAAATGAAAAGAACATTTACATAAATGGTAGTACTTAACAAAAGCTGTACATACATCTTGTACACATTAGAACAATTATTAGACAGACAGTTGTAACTAAGGTATTTACACCATCCTCTCTATTTACGCGAAGATACGTTTTACGAAAAAGTCGCATAAATTAATATGGAAAAAACAATCATCACCATCACCATCATTTTCCGTGTCACTCACGGGGTGGGGGAGGGGGGGGAGGCATTGACCCACACATACAATTGATCTCCTTGTGGGAAGCCTGCACTAAACCTTTACTTGACTTTCTGGCAGTGATTATTACTTTTGTCTGTAGCTCTGAGTTTTACGTGTTGAGGATGCCAGCTTAATGTCTCACCATAGTCGCCTTGTATGACGTGACTGATGAAGCATTAGATCTATTCCTTCTTGCATTAAAATATAGAGAACACTAGAGTGCCAACAAATGTATAATATATGTCTCACCATAGTCGCCTTGTATGACGTGACTGATGAAGCATTAGATCTATTAGTTCTTGCATTAAAATATAGAGAACACAAGAGTGCTAACAAATGTATAATATATGTCTCACCATAGTCGCCTTGTATGACGTCACTGATGAAGCATTAGATCTATTCCTTCTTGCATTAAAATATAGAGAACACAAGAGTGCCAACAAATGTATAATATATGTCTCACCATAGTCGCCTTGTATGACGTGACTGATGAAGCATCAGATCTATTCCTTCTTGCATTAAAATATAGAGAACACAAGAGTGCTAACAAATGTATAATATATGTCTCACCATAGTCGCCTTGTATGACGTGACTGATGAATCATTAGATCTATTCCTTCTTGCATTAAAATATAGAGAACACAAGAGTGCTAACAAATGTATAATATATGTCTCACCATAGTCGCCTTGTATGACGTGACTGATGAATCATTAGATCTATTCCTTCTTGCATTAAAATACAGAGAATACAAGAGTGCTAACAAATGTATAATATATGTCTCACCATAGTCGCCTTGTATGACGTGACTGATGAAGCATTAGATCTATTCCTTCTTGCATTAAAATATAGAGAATACAAGAGTGCCAACAAATGTATAATATATGTCTCACCATAGTCGCCTTGTATGACGTGACTGATGAAGCATTAGATCTATTCCTTCTTGCATTAAAATATAGAGAACACAAGAGTGCCAACAAATGTATTACATATGTCTCACCATAGTCGCCTTGTATGTCGTGACTGATGAAGCATTACATCTATTCCTTCTTGCATTAAAATATAGAGAATACAAGAGTGCTAACAAATGTATAATATATGTCTCAAAATGTATTTTAACAACAATAGCATCACATTGACACATCAGACCTCAACAAAAAACATTAACAAAGATTTTCTCAAAATTAGGTTACCACCTCAAAATTAGATAGATTTCTAATGACATTTTGGGAGTGTTAGAAATCAAGATGACAGATTATTCATTCATCTCACATGTTTGTGTATTATATAAGTAATACATGTAAATGGATACATTAAAAGCACTCGTCAGAAATAATATGAGCATTATTTATTTTACTGTTGACAGGCCTTGATCGTTCCGTCTTCACTTATCTCCTATGTTTATGCAAGGTTTTAGTGGGTAACAGTTGATACTTGTAATTATTAATCCCACGTTATCACATAAGATAAAGGAGATCCCAACTGTTGAGGGATATTTTAATATTAACTTGCTGTTAAACTGTACACTTGATATAACGCGGACGTCGGGTCACGGAACTGCTTCCCTGCTTTGCAGCAGAGGTCAAACAATGACCAAAACTCAAGAATATCTAATAGGGGTCTTCAAAGGTGTCTGCCTTTGCACAAGATTACTCTTGGCAGAGTTGGAGATAGCAGGAAAATGATAGTTCTATCTCAGTGGAGTGTTCATAAAAAATTTCAGGTCAAGAACAATGCTGCGTTGGGCCCGGCAATTGTTAATTAATGAAGAAATAAGCACTTATTAATTTCAGCTCGTTCAAGCCTCCACCCTGATTTTACTCAGTGGAATTATTCGTATTATGGTATAGCTCTGTTTAGATTGTATCTAGTTAATTGAATCAGACAAAAATGCAGTACATTCAAAATGACTAAATCGACGTTAAATTTGTAAATTTACAAATAAAAGATTTAATAATCGTTTAGGTTTTATCAAGGTTTTAAAAAAATGAATAATTATTTATCAAAAAAATTATCATCACTGTTGTGATGTAATGGAAGTTTGTAAAGGAGGTCACTTGGCAGCTTTTATGTGCTACTTAGCTGCCAGTGCCGGATTTGCTCCTTCTTGTGGATTGATTCTTGGTAGACTGTATTGCTGTTCACGCTCGTCGCTGGTCAAGGCTGTAGGGCGCAGCACGTTTCCAGGAGTGTCTACGAAGTTGGTCCTGCGACTTTAAGACCCGTCTGATGATGGTATCTAGCTTCGACTACAGGCCACTGGTTCCCTTCTTGTTCCAGAGATAGTTCCCTCAACTGGTACCTGTTGCTGTCATTTTCGACGGAGTCATCTGTCAAGTTATTTGCTTATGTTTGTATCATAAGTATAATTGTGTCTTTACCTGCGATGTCAGGTTGATTAGGGGTTGTCTTCCCTTGTTTATTCATTCATTGTGTTTGACCTTTAGGGTCAGAGGTTGACAGTTCGGCGTAGGCCTAGGGGAAGGTTTTTTTTAAGCGGGAGTGAGATATACTTCCGGGAAGCCGGGAGGTCCTGTTTTTCTGAAGGGACCAAGAGTCCATTGTTTTTTCGGGGAGAATCTTCGAAGTAACTGCTATGGCAGTTTTCCCCAGTGAATCTCTGTGCGTCGGGATGACGACAGAATTCCTTGTGATGTTCTGAGGATTCATTTGCCAGGTAATACCGACCTTTATGCATTATTACGCTTTTCGGTGGCAGAACATGTAAAGGATTACCTAGGGTGAACAGCAGCTCACTGATCCGCCATTTCAGAACTTATATATTTGTGCTCGAGGTAGCCATCCAAGACTGTTAGTCTTATATTGTCCAGAAATCCAGTGACGAAGATATATTGTGGGAGCCGCAGATTGGCGGAACTTCTATCTACAATAAGTATTACTGCAGGGTTGATGATAACCTATTTAACAGAAGTACACGGCCGACGTCAGAACGAGGCCTGTGCTTTCGGCTATTATACTACAGCCTGATATGTGCAATTGGCGGGGAGTGCCAAGTTGCACCTATGTGTCATAGTAACTAAGGCATCTGACGCGTTTAGTCAGAGACGCCAAGGGCGACGCTACGAACTGTCATTACTGAAGAACTTTGCTATTGACCATGCACGTCTATTCCGATGTTTACCTTTTTGAATGCCAAATGTATACCTATCGATGTCAGGTCAGCATGACCTTGTTACACTGACTGTTCCTGTTGATACTATGTGTGTTCCCGTCAATAAACAATTCGCGTCTTCATTGCACCCACACTCAATTCTTTGAAGTTAACATCTAGGCATTTGCTACGTGGACCATAACTGCATAGAAGGCGGGTTCCTATTGTAAACAGTACTGCTGGTTGTTACACGTTTCATTCAACAACAGACTTTTCTGGGTCAGAGCATTCAAGCTACATTGTTGGAGGTCAAGTGTCTGTAAACAGTACGTGGAAATAGTAAACATTCAATGTGCAAGCCCTAATTTGAGAAGGTCATAGTAACTTTGGTTCGTGAATACCACTTTATGTTACAGTGGATTTGACGTTCAGTGCGCGTTTGACATTTCGTTTCTGTGTTCGCAAGGAGCAAGGAATTTATTTTAGTTTCAGCTGTGACTGAACTTGTTCTGCAACACATTGAAATTGATTGCTATATTATGTTATTTCTACTGGTTTTTGTGTATTTTTCTGCGGGTTTTTCGGTTGGTGGGTCTTACGGTAAATATGCCACTTGATCGAGGCTTACTGTAAGCGTTCTGTAGGTGCAAATTTTCTTAATTTGGAAATTTGCTAGTGACAATTGGTCGCTATTGATGTTAGCTGTGATGTAATTGTACTTAACGTTGTTTTTGTAATATTTTGTCTGTTTTTTCAGTTTTGATTGTCGATTTGTTTTGTTTGTATTCTGTAGGTCTCTCCTTTCTTGTGTATTTCTCTACACATTTTTGGTTAAAACAGTGTTGCCATTTGTATTGTTTTGTATTTTTGTCTTTGTATTTTTTTTTGGTTGTACTACATTACTGTCATGCACAGTCTACATACACATACTTGGTCATGTTTTGATATTATTGATAAGGTAGACTCTTCATATAGAGTTTGTTAAATAATATTATTATATAAGATATTTATACAAGTTCTTTGATAAAAGACTTGTTATCTACAAAGATTGAGACAAGGTGAAATACATATTCAAGTTCTTTATAAAAAAGACTTGTGCCCATAGTGAGTGGGATATAAGGGAATTTTTTTTCCACAGGTACTCAGGTGATTTTTGGGTACATTATAAACAAGACTAAGAGTGTGAAGGAAAGTGAAGTGAGTATACAAGTCTAGCATTTCAGACTTGTCTCCCATTGAAGTGGGATAAGGTAATTTATTTAATTTTTTTTCAGGTTTCTGATCTCATTAGACAAGATGTCTACATTGGACTACTTTATTACACAAGGGAGAGCCCTTGATAAGACTGGTCAACAGTTAGAACAATGGGTTGTTGCTCAGTATGATAAAGCATTAGCTGCAGAAGAGAAAAAAGCTCAGGCTGAAGAGAAAAGATTAGAAAGAGAAGCTAATATTGCTGCTGAACAAAAGAAATTGCAGATGCAGGTCGAGGAAAGGAGATTTGAAGCTGAACAAAAGAGATTAGACAAAGAAGCTGAACAAAAGAGATTAGACAAAGAAGCTGAACAAAAGAGATTAGACAAAGAAGCTGAACAAAAGAGATTAGACAAAGAAGCTGAACAAAAGAGATTAGACAAAGAAGCTGAACAAAGGAGATTAGACAAAGAAGCTGCTGCAGAGGAGAGGAAAGCTCAAGCTGAGGCTGAAATCAGAAAAATGGAACATGAGGAAAGAAAACAGAAGATGGAACTTGATGAAAAACTCGCAACTTTGGAGTTAGAGAAATTGAAATTGGCGAGTACGGGTGCTCAGCAAACAACTTCGAGTACGACAAGGGAGTTTGTTAGTAGGATTAAATTGCCTCATTTCAATCCTTTAAAGGATGACGTAGCAGATTATCTAGATAGATTCCAATTTTTGTGCGATACGCATAACATAAAAAAGGAAAAATATGTTGAACAACTGATGCCATTTTTTACAGGTGACACAGTGACTACTCTTATGACAATAGACGAACATGAGAGGACTAATTATGATGTTGTCAGGGCAGCATTACTAAAAAAAATATCAACTTAAACAAGAAGACTATCGTCTTCGTTTTAGGACAATGTTGCCAGAAAATGGAGTAGATTTCTCTGATTTTGTTACAAAGATACGTCGTACATTTACACGATGGGTTGAGTTGTCTCAGATTGAGAAAACATATGAAGGTCTAATGGACTTATTATTGCGAGATAAGGTTTTGTCATCTGTTAATGATTCTTTTCTTGCATTCCTTCATGAGCGTAAGCCTAAAAACTTAAAAGAAATGGAGGAATACTGTTGTCAGTATGCCACAGCACATCCCCATGCTACAGTTAGCAATTCTAAAGTGAAAGAAGGGTTGCCAGCTGCTTCGGCAACACCATATGGCCCTAATTTCAAAAAAAAATTTCAGGGTGCTCAACAAAATTGGAATAGGGGAAGTAATCAAAATTACACTCAGAAGCGGAGTAATCCAACACATGATGGTTCTTCGTCTATGCAGTGGAGACAAGATGGTAGTTCTCGTAATTTTAGTGGTAATAATTTGAGACACTTTCGCAAAGGCTATCCAAATAATAACTATTCAAATTTTCGAGGTAATCATTCTCGACGTCAAGATTATGACGATGGTGAATTTAGAAACCGGGATTCAAACCGGAATGATGATTACAATAGGCAATATGATAACAATTACAGGGGAAATGATAGTCGAAATAATTACAGGGGAAATGATAATCGAGGTAGACCTAGGTTTAACAAGAAAAGACCTTACCAACAGGCAAACTCTGCGCAACAAGAGTTTGATGGAGCCTGTAATACAGTAAATGATAGTGGTAACTCTAGGGCTATCACTGGTTGTGCTTTCGATTTTGGGAGAGCAACTGAATGCCCCCAATGCTTAACATTGTTTGACTCATCAACTGTATCTACGCTAAGTTGTGGTCACCCTCTTCCTGCTCTACCTGCTACAGTTGCGCATGATGGGAGAGGATCTCTCATCTTAGATAAAGGTCTAATAAATGATAGGCTAGTCTCAGTACTTTTCGATTCGGGATGTACTACCGTCGGGGTTAAGGAGTCTCTGATAGATCCTTGCTGTGCCACGGGAAAAACAATCAAATGTGTTACATTTGGTGGTACTATGGAAAGCTATCCTACTGCTATTATTAGGATTGACACTCCTTTCTTCACAGGAGATGTCCATGCATGTCTTCTTCCTAATCCTATTGCGGATCTTATAATCGGTCGTATTCATGGGGTTAAGGAATGCACCCCGCAACAAATTTCTAGTTGGGAAGAAGAAAACATTCAAACGGTCAATGCAGTGATGACAAGAGCTCAAGCTCTTAATCCCCCAACTTCATCTGATAATAGTAATGAAGTTGATAGCCAAGACGAGCACTTGGTGATTTCCCATGACTCGTTTGTTAAACGTCAAGAAGAGGATCCTTCTTTGAAGAAATACTTCCTTCTTGCAAAGAAAGGGGATCCCAATCAAAATACGAATCACAAATCGTATATTACTATGAAGAATGGTATATTGGTACGAATGGTACAAAACTCGGACAAGTCTATGCATTCGCAAATTCTTGTGCCTAAGTGTATGAGAGCCTTAATTCTTCGGCATGCACACGATTCTCAGTGTGCTGGACACATGGGTTTTTCCAGAACTAAAACTAGAGTCCTTGCGTCATTCTTTTGGCCATTCGTGAATAAAGACATCCGAATTTATTGCCGATCTTGCAAAATTTGTCAAGAGGTCAAGTCTAGGGGTCCGAGACATGCTGCTCCTATTCAGGCTGCAGATATTCCGATTCGGCCGTTTCAGAAAATGGCTATAGACATCATTGGTCCGTTCAAAATTAAGTCAGCCAGAGGACACCAATTTATCCTCACTTGCGTGGACATGTGCACGCGTTGGCCAGAGGCTATTCCTCTGAAGAGCATATCAACTGTCGATATCGCTGATGCTCTTTGGCTCGTATTTTCTCGTCTAGGATTCCCCGGAGAAATACTGTCGGATCACGGCACTCAGTTAATTTCGGACGTTATGTCTCAGGTAATGGCTACGCTAGACATTAAAAGGTCTCTCAGTAGTATTTATCATCCAATGTCCAATGGATTGGTAGAACGTCTTAACAGGACACTAAAGAACTTACTTGGCAAGATAACGGAGGATCATCCTGAAGATTGGGACAGGGTTTTACCTGCAGTCCTCTTTGCCTATAGAGAGGTTCCCAACGAGCATACAGGGTTTTCTCCTTTCGAACTTGTCTTTGGCGCGCAACCGCGCGGGCCAATGTCCTTGTTACACGATTTGATAACTTCCGATGATATTGACGATGATACACAATCGTCATATGAATATGTTATAGCTCTTAGAGAAAAGATTATCGAATCGTGCAGGTTAGCAACTTCATCTTCCGAATTTGCGAAAGAAAAAGCTAGGCGATTTGCTAACAAGAAAAGACGCCTACGTCAACTTTGTCCTGGAGACAAAGCATATGTCTTACTGCCCTCAAGAGAGAATAGACTTCTCATTTCTTGGAAGGGTCCATACACTATAGTCTCGAAAATTTCTGATGTCGACTATATTGTCGATGTGGATGGAAGGCATAAAACCTTCCATATAAATATGTTAACAGAGTTTATTGAACGTCCAGACTATTTACAGCCTATTTTCCAGGCGACGGACGACTCTCCAGTTCAACATGGTCACATCTCATCCCTGTCCGTTATACAGGATGAGGAAACTATTTTTTCTGACGTGAACTTACCTCTTCCTGCGATTCCACTTACTTCAACGGAATCGTGGAGAGACGTTACAGTCTCTTCCAACTTGTCTTTTGAGGAACAACGTCAAGTATCCTCTACGTTACAATCATATCAGGATGTCCTTACCGACATTCCTGGACACACAGATGTCATAGAACATGACATCATACTTACTGATCGTAATCCGATCAGAGTAAGACCATACCCAATACCTATTCATTTTCAAGCACAAGTCGAGAAAGAATTGGATGAAATGATTCAACTACAAATAATTGAACCATCCACTTCAGCTTATTCTTCGTCAATAGTTATTGTTCGAAAGAAAGACAATAACATACGTCTTTGCGTTGATTATCGCAAATTAAATCAAGTTACGAAGTTCGATGCTGAACCTATGCCGTTATTAGATGATCTACTTATTAGACTTTCTAAAGCTAAATTCTTTACTAAACTAGACTTGTCGAAAGGTTATTGGCAAGTCCCATTGACGGAACACGCCAAACCTCTCACTGCTTTTTCGACACCTAGGGGTCTGTTTCAATGGAATTTTATGCCTTTCGGGCTTATGAACGCCCCAGCGACTTTCGTACGCATGATGCGACGAATTCTATCAGATCGTGCAGATGTCATTGCATATTTAGACGACATCTGTCTTTTCAGCGATACTTGGGAAGAACACTATGTGGGTCTGAAGGAATTGCTATCTACTCTACGTGAGCATAGTTTGACTGCTAAACCCTCTAAAGCTTTTGTTGGGTTTAGTGAAATTTCCTTCCTAGGTCATCGAGTTGGTCATGGTCTGTTGAAGACAGAGGACCAAAACATTTCAAAGATATTAAATATCTCGGTTCCGAAGACAAAAAAAAGCAAGTGCGTAGTCTCTTGGGATTGATACAATTCTATGGAAGATTCATTGAGAATCTGTCCTCCATTATGGCACCACTTTCAACGTTATTGAAAAAAGGTTCTCCTAATATGGTGCGTTGGTCCCAAGAATGCCAATCTTCATTGGATCAGGTTAAGAATTTGTTCTCATCTCATCCTATCTTAAGACTACCGACGATTGATAAGACTTTTGTCCTTCGTAGTGATGCCTCTTCCACTGGCATTGGAGCGGCACTAATGCAGGAATATTCAGGAACTCTGCATCCTGTAATGTATATTTCTAGGAAGCTGAATGCGGCAGAAAGGAATTACTCGGTTTTGGACCGTGAATTGTTGGCTATGGTTTGGTCCATTCTTAAGCTACAAAGGTTCCTTCTGGGCGCGCATTTCTTTATGGAAACCGACCAAAAAGCTCTTACGGCTATGCAAAGTAAGGATTTGAAGAGCTCGAGATCTACTCGTTATGCTATTGCTCTTCAGCCTTTCCATTTCACGGTGCGAGCTATCCGTGGTTCGGATAATGTGATGGCGGACATATTGTCTAGATGCCCACATGATTCCAGTTAAATCTTGTGTCCTAGTTTTTCCTGATATATTTTCAGACTTAGGTCTGTCCTTAATATCATAATATGTTGTAATACAAATGTATTTGGATGATGTTTAGATAATTTAACAAATTTCATTTTGTCCATCCATCAGTGATATGTTGCTAAAATAGCATTGACATTTGTATATTGCTATGATTATATTATTTAGTAATGTTTGATATATGATTGGTATTGCCAGCAACTTAGGTTTCTTGAATGGTATCCCTTAGTTTGTTTGGCTTAAAGGAAATATTTTCTCCTATGTTGGGAGATGATTTGTACCCTCTTCTATTGTACCTGATATTAGGTTCATTGTTTGCATGAGCACAGAAGTGATACTGGTGCTATCTTGCTCATGAACATATTAAAAAAAAAAAAAAAATTGCATTTTTTTTTTACAGGGGGGTGGTAGTAATGTTGCTGTCATTTTCGACGGAGTCATCTGTCAAGTTATTTGCTTATGTTTGTATCATAAGTATAATTGTGTCTTTACCTGCGATGTCAGGTTGATTAGGGGTTGTCTTCCCTTGTTTATTCATTCATTGTGTTTGACCTTTAGGGTCAGAGGTTGACAGTTCGGCGTAGGCCTAGGGGAAGGTTTTTTTAAGCGGGAGTGAGATATACTTCCGGGAAGCCGGGAGGTCCTGTTTTTCTGAAGGGACCAAGAGTCCATTGTTTTTCGGGGAGAATCTTCGAAGTAACTGCTATGGCAGTTTTCCCCAGTGAATCTCTGTGCGTCGGGATGACGACAGAATTCCTTGTGATGTTCTGAGGATTCATTTGCCAGGTAATACCGACCTTTATGCATTATTACGCTTTTCGGTGGCAGAACATGTAAAGGATTACCTAGGGTGAACAGCAGCTCACTGATCCGCCATTTCAGAACTTATATATTTGTGCTCGAGGTAGCCATCCAAGACTGTTAGTCTTATATTGTCCAGAAATCCAGTGACGAAGATGTATTGTGGGAGCCGCAGATTGGCGGAACTTCTATCTACAATAAGTATTACTGCAGGGTTGATGATAACCTATTTAACAGAAGTACACGGCCGACGTCAGAACGAGGCCTGTGCTTTCGGCTATTATACTACAGCCTGATATGTGCAATTGGCGGGGAGTGCCAAGTTGCACCTATGTGTCATAGTAACTAAGGCATCTGACGCGTTTAGTCAGAGACGCCAAGGGCGACGCTACGAACTGTCATTACTGAAGAACTTTGCTATTGACCATGCACGTCTATTCCGATGTTTACCTTTTTGAATGCCAAATGTATACCTATCGATGTCAGGTCAGCATGACCTTGTTACACTGACTGTTCCTGTTGATACTATGTGTGTTCTCGTAAATAAATGTCTTGAAACATGCCTGCAGTGTCAAAGCATCCTTGATTACTGCATGTGAGAGTATGGGTTGCAGGATCTACATCTATACGAGCCTAAACACATTCGCGTCTTCATTCGCACACACACTCAATTCATCATACGCTCGCACTACACATCTAACAACATGTATACTGTCTTGGGCCGGTGATCAAATCAACAAGAAAAAAAAGACAGTTACAGTACCACTAACTATTATGGTAACAGATTAGAAACAAATACTTTCTGAGTATTGAGTTTTCCGACACAAGCTTATGTGTCCCCATCTTCCTATTCCATCATCCCATCTACCTACGACTTTACTCTCGATGAGAATTAAGCTTAATCCCTCGAGAGAAAACTTTCTTTACATTTAAATTGAATTGCTTTTATATTTACTTTACATTTAAATTAAAAGGTTAATAGTATAGATATAATATGCTTACATTTACATGAAACATTTCACAATAAAGATTGAATATGTTTCAGTTACATCTACACTGGTTGGAAAATGTTCACAATATAGATAGAACATGTTTTTAGTTACATCTAAACTGGCTGTAAAGCTTGAAAACGTTAATTAATTTTAAAGTGAATATGTTTACATAGACATTTACACTGGTTTTTAAATGTAGATATTATAATTAGAATGTACATCATTTCTGTCATTTTTCCCTTCCTGCTCCATTTGGAACTTGGGACTACTTATGCTTTGAGTTCTCTTTAAGAAACTAGAGATAAAGCAGTCACCAGCCCTTGCAGTGGTGGTTCAAGAAATCCTCATCCTTTATGTTGAGATTTATAGCCTAAATAAACTTGGACATACACTAACAATTTTCAAATGTTAATATTCACATGGTAATATATACATATTAGTTCACATGTTAATTATGAAAATATAGAATGTAAAATGTACATCTTACGCCAATCGTGACTGTGAGACTGCTTGCTCAGAGAAGTAGGTTAAGGCACTAGCAGATGCCTTTTTTCACATGTTCTTGTGGGTCTTTACTTTAGCAATAAATTCCCACTATGCCTCCGTGTTGTCAATTTCTTCAGATCCCGGTTTTCCTTATTAAAATGATAGAGTTTTCCTGAGCTGCCTTAGTCCTTCTAAATGCCCCAACAAAGTCCGGTCTGATAAATGGAATACTAATTCTAACTTTTGCTGTCTTGGCAAGCGAGTCTCACAGTGAATTAGACTTGCATAAATGCCACATTATATTGCAAGTTTTCGTCCCACGCCTTGTTTGTTACAATTTTACGCTGCGCCCAAACATGGTTTTGGTTGCTTCACTTTTCAAAAGCCTGCAAATCGTTTCAAACGCTGCATATTGGTGGGGTAATTCAAATATTTCCACGAAGGAAAAATTCTGAGCGTAATGCAGAGGTCACTTCTCCCATTTATGGCAATATAACATCTGACTGCCTTCTCTGCAATGCCTACAAATAGAACATCTTACTTTTATCTAAAGTAAACAGATGGACAGGGAATGATGATATCATTTATTTCTGTCCAAAATATGTCGCCCAGACAAGCAATCTCTTTATCAGTTGCGTGTGCACACAAATTCTGTCTGCTGGCGAGTAATTTTATCGCCTGGCTCGGCATTCAATAAATCAATCAATACCCTTTAGCTCCCCGAGGAGCAAAGGCCTTCAATAAACACATGCCAAGTCTTGTTGTCCCGTGCCATCCGCTCAAGTTATTTCCATGTTTTCCTCATCATTTTCACCTCTGTTTCCAGTTCTTTTCTCCGTTTTTTTTTTTGGTTTACCTCTGCCTCTCTTTCCCTGTGGATTCCAGAACAAGGACTGCTTTGTGGTGCTATCAACGGGTTTCCTCAATGTATGTCCTATCCATCACCAGCATCTTCTTCTCAGCTCTTGTTCCACTGGCACTTGTCTGGTTCTTGTCATCAATTCCACATTTGTGACTTTGTCATACCGTTTTAGTCCTTCTATTCTATGCAAGCACCCGTTTATAAAAGTCTGAAGCTTTTTAGTTGTGGTTTTTGTACTCTCCATGTCTCAGAGCCATACAATATGACTTGACATTTGAGTTAAAGATTCTTAATGTTGGACGTGATTTCTTTTGACCCCCAGATGTTTCCAAATGCAATGAAAGCGCCTCTTGCATTTTGTATTCTTATTTTGATATTATTGTCTGTCTCTCCTTCTTTGTCTATATTACTACCAAGATATGTGTACGATTCTACATCCTTTAGTGGTTGTTCTTCAATTTCAATCGTGTTATCATTTCTTACATTTATTCTCATAATCTTTGTCATTGCCTTGTGTATTTTCAGGCACACTTGTTGTGACCTTTCATCGAGAATTTTCATTTTCTCTTGCATCTGATTATGGTTATGGGACAGAAGAGCCAAGTCATCTGCAAAATTTAGATCATCAAGCTGTTTAGCCAGATTCCACTGGATCACATTTCTGTTGTGTGATGTCGAAGTTTTCATAACCCAATCTATTACTAGTAAGAAAAGAAATGGAGATAATACGCATCCCCGTCTCACTCCCGTTCTTATCCTAAACGGTTCTGTAAGTTGTCCTTCATGAAGAACTCTGCATGTCATATCTTCATAGAAGTGATTCTCTGTCTACACTGTCAAATGCCTTCTCATAGTAAACGAATCCGATTTAAAACGGTGAATTCCATTTCAGACTTTGTTCAACTATTTTCTCAATGTGGCTATCTGGTCAGTACAGGATCTGTTTTGTCGAAAACATACCTGCTTGTTCATCTCTCAGTTTTGTGTCTAAGGTTTCTTTTCATCTCTCAGGGATGATTCTGTTTAATGCTTTTCCTGGCACTGATAGTAACATTATTCCTCTTGTAAATTTCCCTTCTTAGGCAACTTGACAAGATAAACTTTCTTCCATTCTGCTGGTATTTCCTCTGTCTCCCAGACTTTGCCATGTAGTTTGTATAAAATATATCTATGTAGTGGTATCAATATATGTTTTGATGGCCTCTGCTGGAATGCCATCTGAACGAGTTGCTTTTCCATCTTTCAGAAGCTTTATGGCTTTCTTTATTTCTTCTCTACTTGGACATTCACAGCTGATTTGTAGCCTCTTCTGCTGGCTGGATGTCTGTTGAATTAGTTGGAACTGGCCTATTGAGAAGTTCCTCAAAATGTTCTGTCCATCTTTTCATTTGTTCTTGTATATTACTAAGCAATTTTCCATTCTTATCTTTTATGAGGCCATTTGCTTGCTTATATCTCCCTGTTAGTTTCTTTGTGTTATTGTACAGGCCAATCATATTTCCTTTGGTTGCTGCTTCTTCTACTCCCCTTGCCAACTCTTCAATATACTTCCTTTTGTCTCTGTTGATGTTTTTTCTTACTTTTTAATTTGCTTCCATGCACACTTCATGAGCCTTGGCTTTGGAGCTTCTGGTTTTGCTTCTGTTTAAATCTGCTTTCTTGCTTTTCCTGACTTCTATCTTGCTAATGGTTTCTGGTGTTATCCGTGCTTTGTGTTCTCTTTTTCTCAGTACTTCTTCACATGTCTCGTTCCATATATTTTTTACTTGTGTTCGTGGTCTTCCGTATCTGCTTCATGTACCAGCTGTTGGAGTACTTGGTATTTGGATACTGTGATAGAAAACGTTTCTCTTATTTCCTGATTTATGAGATATCCCACAGTGTACTGTTGTCTATAGCTATATACTATTTTAAATTTCTTGAGTTTTATTTTTGCTCTAGCCAACAGAAGATCGTGGTGTGATACCACATCTGCTCCTCTACATACTTTTACTTCTTGCAATGATGATCTAAACTTCTTACTTATGGATATGTGATCAATCTGATTCTCAGTTCTGTTGTCTGGTGATATCCATGTTGCTTTATGCGTTCTTTTATGTGGAAATATGCTTCCTCCTATAGCTATTTTATTTGAAGCACAGTTGGCTAATAGTTCCCCATTCTCATTCATCATTCGTAATCCATGCTTTCCCATGATTTCTTCAAAGCCGGTGTTGTCTGTACCTATTTTCGCGGTTAGGTTCCTTCATCAAAATAGTGATGTGGTTTCTTTTCTTTTTGTTCAAGACATTTTTAAATCTGGTGTAAAAGTTTTCTTTCTCAGATTCTTCTTTATCATTTGTTGGCGCATAACATAAGACAGTAAATATTATCATCATCCAATGTCATGCTGGCCCGGCATTGCGCAAATAAAACTCTGTGAAAACTGACCAGGCCCATATGGGTTTTATGTGCATTAATCTCCGCAAAGCTGTGAAGCGCCAAGGAAATGTGATGAATTATCACTAACAAGGAGTGTCAAATGATTTGACAATATAAAAAATCTGCTACATTGCAGAGAAAGGCAAAGGTCCGACCACTGAAAAGCACGCAATTAGCCAGTACAACAAAAATCATTGAATACGGCCTTAGTGGACGAGAGCGACCCAAAATTATGTGACAGGCAGAACCCAAACTTGACACCGACTTATAAGTGGATTCGCGTTGTATTTTTACGTCAATTTATCGACATTACACAGAGGTTAGCAACCTGAATGACATCTGGCGTAAATACAAACAACTGTCGTCAGACATGAATGAGTGGCACTAAGTAATAGAAATATCAAACATAAACATCTTCTATACTCATCACCATCATGTTCCGTCGTGCTACTTACACAGCATGGAGTTACCTCAGTGCCTGGCCCTGAAAGCAATCCTGCACCAAACATTCGCACACGTTTGTTGTAGTGGTTTCTGTAGCTGTCGTTATACATTATGAGGTTGCCAGCCTCATACATAAATTTGAATCTGAGGTTGACACAGTCTTATTCTTTCTTTCCTGTTCTCATCACAGTCCGGCTGGGAACTACACGAAGCAATCATTTATTTATTTTATTTCTTTGTTTTTTAACCCTGATAATACAAATTTAACTCAATGTTTTGTGTTTTAATTGCTAAATGAACAAACAATAAATTATGCATTAAATTTGTTTACGTACAGTCTCTGTACTCAGCAATTATCAGTGTATTAAAAAGACATGGTTATACAAACTAATAGAGTTTAAATTAAGAAAATAGCTCCGTGATGGTGATGTACGAGTATATACGTATACCATATTCCGTTGTGGTTTTCATAAAAATGAGTCTAGAGGTAACTGCTTTGTTGTCTCTCGTTTCTTCATTTTTGCAATTTCAATAATCGATGTCAAATAAGGTATATGGATGTCAAATAGATGCTATGTTAAAAAAAAATTGGTTTAAAAGGTATATATATGTGCACAAACTCTAGTGCAGCTGAAAGAGAACAATTTGTGGAAAATTTTGACGAGTTACTTACTCGAAATCTTTGATTTCCTTTTATCTTTTTTGACTTATTTAACTTATTTGACGAGATACACACAAACATCAAACATAAATACAAGTATATGTTGTTAAACAAACGTTACAAAAGAAAGATTCATAAACTTACAACGTACACTTGAGCAAACGTACTTCTTGATTACACTGATTGTGGACAGCTGGCAAAACCATTGTACAATGCATTATAATATATATATATATAATTAGTCAACGTGGCAGTATCGAAGGTGACGTCGTAAACAGTGGACTCTCTAATTAGTTTTGGCGGGTCGGAGAATGGATATCTATAAATAGTTTTTTAGTTACAGGTGTTCTACTCTTGCGAGAGCAAATAAAACAACAAAAGTCAAAGCTGACTATGTCATGTAAAGAGAAAGCAGTAGACTTCAAGATTACACTTAACAGACAGCATATCTATATGTTATACGTTGACACTTTGAAAAGGTACTATGTATGAGGACTGTATACTCTTAACCAGCAGCACTATTTCTTCATGTCCAACCTGCTTTTATTGTTGGCAAGAACAAATTCTGATGTGGTCCTAAATGTTTAGCATGTAAACTTTGTTTTAAAATCTGGGCGCTGAATGTGTGGTTCAATTTTACTTCTATTTCGATCATTTTCAAAATTAAACTGGCTTCCCAATTCTATCGCCAGTTCAGGTAGGACTTTTTTAGACCGCAAACGGCTCCGGGGTCGACATAACCTCATAAAATTGGTACCAGAGCTACTCTTGGAAGGTTATGCTGCCGGCGTGATGCTGACGACATCAGCCCTAGTGCGCTGATTGTCAGGAAAATATGGGCCTAACACAATATTCCTAATATGCCTCAAAGGGCACAAACGGGATATCATATTCAAAATGAAAGTCAAATCTACGGGTTGTGAGTAGTATATAAGGTACGCTACAGGTATGATTCAGGAGGTGGCTCATGACTTTTATATAAGGAAATATTCCGCTCAAGTATGGCGAACGAGTTGTGTGTTGTTGTTGTGTGTTTGTTTATTTATACATATATTACAACAGTTATGCGATATATATTTATACGTACTTTACAAAACATACGTTACAACACATATTAATTCATATATACATACGATATGTAGACATAGATAACAAAGATTTAGTTAATAAATATATTTTATTTTCAACAGTGTTTGGTTACAGCAGTAACAAAATTATGTGAGTTGGATCACTTTTTGACAAGAGGGAGGTGTGTACAATTTTTATGGTAACAAAATTATATGAACAGAAGCACATATTGGTAAGAGGGAAGTCTGTACAATTTTTTATATTTATACTGGTAAACAGCAGTGTTTTGTTACAGCAGTAAAAAACATTATATGAGCATGATCACATATTGGCAAGAGGGAGGCGTGTACTTTTTTATATTTATATATTTATATTTGTAAACAACAGTGTTTTGGTTCAGCAGTAACAGAAATAAATGAGTAGGATCACATATTGGAAACCGGCTAGCTGGAAAGAGGGAGGCGTGTGTACAATATTTGGTAAACAACGGTAACAAATATATAGAACTTGAGGGGAGATGTCGCCAATTTGTCGTCGTGTCTTTTGCTGTAGAAATAGGACAGAGAGTTGCGATGTTGGGTGTGTGTTGGGGTGTTGGTGGGTGGGTATTGCTTTTTGGTTTGTCTGGTGTTGTGTACAGAGCTATTTTTTAGATGAAAAGAGGTGACGAGGTGACATTATCGGCGTGTACCTGTCTTTTGATGTAGAAATAGGGCAGGGAGTGGCGATGTTGGGTATATGTGTAGATAGTGGAGTTGTGTGTTCTGAAACCTACATATTTTCCGCCCTGCGCTTGTTACGTGTTGAGTACCTCTAGAAACGTGGTTTTGTCTATGTTGTTGTGATGTTTATTGAGTCCTTTAGTCGTAGTTTTGTCGTAATCATCAAAACAATGGTAAGTTTTTCTACAGAGGGAAATCATTCCACTGCACTCATATTCTAATTTAAAAGGCCCGGTGTTCGTTTAACTTTTGGTCAAGGCATTTCTGAAAAACCTGTTGCGTTTTACCCTCGCTATTAAAAAATTCGGATCTAAGTTCGGGACACACTTCGGCGGGAAACCATCGGTCGTAGACGCTATAAAATTCTTGTCGCATAGCGGGCTTAACGGCGTCCGCTAGGTTACTCGTGCGAAGAGCCAAGTAAAGACTATCTGTATCAGTCTCGCATAACTGAAAGTCTGCACTATCTACAAATCTATCTAGACAGTAGTAATAAAATTCTAACATTCTCAATTTAGCGTACTGGTAGATGAAAATTCATATCTGCGCGGGTAGGTCCCAACTAATTTTCTTTTTAACCATCTCTACCTCGACAATGTCATCCGTCACTAAACTCATCTTTTTAAACCGGGGGCAGTTTATTAATTTAGACGTCCCATCCCCGGTCGTGTACGAGACCTCTACGTATTTCGCTTTATTGATCAGCGCTTTGCCATAAGCAGCGTTCCCTAACAATTTCATAGTTTCGCTCGTTATGGCGTAGACATCGTCTATATCCCCCTGTCGGCGGGCGTCGAATACGGTATCCACAAACTGTTTAAAACAAGTCGCTGGGGTATAATCAATCACCTGGTATATACGCGTGAATTCTAAGCCCTTGGAAAGGTACCAGCGAAGCAGAGTTGTCGCCAACAGAATCTTTTCACCCACGTAGCTTCCGATCAACGTCCGTCTGGGTGTAGTCAGGAGTTTATTTTTTTCTACGTATTCACGCATGAAAGCTCCAACATCATCTCTCGTGACGTCAACATTTTTGAAAATGGGCGTCATTTCCAAAAAAAAAATGCTCTTTCAAGTTATTGGGGACTCGAATGTCACACTCGACTAAGCCAAATAAGGTCTCGTCTATCACCGAACCTAGAATCTGTTGTTCTGTTAACGGGTATCTAAATTTGGTATACCACGGTTTAAGGCTCGGGGATGTGCCGCTCAGAAAGCGACTGATTGATCTATCGGATCGTTTGAGTCGCTGCCACACGCATTCCCACATTCCTTCCAAGTTGACATCACACTCGGTCTTCAAATACTCACCAATTTCCCGCGTCTTTTCGTACAACTCAGTCAAGGGTTTCTTATTGACTGGATTAATGTCACGACCGGTGGTTAGTGGGCAGTTAGGATGTCCGTGGAAAAGGCAACCATGAAACTGGTAGACTGTGCGAGACTCTTTGTCCCAGCCATCTACCCTAATGTGCCTATGCCCCACAGACATTTCACGGCCATTGAACTGGGTTTTTAAAGACACATTATTTTTGTGCGATACCCAAGTCAACCAGTCGCGACACTGCACGGTTCATTTATTGACTTTGTGGTACCTGAAACCATCCTCCCTGTTTCTTCTAACGGGAAAATCAGTGGGCATTTTTTGCATAAGCGCCCACAAATAAAGAGCGTTGGCGTCATAACCTTTAACGCACTGAGCCACTTTGCCGCATTTAATGTGTGTTTTGTCTTTTCCATGAAACCTATGAAAGATTATTGACGGACCCCCAACTATACGCAGAAAAAAATAAACTCCTGACTACACCCAGACGGACGTTGATCGGAAGCTACGTGGGTGAAAAGATTCTGTTGGCGACAACTCTGCTTCGCTGGTACCTTTCCAAGGGCTTAGAATTCACGCGTATATACCAGGTGATTGAGTATACCCCAGCGACTTGTTTTAAACAGTTTGGGGATACCGTATTCGACGCCCGCCGACAGGGGGATATAGACGATGTCTACGCCATAACGAGCGAAACTATGAAATTGTTAGGGAACGCTGCTTATGGCAAAGCGCTGATCAATAAGGCGAAATACGTAGAGGTCTCGTACACGACCGGGGACGGGATGTCTAAATTAATAAACTTCTGATACAAACACAGATATAAAAGATTATAAACATGCCATATAGTTTTGGTTGTAAGATTGAAGTGGCTGTCATTCTTCAATGGTTTGTCTTTTACAGAAGGCTGTTTCTTTGTCTTCAACGGCTGGTCTTTTTCTTCGAGGTCTTTCACAGAAGACGTGTGTCTGTTGAAGTCTGGTTAAAGAATGCTGGAGTCTGTGCGTGTCTGAGTATATAAGAAAACATAATTCTCTGTCAAAAACGGCACGCGCGAAGACAATCTTTTAGAGATGTACTGCGCATGTGCGTACAATCGATAATTTTGCGTGGCATTGTCACAAATTTTGTCACTCTTCTTGGCTTTGTCACAAATTTTACGTTCGTGAGTCATGAAGGTAATATCGATTATGTAATTACGTTCACCTTTTGGCCTTTTTCACACAAAAAAATACGTCGCGTCAGGTAAAAATCGCTTTTTGTTTAAAATAATTGGTTGGTGGCTCAGGTGGTGGAAAAAAATTAATTGCGTGTTAAGACTGAAAGATGATCGACTTGTAAAATGTTGAACAAAGCGGGACAGCCACAAAAAAACTATGATTTCAAACAGAACTATTATTTTTGTGTGCGTTTGTCAGTGTGACACTGGTGTATATACACTAATATGGAAATTCTGGGAAAAAAACGGGTAACGCTTTATTGTAAAAAAAATGATCAGTAATATTGTATACGAGTTGTCTTTACTCTTTTTTATTAAATATTATCTAATTCCTCTATCTTTATTGTATACCTATCACCGATGACTTACTATTCTTTATATTAGAGCAAATGATATCTTTAAAAGCAAAATGAGATACTACACACATTTTTGGTATTATAATGGTCTGTTTACTTTATCCAAAAAATAATGGAGGAAATAACAATGAGAATGTTGCGAATGGCGACAACTTCACTCGAGTAACGATTTTTAGACCAGCGCAGTGGTTTTCGTGTTGTTGAATGTTTTTGAGTGTTGTTTTGCTCTTTGCAGTGGTTCTCATATTGGGTGGTTCAAAACAACCAGACTTCCTTGTTTTGCTCGATGTTGGGGTTCTCACATTGTTGAAAACAATATAATACCGGTTTTCGAGTGTAATTTATCATTACTAGACATGGATCCCAGCTGGCAAGATCCCTTCACATCCCTGGTTGCATGACCGACCGGTAGTGGGAAAACTGTCTTTGTGCAACAGTTCCTGCAACATATCCGGGACATGATCGACCATATCCCTGACGAAATTATGTTGTGTTATGGAGAATGGCAGTCAATGTATAATTCGATGACCGGAGTCCAGTTTATTGAAGGACTGGCGGACATGGAGCAATGGACAGGTGATAAGAAACGACTGCTCGTTATAGATGATCTGATAAGTGAGACGGATGATAGAATAAATAAACTATTCACAAAAGGCAGCCACCATTGCAATATTAGCGTGATCTGCATTGTGCAAAATCTATTTGGAAAGAACAAAGAACAAAGAACCATTAGCTTGAATTCTTATTATATAGTGCTTTTCAAAAACCCCAGAGACGGATCGCAGATTACGAATCTAGCCAAACAGATGTACCCTGGTCGTACTGTTTATGTCGAAGAACGTTTTAAAGACGCGACGGCGACCCCACAAAGTTATTTGCTAATCGACCTGCGCCAGGCAACACCGGATGCTTTGAGATTGCGCAGCCATTATTTCCCCACGAACAACAAGTCATTTACGTCCCCAAATAACGAGATGGGGGAAAAAGTGAAACGCCATGCCGAAATGTTGAAATTTTTGGGTAGTGCCAAACCGCCAGCCATCAAGGCTGTTATGAAAACAGCGTCACCCGACCTCATAGGAACACTCTGCGAATGTTGTCACAACGTATTAAAAGGTAACGTTACACTTACACCACCTTACAAGACGCGTATGCGTCGTTACAAAAACACCCTGAAAGCGCTCACCCAAAAGAAATTGTCGCTCAAAAGACGAAAACAATTTTTACAAACTGGTGGTTTCATAGGCGCGTTGCTGACACCTTTATTAAGCATTTTAAAAGGTGTCTTAGGTGTGTAAACAGATGGCCAAGAAAATGATTTTGATGGACCCTCGTTTGTTAGAGTCTCAAAAACCTTATAGAACCCCCGATACTCTAAGAGATAACCCAGGGGAATTGGACAGTCAAACTCAACGAGTCTTGGATCGAGAAGATTGACCGGTGGGTGACAAAGCTAGATTATATCAGCAAACACTGCAACGCTATTTGACTCGACTAGAGCAGTACAGTCACGTACCTCTAGGCATCGTGGACATAAAAAACCAACACAATTACAATCTGCCGACCAGCTAGGTTCACCAACTGTACTTAAAGATGAGGTCATGGATAAAACTCTTCAGTCGCCGACCGAACAAGTCACACCCGCTAATCGAAATGAGGTGGTTGACAGTAAATTGCGAGAAACATCGTCGTATTCACTCAGAAGAAGGAAAAAGTCTAAAAAACCAAAGTGGGAAGCATGGCCAAAAGAGTGAATTCGCTTTTAAAATAACATTACTACGAACCGAAACTACCAGGTTCCTACGGCGGCGTGGGTGCCTTGCAACGTAGTTCCAAACTTACTCGTAAAAAAATTGAAGAGTGGTTAGGCCATCAGGATACGTACACCTTACACAAGCCGGTGCGTAGAAAATTTAAAAGACGCGCGACCATCGATCAACAGTTCCAGGCTGATCTAATAGACGATGGGTTTTCTATCTAGTGACGTGTATCGATGTGTTTAGTAAATTTTCGTGTGCGGTTCCGCTAAAAAGCAATACTGGAAAGCCTTAGTAGAAGCGATGAAGATAATTTTTACCAGTCGCAAACCGATAAATTTTCAAACACACAAAGGCAGTTAATTCGTCAACAAAATAGTCTTAAAGTTCCTTAAAGAAGAGGGTGTGCATTTCTTCACTACGGAGAATGAGGATACCAAGGCAGCGATAATGGAAAGATTTAATCGAACCTTTAAAGAAAAAAATGTGGCGTTACTTTACCAAAACCAACAGGCTTCGCTACGTCGACGTGATAAAGCCACTGATCCGCAACTACAATTATTCGTATCATCGGATTATTCGGATGGCGCAATCGCAAGTTAACCTGATCAATCAAGAAGAGGTGTGGCATACGTTGTATTTGACCGCTGCCGTTACCGGAAGACAAGTGTATTTTAAAGCAGGTGATCGCGTGAGGCTCGCGCAAGCCAGACAAACTTTTAAAAAGATTTATACGCAGGCGTGGACAGAAGAAATGTTTACGGTCAGCCCACTAAACAATACAAGGCCGGTCACGTACGTGCTTAAAGAAGATGGTGGGGAGGAATTGAAAGGGTCGTTTTACCAAGAAGAGCTGCAGCGGGTCGGTGACAAAATAATTTATCAAATCGAGGCCATTTTGCAAGAACGGCGAGGTGTAAGAGGTTTTAAAGAGTATTTAGCCAATGGTTCGGTTATAACTCGTCATTCAAGAGCTGGATTTCCTCCAAACAACTAGCGAGATTTCGAGACTGATGGAGATAGAAGAAGTGAGCACCCCAGTTTTGCGGTCACCCCCTCCCAAGGCCACGAGAACCTCGTTCTGGTCTTTGTTTGGGAAACTAGTCCCGCGGCTAGAGATCGTTTTCATCTGTCAGATGATCGTTATATATGTCGTCATCGGGGTATCGTTATTCAATCTGAGTCGGAGCAACGCCGAGGGTCCTGACGGCAAGTTTTGGATCGCCTTAATTAGCAGTTGTCTGGGTTACATGTTACCTAACCCTAAGATAGGATGAGTTTTTACGTGACATTACCGAGCAATGCCTCGATGAAAATATACCCGAACAATAACGCAGGTCACTTTTTCGTCAAATTGCCACAGATTATAGAATTGACTTCCCGTTACGAGGTTGACTTGGTTGAGATTCAATTCCCCAAAAGTTATTATAACGTGCTAGAGGACGAAGCATGGATACATTACTTCCCAAACAAAGACGAGGGAAAAAAATCCCACCTCAACTGGGAATCGAACCATGGACCACCGAGCTAGGAAGTCACTTCACTAACCACTGTGCTACCGCGGCTTCCTAAGGCAGGCAATGGTAGCTGCTAATTTATGTGTCATTGATGGTAGACCCCAGTATGTGAGATATGCATCGCTGCTAATTTATGTCACACTGATGGTAAACCGTAGGTATGTGAGATGTGCACCGCTGCTAATTTATGTGTCATTGATGGTAGACCCCAGTATGTGAGATGTTCACCGCTGCTAATTTATGTGTCATTGATGGTAAACCCCAGTATGTGAGATGTGCACTGCTGCTAATTTATGTGTAATTGATGGTAGACCCAAGTATGTGAGATGTTCACCGCTGCTAATTTATGTCATTGATGGTAGACCCCAGTATGTGAGATATACACCGCTGCTGATTTATGTGTCACTGATGGTAAACCCCCGTATGTGAGATGCGCACCGCTGCTAATTTATGTGTCATTGATGGTAGACCCCAGTATGTGAGATGTTCACCGCTGCTGATTTATGTGTCATTGATGGTAGACCCCAGTATGTGAGATGTTCACCGCTGCTAATTTATGTGTCATTGATGGTAGACCCCAGTATGTGAGATGTTTACCGCTGCTAATTTATGTGTCATTGATGTTAGACCCCAGTATGTGAGATGTGCACCGCTGCTAATTTATGTGTCATTGATGGTAGACCCCAGTATGTGAGATGTTCACCTCTGCTAATTTATGTGTTATTGATGGTAGACCCCAGTATGTGAGATGTTCACCGCTGCTAATTTATGTGTCATTGATGGTAGACCCCAGTATGTGAGATGTTCACCGCTGCTGATTTATGTGTCATTGATGGTAGACCCCAGTATGTGAGATGTTCACCGCTGCTAATTTATGGGTCATTGATGGTAGACCCCAGTATGTGAGATGTTTACCGCTGCTAATTTATGTGTCATTGATGTTAGACCCCAGTATGTGAGATGTGCACCGCTGCTAATTTATGTGTCATTGATGGTAGACCCCAGTATGTGAGATGTTCACCTCTGCTAATTTATGTGTTATTGATGGTAGACCCCAGTATGTGAGATGTTCACCGCTGCTAATTTATGTGTCATTGATGGTAGACCCCAGTATGTGAGATGTGCACCGCTGCTAATTTATGTGTCATTGATGGTAGACCCCAGTACGTGAGATGTTCACCGCTGCTAATTTATGTGTCATTGATGGTAGACCTCAGTATTTGAGATGTGCACTGCTGCTAATTTATGTGTCATTGATGGTAGACCCCAGTATGTGAGATGTTCACCGCTGCTAATTTATGTGTCATTGATGGTAGACCCCAGTATGTGAGATGTTCACCGCTGCTAATTTATGTGTCATTGATGGTAGACCCCAGTATGTGAGATGTTCACCGCAGCTAATTTATGTGTCACTGATGGTAGACCCCGCAGCTAATTTATGTGTCACTGATGGTAGACCCCAGTATGTGAGATGTTCACCGCTGCTAATTTATGTGTCATTGATGTTAGACCCCAGTATGTGAGATGTTCACCGCTGCTGATTTATGTGTCATTGATGGTAGACCCCAGTATGTGAGATGTTCACCGCTGCTAATTTATGTGTCATTGATGGTAGACCCCAGTATGTGAGATGTTTACCGCTGCTAATTTATGTGTCATTGATGTTAGACCCCAGTATGTGAGATGTGCACCGCTGCTAATTTATGTGTCATTGATGGTAGACCCCAGTATGTGAGATGTTCACCTCTGCTAATTTATGTGTTATTGATGGTAGACCCCAGTATGTGAGATGTTCACCGCTGCTAATTTATGTGTCATTGATGGTAGACCCCAGTATGTGAGATGTTCACCGCTGCTAATTTATGTGTCATTGATGGTAGACCCCAGTATGTGAGATGTTCACCGCTGCTGATTTATGTGTCATTGATGGTAGACCCCAGTATGTGAGATGTTCACCTCTGCTAATTTATGTGTTATTGATGGTAGACCCCAGTATGTGAGATGTTCACCGCTGCTAATTTATGTGTCATTGATGGTAGACCCCAGTATGTGAGATGTGCACCGCTGCTAATTTGTGTGTCATTGATGGTAGACCCCAGTACGTGAGATGTTCACCGCTGCTAATTTATGTGTCATTGATGGTAGACCTCAGTATTTGAGATGTGCACTGCTGCTAATTTATGTGTCATTGATGGTAGACCCCAGTATGTGAGATGTGCACTGCTGTTAATTTATGTGTCATTGATGGTAGACCCCAGTATGTGAGATGTACACCGCTGCTAATTTATGTGTCATTGATGGTAGACCCCAGTATGTGAGATGTGCACCGCTGCTAATTTATGCGTCATTGATGGTAGACCCCAGGTATGTGAGATGTTCACCGCTGCTAATTTATGTGCCATTGATGAAAGACCCCAGGTATGTGAGATGTGCACCGCTGCTAATTCATAGTTATCGCTAGTTCTAATTTGTGCAACACCCACGTCCTGATGCAGCACATTTGTTTTATTTTAATTTAATGTGAGGCCAAAGTCTGTTCATGCGATTCATCAAGCTCTGGTGATGGTGTTTGACCAGAAAATTAGAAGAATTATCCATCTATTCTGGGTATGTTTGGTTTTTTTTTAATTCGTCTACTGATGACGTTTCTTATTCTGCCATTTGGTATTACTATGTTTCATAAGTATTAATACAATTGTTGTTTCTAGTTTATGTTTCCCTGACGTACAGTTAGTCTGGGAGATGCACCAGTTGTCGCACCGCTACAGTATGATGGGATTAGCGTTTGGAAAATTGTCAAAAACAGTCTCATGATATTCACTCTTTAAGATAGAAAGAGATCTATTCCAGATAAGGACAAAGAGAAGAGACAGCGAATCTCTCCACTAGATAGTTTCCTCTAATAAATCATGACCAGTTTTAGTTTCCCCTACATCATCAGCTTCTTTCCTTGAACTCTCGATAAACACAGATCTCCAACATTCTACAGGAAGGATGTTGCCTATAAGTAAATACTTCACAGACAGCACGAGTAATACACTAAATAACTATGTAACGATCATCGCAGCTACACAGTTTATTAGTTAAATATATACACATATAGTGTTAGTAGAAAGTAAAAGAATAATTGTAAAAGACAGTTCACAGATGAAATGTAAAAATGCAGTTAATTTAAAATGATAATGAAACTAGATAAATAGTTTTTTTGTTTTTCGTACGCCCGCTAATACTCGAGGCGAAATCTCAGGTTATTAGGTCTAACCTGAGACTGATTTTACGTGAGTATCCCTTTTTCTTGCACAGAGACAGGTGTCCCTCGCCATTCAGGCAGATACTCGCGGATTTCGGAGGTACCCATTAGAGCTGCGTCGGCTCAGGAGCCACCTCTCCTTGGTCGACGATACTCCTTCAAATGTACTCGCCAGGGCTCTAGTTAATCCAGTTCAAATCCCGGTCGACGAAAATCTTCAAATGTCCTCGCCTGAGTTTGATGATGCGTCACCCTGTGGTAACCACTACGCTGGCGCGGCTCCCCATTGGATATATTAAGTTTTAGAACTAATGAGAAATTTACACAGTCCATAAGTCTTTCACATTTCATCTACTGCACGATTATACACAGGTATGCTCCCCAACTGTGCAATGTAGATATATGTTTCATCGTGTGGGTTATCTCCAAGATGATGACTTATTGCTGACCTTCTTGCACGCGTGGTAGTAAGAACTTGTAAGATGAAATTTCCCTCAACGCGTGGTGTCCTCTCTAGCGTCGACAAAATGTTGACATTTGCCTCATGAATTGACTTGTGATTGATCTGATTAGACTAGAGATCTTACGAAATGATCTTCTGGTAACAGTTGTGTTGCGCGCTATGAAGCTTTGGTTGGATGAAATTACCTCGAGCAGTACACGGGTTAAATAGACGAATTCATTTCATGCACTGACGCATTACGTAGCTTATAGTGGTTCTGGTTATCAGCTTTCGAGTGATTTCAATATATATATATATATATATATATATATATATATATATATATATATATATATATATATATATATATATATATATATATATATAGTCACAGTATAAATATTATCAAATATTAAGTTGGTCACGCTGTAGAGTGACAACCTTGTTACTAATTTAAAAACGCGTTTGATCACGTGACCTGGAATGAAGTGCGCCCAAATTCTGGCGGGGAAAGGCAGTTGAGTTTCTGGCTTCCGACCGGAGTGGTCGCTGTGTCGTTTCCTTTCAGCATTTTGCTGGGATATTTTGGATCCTATAGTTGTTCATTCAGGATGCTTGTCATTTATTCATGTGGTTAATTTTGGCTATATCTGTCTAGGACAGTGGTGTAATTTATATCAGTATTAATTTTGTAACTCATTGATGAGAAGTCATTTGATAGTTAAATATGGCGTTATCAGAGTACAGGACTTAGCCGGTGAGCGAAAGTCATGGTGTCGTTTATTCTGTATGACATACCCTGCGAGTTTTTGCTAATGATAGATTGAGGTGTTAATTATTGCAAGTGAAATTTGGCATTCCTGTTGCATTGTTTTCATTTGTATTTCGAGCCGTGTATGGCTTCGTTGTGTGCATAATATTAAAGGGAACTTAACCTGTTACAGGTAATATGGTGAGTTTATGTCAGCTAGTCTTTGTTGTGGTCATACTCTTAAATAACGAGTCTTGAGATTGTTAGTATTATGATCTATGTGCTGATGGTGATAAATCCACAATATTAACTAGCCTGACAGCTGCGGGCTCGTCTATTCTTTGGCCGTGGGGCCTGTATTTTGTAATATTTAATTCCCAGTTAGTTTGACATCTGGAGGACTCGTCTATTTTGAAGGCCGTAGGGCCTGTGATGTTGTTCATTGTGTATAGGCCGCAGTGTCTAGATTTTCTATATTAAGGCCAGAACTAGTATGCACACATTATGTTAGAAGGCTGTAGGCCACAGAGTGTTGGCGCCTTCATATTTATTGCTTAGCCACTGTAGTAAGTTATTTTTGGGTCGTCCAGTAGCAAGTCAGTGTGTTTGCCAGTCTGTGGAGTGAACTGTTTACGGTCAGTTGACCTCGATTGTGGTAACTGACCTAGTTTCAGCGTCGCAATGTAAGTTGGTTTTTTTCAATCGTTAAATATGTGGCAGTCTTGTTGTCAATTCTATGGTGCTCAAGTTATTTTATAATTGTTTACTCTAGAGTTTCCAAGTGTGATTGGAAATGTTTCAATGTAGTAGCGTAAGATTACAGCTTGCTTCGGGCGGTGCAGTTTGAGTGGTTTCTAGGTTTATTTGGTCGTTTGTTGATGGTGGTCCAGGTGGAGCAGCGGAGTTTGGAGTGTTGGTACCATCTAGTTAGATTGGCCCAGATGGCAAGTGGAGTGTCATATGGGAGATAGTTTGGTCATCCTCGGTATAGGGTGGAAGGAGATTGATGTTAGGAAGTTATAGATGATAGGAGGTTGATAGGGTGTATGGTACCTCAGGTCATCTGGTTGGACATCTTGTTTGTCTAGACTGTTCTTCCCTGAGGGTCCCTTCCAGGAGTGCCTTCCTTCGTCTTTGATGTGCCCTTACCATATCAATGTGTCCAACCAGGGTTGAAAGCCAACGCCTCTTATGTAACTTTTTTACGCTGATGTGCCCAACCAGGGGTGAATGCTTATGTGCAGTGAAGCCTGTTGACCAGTGAAGCGACATAATACGTTACCTTGAAGACTGCTACGATTTCTAGAATATACTGTGTTGAAGACTGTTACGATTTCTAGAGTAGACTGTACTGAAGACTGTTACGATTTCGAGAATATACTGTGCTAAAGATTGTTACGATTTCTGGAGGATACTGTACTGTGCTGTTACTTCTGGATGGTTGCTGTAAAGTGAGCTTTACGTGGTCATTTATAGACTATTGTGCCAAAGGAACATTAGTGGTATCAACTGGCATACGGACTGACAGAGAAGTCTGATTTCTTGGAACTATATTTTTTCGCTTGGATGTACTAGTGTGAAGTCTTGTTTGTGCCGTTTTCATCATTCATCATCAGTGCTGAGATGTCTTCTTGATCAAGCGCCGTTGGACCTTCAAGTTAAGTCTTTGTTTGTATTTGTGTATGATGTTCTATATTGATATTTCCTATTTTTTTCCTATAAATTCTGAATTTTCTGTTCTGTCTATGAATGTGATCTTTTAGAGTAGGTTAGTCTTGTTTCTTTATTTGCTTCTTGAATCTTGCTTATTGATTTGTTGTTGTTTCCTTTCCTTTTGTTTTATTTTTTTCTCCCTACTTTCCTTGTAGAACTTAGTTGTAATGTTTAGATTGCAGTAGTTAGTTAGGTGGGATCTTACACTCTATTTTTTTATTTTGTGGGGTTTTTGGTATTATCTGAAGTGTAAAGTGTTGAGATGTTATTGTGATATTGTTTGTTATATGCAATTTAGTTTATTTTGAATGGAGTGGTTTGGTGGTACCCAGTGAGAGAGATAGCTTTCAGCATTTCATTGTTGAGTGTAGTTGTTGTTTAGTTTAGTGTGTAATTTTATATTTGTTTATTTAAGGGAGGAAGGGTGGTGATCCTAATCCATTCTTGGCCTACTTGTGGGAAAAGATTGGATTAGACCGATTCTTTATAGGGGCGGCTGTGTTTGTTTTGTGGTGAAGTTAGGCAGACGGATTTCCTGCGATTGCCCTGCTTAACATTCCAAGCCCTGTTGGTGTTAGACGTATTTGTGTAGTTTGTATTTACATTGTCGTGTACATTCAGTAACTCTTTTGTTGTGTGTAAATGGTGTATTCTCTTGTTCCATCTTTCTATATTGTAAATACGTTTACAGGTATCCCTTGTTTCCGTTCGTGGGCAGTCACGCATTGTATATATTAATCTACCTCTTCTCTTCTTGGTCTATCATCTTGTTCCTCGTGACTGGAATTTTGTGTTCGTAATGTGATGTATGTGTTTTTTTCATCAGTGTAGTGCTCATTTTGCCATAGAACCTACTTGCATAGCACGGAGTATTAAGATTAATTATAATTGAAGTACTATCTGAGTATAGCACCAGTGTGGGTGCCAGTAACAGGCTTTGAAGTAAAAGAACCTGATTTGTGACTAAGTTGATATAGTGGTGTCATAGCACCAGAAAGTTTCATCAGTTGTTATTATACAACTATCGACTATTGTAAGTTTGTTGGAGTGTATCTCAGAGACTAAGTGGTCGGTTAGACCAAATTTTCACAGTGATGAGACAGTAGCCAAGTGGCAAAGTAAAACATTATACTATAAGAGGCAAAGGTTGATGTTGTGTGCTCAGTGAGAGGTGAGGTGTTATATACTTACTTACAAGGGGATTGACATAAGTCTGGGGCCTGACCATGAAGGAGTCACAGGAGGAAGATTAAACTTGGCACATTTAAAGCTCATCATATTTGCACTGAATGTATAAAGTAAGCGTTTGTTTCTTCAATAGGTTTTCCCGCTACGGTGCACGGCGCAATGTACCCTATTGACCGGATCCGCTGCTCCAAAGATTTGACAAAACAATGGAAAAGAAGGAGGCCAGAGCTGTGATAAAATTTCTGATGTTTCAGGGAAAAACACCTACATAAATACACAGGGAGATGGAACCAGTGTTTCGTGATTCTTGTCATTCATATACTCGGTAAAAAACTGGTGTCAACAGTTTAAGTGCGGCCGCTCAAATGTTGCTGATCTGCCAAGATCTGGTAGACCAGCCTCAGAGTGCAACAATGAAAATGCAACAAGAGGGAAGAAAATCATTGACCAGTATCGAAAAATGACAATTGTGGAGATAGCTAGTAGAGTAAAACTAAATGAAAGAACAGTTTATAGATTTTTACACAACAGACTGAACATGAGAAAAGTGTGTGCACGCTGGGTTCCGCGACTGTTGACACGTGAACAGAAGCAAACGAGGGTAAATTGCTGTCAACAGTTGCTCAAAAAGTGTCAGTCAAAAATTTTTTGGGAGACCATGGTGACAGTAGATGAGACGGGTACACCATTACGACCCCGAATCCAAAATTGCCAGCATGCAATGGAAAACCCCGGGCTCCTCAACACCTGTCAAGCCGAGGGTGCAGAAATCTGCAGGAAAAGTGATGCTGACTGTTTTTTGGGACGGCAAATGTGTCCTTTTGAAAGATTATCTGCCTCATGGCAACACAGTTAATGGACAGTACTATGCAGTACTTCTCACAAAACTAAGAAAGGTTGTGACCAGGAAATGAGGGATAACACGCACTCAAAATCTTCCTTTGATTCAAGAAAATGCGCCCTCTCACAAAGCACGGCTTGTGCAGCTAACAGCCAACGATTTGAATATTGAAATTCTTCCACACCCACCATATTCTCCAGACTTGGCTCCATCAGACTTTTTTCTATTCCCAAATCTTAAAAAACAGCTAAAAGGAAATCATTTTGACAGCGATGAAGAGGTTATACTGGCATGTGATGACTGGTTTAGTTTGAAAAATAGGGTGTTCTACTCCCAAGGTTTTTTCAAGGTAAAGCAGAGATGGCAGAAGTGTGTCAATTCAGACGGTAGCTACATTAAAAAGGAATAAACACTATACACAATTTCAGCTCTCTGTGACATGTTTTTCATGGTCAGGCCCAAGACTTATGTCAATCCTCTTGTACATAAATATATATGTGTATATTGGAGAAGTGATATCAATAGTTACCATTATTACTGCATATTTTGTAACCAGAGAGTTATCTAGGGATATAAGAGAAATATATACGACTGAATAGTGGTATAGCAAATTTATAGCAAGAGATAAGAGTGTGTATTCTGAGTGTACATCATGGACGTACAGGCTTTCATTCAGATTGGGAAAGAATGTGGGTACACTGGCAAAGAATTAAATGACTATGCCAAAGCTGAATTTTATTCAGTAGAGAATCAAAAAGCTCTGGAGAAGGAGAAAATTGAGAAACAGAATGCTCTAAGAGATGCTCGAGCTGAGGAGCTAGAGATAAAAAGAAAAGAATTTGAATTACAAGAAAGGAAGATGAAAGAAGAAAACGAGTGGAAACAGAGAGAGTTCGAATTGCAAGAAAAGAAGATGAAAGAAGATAAAGATTTGCAAGAAAAGAAGTTTAGAGAAGATAGAGAATTGGAAGAAAAGAGGACAGAGCGAGAATTGCAAGAAAAGAAGATAGAGAGAGAGTTAGAGTTAGAATTAGAGAGAATGAGGATGGATAAAGAAATACAATTGAAGAAATTGGAAGTGGGTGCGAGTGGTCAGAACTCGACTCCTGGAGGGGCTCATCGTCCCTTTAATGATAAAATTGATAGCTTAGATTTCTTCCTTGAAAGATTCGAGGCCAAATGCGTGGCCTATAAGGCTGACAGAGATCAATGGCCATCTCTGTTATCAGCACTGCTAGTGGGGCCTGCGATGGAGACTTTCTATAGCCTCCCATTAGAGGAAAGGGCCGATTACGACAAAGTAAAGGAAAGGTAGCTCCGGAAGTTCCGTCTGACCGCTGACGGTTACCGGACGCGTTTTAAAAACGCGATGCCAAGTGCAGACCAGGACTTCGAGGACTTTATCTCGAAGATCAAACTTCTGCTGAATAGATGGATCGAAATGGAGGGGATAATGAAGGACTATAATGAATTAATGAATGATTGAATAAATGACTAATGGAGTGAAAGAGTGAGTGACTGAAGGAATGAATGATTGAGTGAAGAAGTGAATAAAGGAGTAAATGAGTGAGTAATTGAAGAAGTGAATGTGTGATTGAATGAAGGACGTGCATAATTAAGTGAATGACAGAGAAAGTGGGGGAGAGAGCAAATAAGTGAGTGACTGAAGTAGTGAATGAATAACAGTGAAGGCGTGAATATGTGAGTGAATGACTGAGTGAGTGCAGGAGTGAATGAGTGAGTGAATGAGTGGCTGAATGAAGGAGTGATTGATTGAGTGAATGACTAAATGCGTGCGTTAGTGAATGACTGAGTGAATCAAGAACTGATTGAGTGAGTGAATGAGTGAGTAAATGAAAGAGGGAATGAGATAGTGAAGAAGGGATTGACTGAGTGAATGAGCTAGTGAATGAAGGACTGAATGATTAAGTCAATGAATGGATGAGTGATGGACAGAAGGAGCAAATGAAGACGGGAATGAGTGAGTGAATGACTGAGTGAGTGCAGGAGTGAATGAGTGAGTGAATGACTGAGTCAGGGAAGAAGTGAATAAGTGAATAAAAGAATGAATGAGTAAAAGAGATAATGAGTGAGTGACTGACTGAGTGAGTGGAGGACTGAAAGAATGAGTGAACGTCTGATTGAGGTAAGGAGTGAAAGAATGAGTGAATGACCGAATGTGTGAAGACGTGAATGAGAGATTGAATAAGTGAGTAATCCAATGAATGAATGGGTGAATGAATGACTGATTGAAAGAAAGATTGAATAACGAATTGAATGGGTGAGTGAATGAAGAAGTGAATGAGTGAGTGAATGACTGAATTTTCTAAAAGAGTGAATGAAAAATTGAATGAGTAAGGGAATAAAGTGGTGAATGATTGAGTAAATGAGGTAATGAGTCATTGAAGGAGTTAAGAAGTGAATGAGCGATTTAATGAGTGAATGAGAAAGTAAATTAAGAAGTAAAAAAGGAAAGAATGTGTGCGTTAGTTAATGATTTAATAAAAGAGTAAGTTAGTGAGTGAATGGGTGAGATAGTGAATATATGACTGAGAGAATAAATGAGTTAATGATTGTGCGAATGGATGAGTTAATGAATAAATAAATCAGTGAGTCAATTGACGAGTGAGTGAATAATTTAATAAATAAATGATTGAATTGTGTATTAGTTAATGATTGAATTAACGGGTGAGTGAATGAGTGAGTGAGATAATGGGTGAGTGAATAAATGAGTGTTTACAAGAGTAAATGAAAGAGTTAGTGAGTAAAATGAATGAGTGATCGAGTGAGGTAATTATTGAGTGAGTGAATAAGTAAGTGAATAAGTGAGAGTGGGAAAAAGTATTAGAGTGAGTAAATAAATGGATAAGTAAATAAGTGATTGGATTAGTATATGAATTATTAAATCAGTGAAAGAGATATTGATTGAGGTGTGTGGGGGAGTGAGTGAGTGAAAAACATTAAAGAGTGAATTTTTGAGTGAATGCGTGAGTAAATTAATTAGTAAGGGAATTAGTGTGTAAGTAAATGGATGAGTGAATGGATGAGTGAATGAGCGAAAACGTGAGTAAACATCTCAGTAAATGCTTCACTATCTATATATGTTAGTATATATAATAAACAATGAAATATAAATCACAACTTACGCCAATCCTGGCTCACAGCCATTTTTTCTCAGTTGAAATAAAGAGACTTGAATCGGCATCTTACACGCGTCTGGGCTGTCGTTAATTTCCCTCTCTAACGTCGTGTGTGGACCTTTAGTTTCCTCAGTCTTAATTTCCTTATTTAAAATGAAAGAGATTTCCTGGGATATGAAAGTCCGTCCAAAATTCTCCAATAAAATGTGCCTGGCATGTTAAGAAGGAATTCTGAAATCTAATTCTTCACTGTAGCAAGGTCTGGTATCTTGGCGAGCAATTTCTCAAGAGAAATCGCTTGAGAAAATGGTCTGATTATATTCACTGCTTTCCCACGCCTTTATTATGCGCGCCTCATAGGATCAGCTAATCTGATTTGAATGTTACATGACTCAGCTAGTGTAAAATTTCAAACATTACTTTTCTGAAAATGGGTTGTAAACATCCGCTTGCCCTTTGGTACAAACTTCCGAACTTGTCGGTTACCTCATATAACAACGTGTTCCCAATGTAACAATCATTACTTTTATCAGAAAGTAATCTCTTGTCTGTCCATCAGTTGTCTCCTCGTATTTCAAGCTTTGGTGATGCGCGTACCCACGTCTTATCAGTAATTAAGCACTGCGCTGAGGCAATTTACGTGTTAATCTCTATACTGATATCGCTGCGCCCACGATAGCCAACATGGTTAGGTCACTACCACTCCTTGCAACGCAGGGAGAAATGGATAACAACCAGACATGTCTACTTATCCCTGAGAAGGGTGTAAGAAGGAAAAAACATAATATCTGCTACACATAGCTGTAAACGAAAGAAAGAAAGAGCGACACATTAAATAAAACAATAAAATCTGTACCACAAATGTAACGTTACAGCCGAAGTGAAACAAAGATCGAGGATGATCGCCCTCTTTAGTGGCAGTGTGAAGTAGTAAGCGAATGGGTTAATGATTCAGCAAGTAAATGTGTGAGTTAGCCAATGAGTTATTAAGTGAGTGAATAGGTTAGTTAATGAGTAATTTAGTCAATGAGTGAGAAAATAGCTAAGGGAGTGAGTGGGTAGGTGAGTTAAAGGTTGTGTGAGTACATGAATACGTGAATGAGTGAGTAAGTGAGGGGTGAGAGAGTAATTGGGTGAGACAGTGGGAGAGTGTAATAATGATTTAGTGTGCGTAACTGAGTGGGGGAATGCATTAATAAAAAATTGATTGAGTGACGATGTGAATGAGTAAATGTGAATCAGTGAGTGAATGAATGAGTAGGTAAATAAGTAAGTGAATATATGAATGTGTGAGTGAATGATTTCGTTATTGTGTGGGTGAGGCAATGAATGTGTGAGTGAATGATTTCGTTATTGTGTGAGCGAGGCAATGAATGTGTGAGTGAATGATTTCGTTATTGTGTGGGCGAGGCAATGAATGTGTGAGTGAATGATTTCGTTATTGTGTGGGCGAGGCAATGAATGTGAGTGAATGATTTCGTTATTGTGTGGGTGAGGCACTGAATGTGTGAGTGAATGATTTCGTTATTGTGTGGACAAGGCAATGAATGTGTGAGTGAATGATTTCGTTATTGTGTGGGTGAGGCAATGAATGTGTGAGTGAATGATTTCGTTATTGTGTGGGTGAGGCAATGAATGTGTGAGTGAATGATTTCGTTATTGTGTGGGCGAGGCAAAGAATGTGTGAGTGAATGATTTCGTTATTGTTTGGGCGAGGCAATGAATGTGTGAGTGAATGATTTCGTTATTGTGTGGGCGAGGCAAAGAATGTGTGAGTGAATGATTTCTTTATTGTGTGGGTGAGGCAATGAATGTGTGAGTGAATGATTTCGTTATTGTGTGGGCGAGGCAATGAATGTGTGAGTTAATGATTTCGTTATTGTGTGGGCGAGGCAATGAATGTTTGAGTGAATGATTTCGTTATTGTGTGGGCGAGGCAATAAATGTGTGAGTGAATGATTTCGTTATTGTGTGGGCAAGGCAGTGAATGTGTGAGTGAATGATTTCGTTATTGTGTGGGCGAGGTACTGAATGTGTGAGTGAATGATTTCGTTATTGTGTGGGCGAGGCAATGAATGTGTGAGTGAATGATTTCGTTATTGTGTGGGCGAGGCAATGAATGTGTGAGTGAATGATTTCGTTATTGTGTGGGTGAGGCACTGAATGTGTGAGTGAATGATTTCGTTATTGTGTGGACGAGGCAATAAATGTGTGAGTGAATGATTTCGTTATTGTGTGGGCGAGGCAATAAATGTGTGAGTGAATGATTTCGTTATTGTGTGGGCAAGGCAATGAATGTGTGAGTGAATGATTTCGTTATTGTGTGGGCAAGGCAATGAATGTGTGAGTGAATGATTTCGTTATTGTGTGGGTGAGGCACTGAATGTGTGAGTGAATGATTTCGTTATTGTGTGGGTGAGGCAATGAATGTGTGAGTGAATGATTTCGTTATTGTGTGGGTGAGGCAATGAATGTGTGAGTGAATGATTTCGTTATTGTGTGGGCGAGGCAATGAATGTGTGAGTGAATGATTTCGTTATTGTGTGGGCGAGGCAATGAATGTGTGAGTGAATGATTTCGTTATTGTGTGGGCGAGGCAATGAATGTGTGAGTGAATGATTTCGTTATTGTGTGGGTGAGGCAATGAATGTGTGAGTGAATGATTTCGTTATTGTGGGGGTGAGGCAATGAATGTGTGAGTGAATGATTTCGTTATTGTGTGGGCAAGGCAATGAATGTGTGAGTGAATGATTTCGTTATTGTGTGGGCGAGGCAATGAATGTGTGAGTGAATGATTTCGTTATTGTGTGGGTGAGGCACTGAATGTGTGAGTGAATGATTTCGTTATTGTGTGGGCGAGGCAATGAATGTGTGAGTGAATGATTTCGTTATTGTGTGGGCGAGGCAATGAATGTGTGAGTGAATGATTTCGTTATTGTGTGGGGGAGGCACTGAATGTGTGAGTGAATGATTTCGTTATTGTGTGGGCGAGGCACTGAATGTGTGAGTGAATGATTTCGTTATTGTGTGGGCGAGGCACTGAATGTGTGAGTGAATGATTTCGTTATTGTGTGGGTGAGGCAATGAATGTGTGAGTGAATGATTTCGTTATTGTGTGGGTGAGGCAATGAATGTGTGAGTGAATGATTTCGTTATTGTGTGGGCAAGGCAATGAATGTGTGAGTGAATGATTTCGTTATTGTGTGGGCGAGGCAATGAATGTGTGAGTGAATGATTTCGTTATTGTGTGGGCGAGGCAATGAATGTGTGAGTGAATGATTTTGTTATTGTGTGGGCGAGGCAATGAATATGTGAGTGAATGATTTTGTTATTGTGTGGGCGAGGCAATGAATGTGTGAGTGAATGATTTCGTTATTGTGTGGGCGAGGCAATGAATGTGTGAGTGAATGACGTAACGAGTGAAGACGAGAGAGAGAGAGAGAGTGAAATAATGAGTGAGTGAGTAAGTTAGAGAGTAGGGAAGCGAGTGAACAAGTGACTAGAATAAATCGAAGATTGAATAAAAAATATAAGTGAATGAAATGAGTGATGAACAAATGAGTGAGATAGAGTTAGCATGTGAGTGACATTGAAGGAATGAGTGAATGTGTGAAAGGTTGAGTGAATAAATAAATGCGTTAGTGACTTAGTGATGGAATGAAGGAAGGAGTAAAAGAGCACGGCCGTGACTAAATGGATGAGTGAGGAAATGTTAGAAGGGTTGAAAGAACAAGTGCATGAGACAATAAAAGGGTGAGTCAGTTGTGATAAAGTACATTGATACAGCGATAAAATTATTAATTATAAGTAATAAAGTCAAAATAATATGAGTAGAAATAGTATAGTGGTAACGCGTCTTCTTCCCCCGCGCCAGTCATCGCATTGAGATAGAACGTAGTGGGAAACCTTATTGCCGTGCTAGTGGTATGGGACTTTATAACGCGCCCGTCAATGGTTAACGGTAAAAATTTTGAAAAGACAAGCTTAGTTATTCCACGAAAGATAGTACGATTCAAAACAGAGGAGGCATAAACGAACGCATAAAAGTGAGAAAGCGAACACACACTGCCGGCTTGTCAAGCGTTAGATTCTTGAATTAGCTACTCAGGACGACAGTGCGAGACGATGCCGTTAGCCTGTGTTCGAAAACGATGTCGCGAGCTTTGAAAAATTTAATAATACCCCGCCAAGTCCAATATATCTTCTAACTAGACACACAGTGGACATATATATACACTCACGCATAATTACTTCTACCTGAGAAAAGGAAGATCTGCGATTATTTTTTATAACATTTGAGAAGTTGAGACTTAGAAAACAACGAACACTTATATGGAAAACATATGGAATTCTTTATTAATAGGTTTAGGATTTTAAAAAAGTTAGCTAGTTTAAGAGATTATCTTATCCTGATAAATAATATGCTTTCAAATAGAAAATCCGACAGATAATAAGGAAGATATGGACAAAAGACGGTATTGTTCAGTACAGACAGGCAAACATATGCTCGGTTTTACGTTCACTAACGTTCACTTTTTGGACACGTCCTTGAGAAAGGCTTGAAAAGGTTACATGTAGTCTGTTGTAGAAGGGGTAGACAAGGGGAGAGAAATTATGAGATGGCTTAACAATAAATATATTTTAGTAGGGGAAAGTCTAGAAGTGAGTGAGGAGAAAACTTGGTATGTCCAAAAATCAAGTCTGTTTTTAGCTTTTAACGCCTAAAACGAGACGGACAGACAGACAGAAGTACACCTTTATTGTATATTTTTGGCATTCCTTGGGAAATTTTGGCTTTAATTTTCAAAATTTGAAATTGAATAGGAGTCGTTCGCTCTCATTGGCTTATGACTTTTATATTATTGAGGAAACGCAAAGGCTTGACGCCATTTGTAGAACACTGTCCCTTGTATAGGACGTTTGACAGTCTGTGAAGTGTGACTTGCCTTAGTAACTAAATATATAATTAAACCATAATAGGCAACACAGTCCAGCCAGCAGGACATCTGAAGTCTGCTAATCAACGTACCTGTGTTTATTCATTGAATTTGTGGTAAGGCAGAAATTATTCATATATATATATGTTATAAACAGGCTTTGCCATAGAAAGCATTTTCAAACATGCATTATTTCCCTTTCCACCACGTACATTTGATTGACCTTGGAGGTACACACACGTAACACAGATTTGATTTATTGTCAGATTAATATATATATATATATATATATTATATATATATATATATATATATATATATATAATATATATATATATATATATATATATATATATATATATAATATATATATATATATATATATATATATATATATATATATATATATATATATATATATATATATATATATATATATATATATATATATACTGCTCAAAAAAAGTTAAAGGCCACTTTCAATTTTTAGGTCATTTCAACTAAGCTGTTTTTTTTAAAACCTGAACACTCAGTCAAAAAAGTTTTGCTGCATTTTGTTGCATGCTTAAACAATGTTTGTTAATCTGACAATAAATCAAATCTGTGTTACGTGTGTGTACCTCCAAGGTCAATCAAAATTGGAAAGGGAAATAAATTTCGTTATTGTGTGGGCGAGGCAAATGAATGTTAGTGAAAATTTCGTTCAAATCTTGTGTGGGCAAGACGTCAATCAAATGTAGTGGAAAGGGAAATAATGATTTCGTTATTGTATATATATATATATATATATATATATATATATATATATATATATATATATATATATATATATATATATATATATATATATATATATATATAAAACAAAAAAGTTAAAGGCCACTTTCAATTTTTAGGTCATTTCAACTAAGCTGTTTTTTTTAAAAACCAGAACACTCAGTCAAAAAAGTTTTGCTACATTTTGTTACATGCTTAAACAATGTTTGTTAATCTGACAATAAATCAAATCTGTGTTACGTGTGTGTACCTCCAAGGTCAATCAAATGTACGTGGTGGAAAGGGAAATAATGCATGTTTGAAAATGCTTCCTATGGCAAAGCCTGTTGATAACATTGCTGAAATTTGCTTTTCACGTGCAAGTTGTGACTATAGTGAACACATGTCACCCACTTTTCGGAAGGAACGGGCAATGGGTATAATTGTAACATTTACCATTTTAGCCATGGCTCAGCGAAGACGCTTGACCAATGTTGAGAGATGTCGAGCGATGGCATGGCTGCAGGATGATGTAGTGCTGCGAGAAGTTGCTAGGAGATTAGGAGTTGCCCACTCTGTCATGCAAACTCTGCGTGATCGTTATAATGCAACCGGCAGTGTCGCAGAAAAACGCAAGTCATGACGTCCAAGGTGTACCACAAGACGGCAAGACACATTTGTTGTTGTATTGGCTCTCAGACAAAGAACAATCACTTCCACCCGGACATTTTGCCTGTCCTTCTTCCTAACAATTACATAGTCAATGTGGGAGTGAATGAATGAGTCAATGAGTGTATGATTAAGTGCCTCAATGCATATCTGAGCGCATGAATGAGTCAGGGAATTGATGAGTCAGTGAATTAATGAGTCAGTGAATTAATGAGTCAGTGAATTAGTGAGTGAGTACGTAAATGAGTAAATGAGTTGCCTTTTTTAGAGCAGCTCGGTTACCTTTGGTCCAAATCTGGTATCCAGCTCTCACTGGTGGCTCCTCGGAGCTGTCAGCAAGCGACAGCGGTCAGTCCCCGGGCAACGGCTTTGACAGGTCGGCTAAGCCAGGTGAGGTTAGCCGACTGGTTATAAACCTTCGGTAAGTTAGGGTCTGCCTATCCATGCATGCGAAGACTGGATTCGATAGAATGCCCAAAAGAAACCTCGTGTAGTTCAACGGGCATGATAGCGATTACCAGCAACGCGCTGTGGAGCGTAAGGAGCACGACGAGGCACGTAGAAAGTCCTGGTCATCCACTGCACCTGACTTCATCTCCAGTCGTCTTGACTTGTCTTGCCACTGAATTCTGATGGACCCAGGCGAGAGAGTAAGGTTGACGAATTGCGCAACTCCTCTTCACTTTAAACCAAATCACCGCGAAAGCCACTCTTTCATCCACTCATCCATCCCCTCACAACAAGTTCTTTGGCAATGGGCGATGGCAAACGGCAAAGCGGCAGGGATGTCTACGCTGGCAATCGTAGTAGCAGATCTACATACAAGCGGCTCAGGGTTTGATTTTGCTATCAAAACAGCACTTGTCGGCAAGTTAGCGGGGTCCCAAAAGGGAATAAATAACTGACTCATGACAGTCAAGATCCCCCTGCTTTATGGAAGGAAACATGCAACCATCATTAGCGCGTATGCACTAACTTTGACAAAACAGGATGACGTCAACGATAAGTTTTACAAAGAACTACATGCAGTTCATCAGTTCCTAAAGAAGATAAGCTCATAAATTTTGGTTACTTTAATGCAAGAGTAGGCTCAGATAACATCTCCTGGAATGGCACTATCGGAAAGTAGCTTTGTGGGTCGATGTAACAGCAATGTATTTCTTCTCAGACTTGCGCAGAACATTACCTCCTTGTCACTAACACCATTTTTCGACTTCCTACCAGCAACAGGATTTCTTGGATGCACTCTCGCTCAAAGTGGTGGTACCTCATTGACTATGTAATTGTTAGGAAGAAGGACAGACAAAATGTCCGGGTGACCAAGTCCATGTGGTGCCGACTGCTGGACCGACCATAGCCTCATTGTGTCTAAACTTAAAATTCTATCCAACCAGCCAGGTGCCTTAGGAGAAGAAAAAAAGGCTAGATGTCACCAAACTAAAGAAAATAAATAATCAAACAGTCATTTGCTGACACCTTAGAGGACCGTCTCCAATCTATTTCGTTAGATGGCCAAAATGTGGAAACAAATTGGGCAGCCCTAAATGAGCAGATCTACAATACAAGGTACTGCTAGAGAAAAACAAAATGACTGGTTTGATGAACTTAGATGACTTAAGATGTTGGATGACAAACACGATCTCCATAAAGCCTATTTAAATGATCCAAAATCTACATCCAATAAAGACACTTTCAACAACATGCGTAGAATCGTGCAACATAAACTACGTCCGATCCAGGACTCATGGCTGAGTAATAAAGCAGATGAGCTCCAAGGCTTTGCTGACAGCCATGACGCGAAAAACTTTTACCATGCACTCAAAGCGGTCTATGGTCCAACATCATCAGATCATTCCCTCTCCGTAGTGCAGATGGAAAAACATTTATCACAGACAAGGAAAACATTCTCCAACGCTGGGTCGAACATTTTAACAATATTCTAAACCAGCCATCATCTATTTACGACGAAGCCATCAATCGTCAGCCCCTATTTTCTATAAATGAAGCACTAGATGATTCACCAACTCTGGGGAAAACTCAAAAAGCAATTCGTCAGCTTTCTAATGGAAAAGCCCCCGGCTCCGATTCAATTCCTGTTGAGGTCTATAAAGATGGCGGTACAGTTCTAATAGAGAAAATTCACATGATCTTTCAACAAATGTGACAGAGTGAAACCATCCCACAAGATCTCAAAGAAGCGTCAATTACACTGGCTAACTAAAAAAAAAAATTGTTTTCTTTCTCTAACATTTCTATGTTTTTCTGGTCAATTTTAATGCACTGTTTTTAAATCTGCAAACCGTTTTTCTCTATCAGGTCGGGATCTCTAGAAATACGCAATTAAAGTGTTTTAACAAGGCATACAGTATTACAACATCATTCATACAAGAAGTATAACAGTTATGTAGGCTTGAATTTCTTTGCAGTCGACTTTCGTCAGTGAATGGCATGTGGTACATCGCGATGAAGCATCCAACAATAATCGGCAAGCATGGTCACACTCCGCCGTCCTTCATAACGTGACTCCATTACGGCGATGTCTTGATGGAATCGTTCTCCGTGTTCATCGCTGACTTCGCCAAGGTTGTCAGGGAAAAAGTCAAGATGCGAATCGAGCAAATGGATTTTGAGGGACGTGTTACAGCTCATAATTATGTATGCATCTATGCACTGCTTAACAATATGCACATAGTCGACAGATTTGTGATTTCCCAGAAAGTTATCGATGATCGATTTGAATGCCATCCTTGCGCGAAGTTCACTACCATGTAACAAGTTCTCGAATTGTTTGTCTGCAATAACTTTCCTAATCTGAGGTCATACAAAGATACCTCCCTTTATCTTCGCATCGCTAACTTGCGGAAACTTTTCTCGAAGATAAGTGACAGCTGTGCTCGTTTTATCTAACGCTTTTACGAAATTCTTCATGAGCCCCAACTTTATATGTAACGGTGGTAAAATGATGCTGTCATTGTTAACTAATGGCTCGTGTATTACATTTTTATGCCCGAGCTGCATACGATCCCTGATAGGCCACACCTTTCTTGCATAATGTTCCTGTCTGTTGCGGCTGTCCCATTCACATAGGAAGCAACAAAATTTAGTATACCCAGTCTGCATGCCCGTGAGAATTGCAATGACCTTTAGGTCTCCACAAATCCGCGATTAGCAGTCATTGTACTTTATTTTTGCCAAAAGTATAGCCATATTGTCATAAGTTTCTTTCATATGAACAGAGTAGGCGACTGGAATTGATGAAAATAAATTTCCGTTATGCAATAACACGGCTTTTAGACTAGTCTTGGAAGAGTCGATGAAAAGTCACCATTCGTTGACTATGTGCTCATGACCGAGGTGCACCATTAGACCGTTTACATCTTTGCAATAGCAAATGTCGTCATCCATCTCAAAGTATTGAACAAGTTCTCTGTGTCTATGACGAAATTTAGATATCGGAGTATTGGGCGCTAAAAGATTCCATTCTTTGAGTCGCGAACCAAGTAATTCCGCTTGTCTTTTGGTAAGAGCGAGATCACGTATTAGATCTAAAAGTTCTGAATGGTTAATTAAGTGAACACCATCATTCACCGTTATATAATCTGAGTCAGAATTAGTTTCTAAAGCAGGTAAACTATCACTTTCTGATGGTTCATTCACGTCCAACGGATATTGTTCTGGTGGAACTGGGATCGGACACGTGATTGGATCATGAGGCACTGGTTTCGAAACCGATTCAATATTTGGATAAACCACAGACTTTCTAGTTTTAAAAGTGAAACCATGGATATTTGTCAATCAGAAGTAACAATCAGTAGTGTGATTTGTCGGTTCACGCCATATTACTGGCACTCCAAAAGACATCGACTTATGCTTCGGCGATTTTCGTAACCAACCTGCCAATGTATTTGCACAAGTCGAACAAACTGCATTTGGCTTCCAAGATTTATTTGCATCATCAACTTTCGAATCGAAATAAAGTTCATATGCTTTCTTTAGTAATGGTGTAAAGTTTTTCTGGTGAACACGATCGGTAAAATATCCGCACACTTAACAGAACAGATCAGCCGAATTTTTACAACTTCTAAAAGCCATATTTAGCTCAGAATTATTTCAAAATACAGTAACTATTTGAAAAATAGCGTAACATATGTCATGCATCGTTTAGCAGTATAAAAAGTAGAATTATTTTGCATTTTATTATATTTTAATAAGTTATATAGTAAAAATGAAATGGAGCAAATAACGGTTTCCCAAAAATATATTTATTCACAAATATCTTAAGATCCCGATGTGATAGAGATAAACGCATTTCAAATTTGAAATCAGCGCAAGAAACGGACCTAAGAACACTTATTCTAATATAAGAAAGAAAAATGTTGTTTGTCAGTGTTATACATAAATATAAACGTAAAAGTAATCGCCGAGCCTGTAATAGCCATCGAAGCATCCCTCTACTATCAATCGGAGGGAAGATATTCGCCAGAATCCTTCTGAATCACCTTACGGTTTATCTTGACGATGGTCTTCTACCTGAAAGTCAATGTGGATTCCGGAAAGAGTGTGGAACCACCGATATGGTGTTCGCTGCAAGACAGCTACAAGAAAAATGACAAGAACAGCACCGTGACCACTAAACAGCTGTCATCGACTTGACAAATGCGTTTGACACGGTTAGTAGAGAGGGTCTATGGAAGATCATGGCAAAATACTGCTGCCCAAAGAAATTTATCACAATAGTGCAGCAACTGCATGATGGAATGCAGGCTATAGTTCAGGAAAACTGTGAGCTATCGGAGCCCTTCCCCATCTCAAATAGAGTTTAACAAGGGTGTGTACTTGCACCGACTCTGTTCAGTATCATTGTTCTCTGCTGTGCTGACTGATGCTTTCAGAGACGGGGAACTATGAATTGACCCCAGATCGTATTTATGGAAAATTGTTTAACCTTAGGAGGCTTCAAGCAAATACCAAGGTCAAATCACACACCATCAGAGATCTTCTGTTTACTGACGATTGTGTCCTCAATGCTCACTTAGAGGCTCATCTGCAGAATAGCGTGGATAGATTCTCTGAAGCCTGTTCCAACTTTGAGCTTACCATCAACACGGAGAAAACAGAAATCATGTACCAACCAGCCCCGGGCACAATTTATACTGAGCCAATCATCACGGTAAATGGTGAGAAACTGAAAGTTGTGAACAGATTCACATACCTTGGTAGCACACTATCCCAGAATATCGCCATTGAGGCTGAAATGAACACTAGCATCTCCATGGCCAGCAGCCCATTTGGCAGATTATACACCAACGTTTGGCATCAAAGTGGCATTAGTCTAGAGACAAAGCTGAAGGTGTACAGAGCTGCGGTGCTTCCAATGCTGCGGTTTGCATGTGAAACATGGACTTTATACAGGCACTACGTAAAGAAGCTTAACCACTCCCATACAGTCTGTCTCAGAAAGGTGATGAACATCAAATGGCCAGATAAGATTCCAGATTCCGTTGTTCTTGACAGAGCTGCTTTCCCTGGCATCGATACTATTCTGATGCAGTCACAGAATAGTTGGGCAGGTCACGTAGTGCGCATGCCAGATCATCGGCTGCAAAAAAATACTCTTTTATGGTGAGTTGCAAAAGGGTAAAAGCTTCCATGGTGGCCAACAGAAGCGCTTCAACGGCACGCTCAAGATTTATTAAAAACCTTTGGCATAAATCCTGACACTTGGAAAGCTGCTGCGCAAGACTGAACCGCTTGGCGTACATCTCTTCGTAACGAGCAGCGGCATGCGAGGCATCCAGAAAAGCAGCAGCGGAACAGCAGAGACAGGCTAGAGTAGCCCGCAAAATAAAACCTTCACCTTAAGCGAACATTCCCTGCTCATACTGTCCAAGATCTTCCAAGACCCATATCGGGCCCATCAATCACCTTCGTACCCATTGACAAAACATATTCCTAATAATTGGATGAACAGAGTTGTCTTCATCAACCGTGATGGACGAACAACAAAACCTAATTATAATAGTTGCCCATCGCAAGCAAAGAAGGCGACAGCATCAGACTTGAGTTGTGAGACTACTATGCCGTGATCTCATGTGGCTAATTAGTCCTATGTTGGCCCTACAGGCCCTGCCACATACGGGGCACACATGGTTAGAGTCGATAGTAGTGTTGCTGTGTATTCTGACCTTTCTTGCAGCACGCTTGCCTTCTGCCTTATCAGCTAAATTCTGTTATGCAATGCGAGCGCCTAGAATAATGTTTGTCCGCCAAGTAGAGCGATTCTGTGCAATAGTCTCCCAGGAGGAGACATCAGTTTTGATGCTGCTCAACGATGCTTTCAGTGTGTCTTTAAAGCGTTTCTATTGTCCCCCTACTGTTCGCTTACCCATGAAGAGTTCGCTGTGCATCAACTGCTTTGGGAATCGTTTTTCGGGCATGCGAACAACATGTCCGGCGTGAGATATGTGCTCTGTTGGCGACCTCAATTAGATACTCTTTCATGCCACTTGATCCTGAGAATCCTGCGAAGACAGCTCATGTGGAAATGATTAAGCTTCTTGGCATGTCTGCTATACACTGTCCATGTTTCGTAGGCATTCAGGAAGATAGTGAGCACTATTGCATGATATACTTTTATCTTGATGGCGGCACTAATTCCTTGTCGATCCCAGACATTTACTCTTATTCTTCCAAAAGCCGCACTTGCCTAGGCAATTGTGTTCTTGACCTCGAAGTTGATATTCGCATCTCTGGGAAGGGTACTGCCAAAATAAGTGAAGCTGTCCATCACTTGGAGACGTTGGTTCTTTACTGTGATATTTGGTTCGCAGGAAGGTTTCCCAGGAGCAGGTTGCAACATTACTTCAGATTTCTTCGTATTGATGGTAAGACCAAAGTCATCACACGCTACAGAAAGCCTCCTCATATTGTTCTGCATGTCCAGTTCTGTGCATGTGTTGAGGGCGCAGTCGTCCGCAAAGACGAGGTCAGAGATCATTGTTTCATTCACCTTCGTAAAGGACTGTAATCGTCTTAAATTGACAAGCTTCCCATCTGTCCTTTATCTGATGTGTACACCGTCACTACTGCCATACGTAATGTTTGAGAGCATGGCAGCAAATATATTGTATAGTGTCGGGGCGAGCACACATCCCTGTTTAACACAGTTTGTGACAGGAAATTGTTCAGAAGGTTCTCCATCATTCAATATGCGACCCATCGTACTTTCGTGAGACTGACAGACAGTTGAGAAGTACTTATAGGGACAACCGATTTTCGCCATAATGTTTCATAGTTCGTCCCTGTTGACAGTGTCAAAGGCTGTGGTCAAGTTAATAAATGTTGTGTACAGGTCATTGTACTGTTCCTGGCATTTCTCCTGAAGTTGGCATGCGGCAAATGTCATATCCACTGTCCCGCGGCCTGCTCGGACATCACACTGACTTTCTGGGAGTAAGTCCTGCGATTCGAGATGAACAGTCAAGCTGTTGAGCAGGACTCGAGCCATGATTGTGCCCGCAATAGATAGTAGGGAGATTCCCCTATGGTTATCACATCATTGATGATTTCCCTTCCGCTTGTATATGTGAACGATGGTGGTATTTTTCAATTCCTGTGGTATCTGTTCTTCATCCTAGACTGAGTGGAAGAGGTCTGTTAGTCTCTACAGCAGCATGCTGCCTCCATCTTTATAAATCTCAGCAGGAATGGCATCTGATCCAATGGCTTTGCCACTGGACAGTTTGTCACGTGAGTATGAATTTGGCATGCTTAAATTTGTTATTTCTTGCACTGTCTCTCTTCCTTTGTTTCATCTAACCAGATATAGGTTAGTGGTGTGGCTGCTTTCTTGACCTCTTCCACGCTGGGTGGAAGGTCAAGTCTGACATTGACTGTAACTTGCGGTACGCTTGCAATGGCCTGGTCGTTGACGGTTGATGGATAATTTAAGATTGTATTGAAGTGTTGTGCCCAGCGTTCCAAAATCTGCATTTTAAAAGTGAGCAATGCTATGCCATCAGCATTTACGACCGGTGATGATTGATTCGATTGAGGGCCAAAAATTGCTTTCAAGGCATCGTTAAAGCGGTTAGAGTCATTTCTGTATCTCGTCTGCTTTATTGCTGAGCCATGCATCATGCATCTTCCTGAGCTTATCCTGGACAACTCTGTGTATATTGGTAAAGGCTGCATTTTTGGCTGTTGAGGAAGGGTTGCTTTGATAGTCTTTGTGCAAGCGATATTTTTCAGCTAGCAGTGTTTTAATATGTTCATCATTCTCATCAGTCCAGTCAGGTTTCTTGCGTGTTGTATATCCTAGGCTCTCAGAGGCTGCAGAGTACACAATGTTCTTCAGAATGGCCCATTTTTCCTCTATAGTGGTTTGACCGAGCTCAACGTCCCTCAGACAGCTGTCCAAGTCCCTTGAGAAGCTCTCTGCTGTTGCTTCGCTTTTAAGTTTTGTAACGTTGAGCCTCTTCATGGGTTTCTGACTCTGGTGTCTTCGCTTGGGCTGTATGTTAAGGTTAAGATTTGATACAGTCAGCCTGTGGTCAGTCCAGCATTCGGCACCACACATGGTCTTGGTCACTCTCATGTCACGTAGTCGCTCTTCTTGTGACGACATAATCAATGAGATGCCACTGTTTAGAGCGGGGGTGCATCCATGTTGTTTTATTTCAAGTGGGTAGGCGAAACATGGTGTTTGTGATGGACAAATGATGTGTGGCACGCAGGCTGAGTAATAGGAGCCCATTACTATTACATTTGCATATGCCATGTTTTCCAAGTATTCCATCCCAGGAGTTATGGTCAGTGTCTACTCTGGCATTGTAGTCGCCGAGAATAAAAAGTTTCTCAGATTTAGGAACTGATGAGATAATTGAGTTAAGTTCGTCGTAGAACGTTTATTTTATTTCCTCGGGGTTTGTCATTGTTGGGGCATATGCACTGACCAGTGTGGCACTTCTGTTGTTTCCTACTAGGTCATGCAAGGTCATTAGGCGATCGTTAGTGCACTTAGGAGATTTGACAAGTTTACGTAGTATACGAGATTTAATGGCGAATCCAACGTCAGCCTCACGCGTTCTTTGCTGTCCCGCCCTAAACCTAACCCTAGCCAATAAAATGTGTACCCACCTCCAGTTTCAGTAATCTGACCTTCTTCTGGTAGTCGCGTCTCGCTTAGGGCTGCTATATCGACATTATAGCGCGCCAGTTCTTTGGCCACACATGCAATCCGTCTTTCAGGTCTGTCGGCCAGTGCATTGTCGAGTATTGTTCACACGTTCCACGTGCCGAATGTAAGCACCTTCATTTTTTTCTTATTTTTTGTTCGAACGCATGATTGGGATACCCTCCAGCCGCGTCAAGCTGGTCAGAGTAGGTTGAAGCAGGCTATGTTCAGGGCACCTTTTCTAGCCCCTTCCTCTTCCATGGAGGTAAGCAGAGTAATCACAAAGAGGGCTGCTCAGTCGCTTATGGGGCTGCCGGATCTCGCCGCTGTTTTACAGTTCTTGCGAGAAACGACCCTAAGGCCTGAGCCGCCTGTGTGCAGGATTCTGGCTGCAGCTTGAGTGTATCCACACTTTCTGGTTCGCGACTCCCCCATCGCCACAGGTCTTTGAGTGTAGTGTCTGTTTGTTTCTGTCTGAAGCTGTGACTTGCGCTGTAATTAGATTTAAGTGAGGAAGACTTGCGCCAATAGTCATCCTCACTCTCTCGTCGTGAATTATCTGATCTAGTGGCAAGATATTATCGAGACGACTGGAGACAACACAGGATGCAGTGGATGACCAGGGCGTTCTAAGAGTCTTGCCATGCTATTTGCGTTCCACTCAGCGCTGCTGGTAGTTGCCTTCATATCCGTAGAGCTAGCAAAATAAGTAAATGAATAAGTGAGTGAGTGAATAAGTGAAAGAGTAAGTGAGTGAGTGAATAAGTGAAAGAGTAAATGAGTGAGTGAATAAGTGAAAGAGTAAGTGAGTGAGTGAATAAGTGCGTGAGTGAATAAGTGAAAGAGTAAGTGAGTGAGTGAATAAGTGAAAGAGTAAGTGCGTGAGTGAATAAGTGAAAGAGTAAGTGAGTGAGTGAATACGTGAAAGAGTAAGTGAGTGAGTGAATAAGTGAAAGAGTAAGTGCGTGAGTGAATAAGTGCGTGAGTGAATAAGTGAAAGAGTAAGTGAATGAATAAGTGAAAGAGTAAGTGAGTGAGTGAATAAGAGAAAGAGTAAGTGCGTGAGTGAATAGGTGAAGGAGTAAGTGAGTGAATAAGTGAAAGAGTAAGTGAGTGAGTGAATAAGAGAAAGAGTAAGTGAGTGAGTGAATAAGAGAAAGAGTAAGTGAGTGAGTGAATAGGTGAAAGAGTAAGTGAGTGAATAAGTGAAAGAGTAAGTGAGTGAATAAGTGAAAGAGTAAGTGAGTGAGTGAATAAGAGAAAGAGTAAGTGAGTGAGTGAATAAGAGAAAGAGTAAGTGAGTGAGTGAATAAGTGAAAGAGTAAGTGAGTGAGTGAATAAGTGAAAGAGTAAGTGAGTGAGTGAATAAGAGAAAGAGTAAGTGAGTGAGTGAATAAGAGAAAGAGTAAGTGAGTGAGTGAATAAGTGAAAGAGTAAGTGAGTGAGTGAATAAGTGAGTGAGTGAATAAGAGAAAGAGTAAGTGAGTGAGTGAATAAGTGAAAGAGTAAGTGAGTGAGTGAATAAGTGAAAGAGTAAGTGAGTGAGTGAATAAGTGAAAGAGTAAGTGAGTGAGTGAATAAGTGAAAGAGTAAGTGAGTGAGTGAATAAGTGAAAGAGTAGGTGAGTGAGTGAATAAGTGAAAGAGTAAGTGAGTGAGTGAATAAGTGAAAGAGTAAGTGAGTGAGTGAATAAGTGAAAGAGTAAGTGAGTGAGTGAATCAGTCAGTGAATGAATGAATGGGAGAATCAATGACTGAATAAATTTATTGACTACACAAACGCCGCTTGTTTTGTTAGTTCTATATTTTTTATTGCACATTTGTGTTGCTACTGTAACAGACCAGAACCTGATTTTTATGTCTACTATCAAGTATAACACAAAACTGATTTTTGTATCTACAGTCAAGTGTAACACAAAACTGATCTTTATGTTTACAGTCAAGTGTAAATAAAACCCTTTATATTTTCTGCAGTCAAGTGTAAACAAATTCGTATTATTATGTCAACAGCCAAGTGTAAATAAATACCTTTAACTTTCTACAGTCAGGTATAATAAAAACTGATTATTATGTCTACAATCAAGTGAAAATAACAGATGTTGTCATGTCTATAGTCACATAAAACAAAAAACCTAATTATGATTTCTACAGTCAAGTGTAACAAGAAGCTCAATTAATTATCATGTCAACAACCAAGGATAATGAAAACGTATTGTTACGTTTACAGTCAAATGTAACAAACAAAAACTATTTATCATTTCTTAAATAAATGAAAGTAAACACTAACTATCATTGCAACAGCCAAGTGTAACCAAACACTGATTATCATATTCAGTCAAGTGCAACAAAAACTGATTATTATGTCTACGGTGTCTGTGGTAGAGTGTAACACTCACACAAAACAACTAATTAGCATATCTGTGGTCAACTGTGACTAAACACAGATTTTCGTCTCTGCAAAAAAAATTCACTCTCTCTGTACATAGCAATATATGATTAATGGGGCGCCTGACCTTTCAGTACACCCGATAGTGCTATTACTAGGGCATTTGCAGGGATAAGTCTCCAAGTCTCGGCTGTAGGTCTCGCAAGCTTCTGCACGTCCACAAATAGTCTAGGGGAAAGACAATCAAGATAAACAATTGAGTTTTTCTCATCTGACCTTTTACAAGTTTAGGCTAAGTTTATTTATATAAAAAAACGTCTGTGTGGTTACTGCTATGTGTGGTTACTTCATATAATCAAACTACTGACATCACTCTGGCCAGAATTAATCCAGCCACTACCAAAAGTATTACATCTAGCCAGTTACTTCATATAATCAAACTACTGGCATCGCTAAGGATCACTTTAGATGACCGTCGTTAACAGCTAATATCAGAATACTTTCAATAATAATATTCATAGAAAACTACCCTCAGAGATATCACTATATCTATTATCACCACCGTCACCATTTTCATAACTATCACCGTCATCACCAATATCACTGCTAATCAAAACCATTACCAATATCACTACAATCACAACTATAGCTATCATCACTACGATCAGTAATATCACCACCATCTTAAATATCAATACTGTCACCACCATATCTATCATCATAACCATCACCAATATCACAACCATCTCCTATATCACCATCGTCATCCCAATAGCTATCATCACCACTATCACCAATATCATCACTATCACCATAATCATCAATATCACCGCTAACCCACACCATCATCAATATTACCACATTCACCATCATCGCTGTCATCAACACCATCACCTCAATCACCAATATCACAATCATCACCAATATCACCACCTTTATCAGAATAGCTATCATTACCACTAATCACCACCATCACCAGTATCACAACTGAACACCACCATCACCAATATCATCACCATCACAACCATATCTATCATCACCACCATTTGTGGCTCAGGTAAATAGTCTTGGCACTTGATATAGATGCCTTGAACACACGTCTGGGGTTAATATTCTTTTGACAATCCCTCTTTGCATAAGTTCTGAATAGTCCGTTTTCTATGTAAGTAGCTTATGCTTTCCTTGCTGTAGTGTTCAGAAGTATTCCACTAATTCCAGTCCTATCTAAAGTCAGAATCTTTATTTCTATTGTTTCCTGGCTTCTGTCCGCTGTCTACTTGACGATTCGAGAAAATGCAGTCCCACGTGTCAAATGTTCTACATTATATTGTAGATTCTCTGCCCGATTTCACCTAACGTTTGGAAAAAATTGGATGAAGTCCAGTGCGGATTCCGAGCAAATCGAAGTACTCAAGACCTAATCTTCACACTCAGGCAGCTGAGTGAAAAGGCCCTTGAGTATAAGAGTGAGATCCATCTTTGTTTCATAGATCTGGAACAGGCGTTTGACAGGGTCCCCTGGAGCAAACTTTGGGACTGTTTGGCAAGGAAGAACATTCCAGCACCTCTGATTCATGCTATACAGAACTTCTACAAGTCTTGCAGAAATTATGTGAGGACAGCAAACTATAAGTCAGAAGAGTTCAGGACCACCACTGGTGTAAGACATGGTGATATCCTGTCACCTTATCTTTTCATACTCCTCATAGACGATGTCATCAAGGCATGTAAGGAGAGAACAAGAAAGTATTCAGTGGGGTGCTGGAAGATGAGACAGGTCTGTATTTCAGAGCTAGCATTTGCTGATGATGTTGTCCTGATTGCTAAATCAGAGACACATCTCCAATCCAATCTGCAAGTCTGGAAGGAAGAGCTGGAGAAGAGAGAGATAGTCATAAGCAGCTCCAAAACAAAATCCATGGTGATATCACGAGAAGAAAGAAGACATCAGATTAAGTTGGGAGTACAGGTCCTGGAGCAGGTCGACCACTTTAAATATCTCGGAGCTATTATAGACCGAAAGAGAGGCATCAAAGAAGAGTTGGCCACTCGAAAAGCAGCGGCTAGGAGACTTTTTCAGGCAATAAATCGAGGATTCCTCAACAAGAAAGAGGTTGGTAAGACAACGAAGATGGCTGTATACCTCTCCACCTATGTCCCAGTCTTGACATATGGATGCAAGTCATGGGCAATGACTACAACCCACAAAAACCAGATCCAAACGTCAGAAATGAGGTATCTGAGGAAGGTGGTTGAAGTAACAAGAAGAGACATGGTCCGCAAGCAGACGATACGTCAAGGCCTAAAATGCCCCCCGCTGCAGACCCAAGTAGAACAGTCCCAACTAAGATGGTTCGGCCATGTCTGCACAATGGGAGAAGATCGGCTACCACGACAAGCATGGGAAACAAAGAGCCAGGGATCCAGACCACAGGACGACCGAGAGTCCGCTGGGAGGACAACATTAGACAATCTTTGAGGGACCGAGGAATGGAATGGAACCAGGCCAGGAAGAAGACAGCTGATAGAATAGTCTGGCGCTCTCTCTTCCAAATATCTACCCCTCACGGTAGAAGGGGAACAATTAAGTAAGTAAGTAAGTTTGGAACAAACTCCGAATCAACTCGATTGTTATTCGCGCCCCAAAATGCCAGCCAATATTATTTGAAAGTTATGTTAAAGCAACTTTCTTGAAGAAGTATTTTGCATGACTCATCTGTTTTGCAAAATTTCAAACCATTAATTTCCAAACATGGACTGGATATATTCAACTATTCTTGGTAATTTGTTACCGAAGTTTACTTATCTCACCCTCCCTGCTCTCACTCTTCAAAATGTCTACAAAGATTGCGTTTATCTGTAATCATCTTATCATAAGTATTTGTAAATCTTTGTCAGACTCTGACTTAACGCAATCCGACGGTCTGTCTAGACATATCGCGGTCTTTAATGTAAATCCAAAATTGCAAGTCCTTTGTTCCGTCGACTCGGAAGGGATTACTCCAATCTTGAATAAACATTTACGCACTCGTTCACCTGGAGTCAATGTGGTAATTATTACGTTTAGTGATAGAATTAATATATCAGGGATCGGCAAGCGTCTAGCCTGGAAAAGATGTCAAAGCGTAATATGTGAAAATGAGAATGAGAAAAGTAACAGTTACTGACTATAAGATGGGCACGCAATTGTGTGTGTTAAATAGGCCAAAAAAAGATAATACTGGCGATGAGAAGAGAAAAGAAAAAAAGCTCTCGATCCATGTCATCACACTATATCACTACCGTCACAACCATAGCTATCATCACCACCATCACCAATATTACCACCATCTTCTTTATCAACACATTCATAACCCTCCACTCCCAAAGGAGCATATGCCTTCAACAAACACATGCCAAGACCTCTTGTCACGTGCCATCATTTCAAGTTCTTTCCACGTTCTCCTTATCATTTTCAACTCTGTTTCCAGCTCTCTTCTCCATGTGCTTTTTGGTCTACCTCTGCTTCTCTTGCCCTGGGGATTCCAGAACAAGGGAACTGCCTTGTAATGCTATCAACAGGCTTCCTCAGTGTGTGTCCTATCCATCGCCATCGTCTTCTTCTATCTTGTTCCACTGGCACTTGTCTAGTTCTTGTCAACAGTTCCACGTTGGTAACCTTGTCATACGATTTTAATCCCTCTATTGTACGCAAGCACCCATTTATGAAAGTCTGTAGCTGTTTGGTAGTTGTCTTTGTTGTTCTCCATGTCTCAGAGCCATACAATAGGACTGACTTCACATTTGAGTTGAAGATTCTTATTTTCGTGTTGGATCCGACTTCTCTTGATCTCCATATATTTCCCAATGCAATGAAAGCTCATCTTGCTTTTTGTATTCTTATTTTGATATTACTGTCTGTCCCTCCAACTTTGTCTATATTGCTGCCAAGATATGTGTACGATTCTACATCTTGTATTGGTGCTTCTTCAAGTTCAACCCTGTTATCATTACCTGCATTTATTTTCATTATCTTTGTCTTTTCCTTGTGTATTTTCAGACCCAATTGCTGTGACCTCTCATCGAGTGTTTTCAATTAGTCCTGCATCTGATTACGGTTATGGGACAGAAGAGCTAAGTCATCAGCAAAATCCAGATCATCCAACTGCTTAGTCAGAGTCCACTGGATTCCATTTCTGTTGTGTGTTGTCGATGTTCTCATAACCTAGTCTATTGCTAGTAAGAAAAGAAATGGAGACAAGAGGCATCCCTGTCGCACTCCTGTTCTTATCCCAAACGGTTCTGTAAGCTGTCCTTCGTGAAAAACTCTGCATGTCATGTCTTCATATGTTTTCTTTATTAAATTAATGATCTTCAGGGGAACTCCATCATGCCTCATCAATTTTCAAAGTGATTCTCTGTCTACACTGTCAAATGCCTTTTCGTAGTCCACAAATCCGATGTATAGTGGTGATTTCAATTCCAGACTTTGTTCAACTATTATTCTCAAAGTGGCTATCTGGTCTGTACAGGATCTGTTTTGTCGAAAACCTGCTTGTTCATCTCTCAGTTTCTTGTCTATGAACTCTTTTAATCTCTCAAGGATAATCTTGTTTAATACTTTTCCTGGCACTGAAAGTAACATTATTCCTCTATAATTTGTGCACTCTTGTAAATTTCCCTTCTTAGGCAACTTAACCAGATATCCTTCCTTCCATTCTGCTGGTATCTCTTCCTTTTCCCAGACTTTACCAAGTAATTTATATAACATCTCTGTAGCCGTGTCGATATCTGCTTTGATGGCCTCTGCTGGAATGCCATCAGGTCCAGATGCTTTTCCATCTCTTAGAAGCTTTATGGCTTTCTTTATTTCTTCTTTCGTTGGTCTTTCACCGTTAATTTGTAGCTCTTCTTCTGCTGGCTGGATGTCCGGGGGATTTTGTGGAGCTGGTCTATTAAGAAGGTCCTCAAAATATTCTGTCCACCTCTTCATTTGTTCTTGTATATTGCTGAGCAGATTTCCATTCTTGTCTTTTATGAGGCAACTTGTTTGCTTGTATTTCCCTGTTAGCTTCTTTGTGCTGTTATACAGTTCTCTCATATTTCCTTTGGCTGCAGCATCTTCTGCCTCTCTTGCCAACTCCTCAATATACTTCCTCTTATCTCTTTTGATACTTCTTTTTACTTCTTTGTTTGCTTCTGTGTACACTTCTTGAGCCTTGGCTTTGGAACTTCTGGTTTTGCTTGTGTTTAAATCTGCTTTCTTGTTTTTCCTGTCTTTTATCTTATTGATGGTTTCTGTTGTTATCCATGCTTTTTGTTGTCGTTCTCTTTTCCCCAGTATTTCTTCACATGTCTCATTCCATACAGTTTTGACCTGCTGCCAATAGTCTTCTGTATTCTCTACATCTTCCAGCTGTTGGAGCACTTGGAATTTGTTGGATATTGTGACCGCAAATTTGTCTCAAGTTTCTTGATTTCTTAGATGTCCTACATTAAATTGTTGTCTATAATTTTGCATTGTTGCATATCTCTTGAGTTTCATTTTTACTTTGGTTATCAGAAGGTGGTGATCTGATGCCACATCTGCTCCTCTATATACCTTTACATCCTGCAATGATGATCTTAACTTCTTGTTTATGCACATATGATCAATCTGATTTTCTGTTCTATGGTCTGGTGATATCCATGTTGCCTTGTGTATTCTCTTATGTGGAAACATGCTTCCTCCTATAGCCAGTTGATTTGAAGCACAGAAGTTTGAGAATAGTTCCCCATTTTCAGTCATTATTCCTAGCCCCTGTTTTCCCATGACTTCTTCAAAGCCGGTGTTGACGGTACCTATCTTTGCATTCATGTCACCCATCAAAATTGTGATGTCTCTTCTTTTTACTTTTTCCATAATTTCCTGTAGTCTAGTATAAAATGCTTCTTTCACCGACTCTTCTTTGTCATTAGTTGGTGCATAACATTGGATGACATTTACATTTATTTCTTTTTAGCTGTTTTAAAAGAAGCTGTTATTATTCTGGATCCAACAGCTTCCCATTCAATGAGTGCTTTCTGTGCTTCTTTAGATAACATAAGAGCTACCCCTTCACTGTGGTGTGAACTTTCGTCTTCATGTCCTGAAAACAGCACCAATTCACCTGTGATAAGTTTCTTCCTGTCTACCCCCTTCCACTTTGTTTCACACAGTCCCAGAACCTCGATTTTATATTCCCTCATCTATGCTGCTACTTGTGCCACTATCCCTTGTTCGTTTAATGTCCGAACATTCCAGGTGCCAAATCTGGAAGTTCTCATAGAAGAAAGAAGGTTAGTCAGCAACACAGACTCCTTTCGGCTTTCTCTGTGTTGCACCATAGGCCTCCCTGCGAGAGGACCTTCCCCTGTCTTGGATGGCTGTGTTTTATTTTCTTTAATTGACTTGTCCATGTTTGTTGAAGATTTTTGTGGTTTAAATTTTTTACGGGATGGGGTAACCGGCCCATGCCCAACCCTCCTTAGTCGCTTTCTACGACATGCTTTGCAGGGAACAGTGTTACTATTCTTTGCTCCCCTTTCGGGCCCCGGTAACACACGGGTGTTTATCAACACAGTCCCCACCATAACTTTTATCACCTTCATCACCACCATCTCCTATATCACCACCATCACCACCATAGCTATCAACTCCATCGTAAAAAATATCACCATCACAACCATTATCATATTCTCTTTTTGTTCACTGTGAAGCATTACGCTAGAACCGTTGTTAAAAACAAATATAATCATTGGCTTGGAGGTTCTAAAGGACAAAGTATTTTAATGTGTACATTTTTAAATAAAAAAGAGATTCCCCTTCGTCTTACCCAACATTAGACCCGGTCTCGCTCCTTAATGGATCACTGGACCATCACTGGCTATTCCTTTAAAAGATGCCTACTTCAAAGCCATTTATTGTGTCTTACAGCTAGGGTTCCATTAAACTTACGTGATGATGATAGTGCTTAATGTAATCAACGTTTTTAGTCGCCTAGTACGATGGACCCAACGAAGCAGTAGTCATACATTTACATTGTGTCCACAGAGACTCCAGGCCAACCTTCATTATTTTAAATCATCATGTGTAAAAACCATGGATTAGGCCAGTCGTTTCCGACATGTTTCCAACAATTTTCCATTTCCGTGACCCCATTTTTATTTAAGTAAACCTTCCCGTAGCCCTTGAATGCATTATGCATGAGCACATAAGAAAAATAAATAAAAAGATAAATTATGGTTTTTTTCATCAAAAAACCTATATTCAGTTCCATACAACATTTTTTTTTTTGCAGTACTGTATACAGTTGTTAAGTATTTATCACAACTCAATCAACAAAATTATTGTCAACCAACAGTTTTATTCTTGCTACAACTTTTCATAAAGACACCCGCATGTTATGTTCACCCTCCAGTTTGCTTCTTGCTCTTCATTTGATTGAGAAGCATGACTCGCTGCTTTCCCTTCAATTACCTATCTATTATTTTTGGAATATTTTAATAGGATAATATAAGCCATGTCTCGTTGTTGTCTCAAGCTCTCTCTGTTTACTTTTCTTTATCCCTAGATTTCTCTACTTGTTTTCTGTCTAGTCTGTTTTATCTCTAATTGACTCTAGGTTTTGTCTAGTTTTCTTTATGGCTAGTTTCTCTAATCCTTTCTGGCTGTATTTCTGTATCCGTAGTTTTCTCTAGTTCCGTTTGTCTAGTTTTCTTTACACCTAGTTTTCTCTAGTTCCGTTTGTCTAGCTTTCTGTATCCGTAGTTTTCTCTAGTTCCGTTTGTCTAGTTTTCTTTATACCTAGCTTTCTTAAGTTATGTTTTGTCAAACTTTCTTTATAGCCAATTTCTCTAGTACTGTTTGTCTAGTTTCTTTATACCTAGTTTTCTCTAGTTCTGCTTGTCTAGTTTTCATTATCACTAGTTTTTTCTAGTTTCTTAAGTCTAGCTATCAATGTCCCTAGTAATGTCTGCAAAAGAGAGCAGTACGTCTGATCACCGATAATCGCACGACACCACACACAAGACAGGAAAAGAACCAAAAATACTGTCGCTAAAAAAACGTCTTCTCTACAACAAAGCCAAGCTGACTCACACAATTCTATCTAACAATGCCCCGTCGTACCTACGATCATTGTTTCAAACCAGTAGAAGAGATTACAATTACATCAGTTACGTCTGCCCAAACCTAGGATCGACCTGTTCAAAAAGAGTCTAGCCTACTCTGGTGCATACTTATGGAACAGCCTTCCACACCACCTAAAAAGCCTACCTACACAATATTCTTTTAACAAAGCACTTTTCAAACACTTCCTCAACACTGATTATCTACCCCCATAGAAACAGCATTTGCCTGTCAACATCTCATCCATAGGTCAACATTTCTTTTCCTCCTCCGCTCGTTTTTTGTGAATAATTTGTTTTATATCCATGTAACATTATTATTATATTCACTTTAAAATATTATTATATAATGTAATGTATGTGAGAATGTACCCACATAATACTGTACTTTAGAAATGTGAGTCGTGAGAATGTACCCGCATACCACTGTACTTTAGAAATGTGAATTTTTTTTTTTTTTTAACTGCTCGAAGACTTTTCCTGCCACAGAAGTGCGTAAGAAAGTGTTATTATTATTATTTCATTTTCCACCAAGAATGTATGGACATAAGCGAGAATGTGTTTATGTAATTTTTGTATTGATGATTGATGACACATTCAAAAATACAGATTTGACCGCATGAGTCAGTGTCGGTATACAGAATTTATTTGTTTTTATTTATTGCTTTATTTATTTTATTTTATTATTACTCCCCCCCCCCCCCAATTACTAGCTTGTTTGTTTCCAAAAAAAACCTACTCATTTTTTTAATTATGATTGCATACTGTAAATGAATGCTGTTATGTTAACTTTATAATGTTGCATGCCTTTAAATTAATGCTTAAAGCATCATGTGGAAATGAAAGGATATAGTATGCAAGATTAATGAGAGTGGAAGGGCAGAATGTTAGACGGACCTGCGCGCCCAATTCTTTACCCTTCGAAAATAAAGTTCGTTCGTTCGTTCGTTCATAGTTACTGTCTACAAAATAAACATTGCTACAAGATATGTTACCTTAAATCTCCTTCATTTTAGATCATCATAGTTACTGTCTACAAAATAAACATCGCTACAAGATGTGTTACCTCAAATCTCCATCGTTTTAGATCATCATAGTTACTGTCTACAAAATAAACATCGCTACAAGATATGTTACCTCAAATCTCCATCATTTTAGATCATCATAGTTACTGTCTACAAAATAAACATTGCTACAAGATATGTCACCTCAAATCTCCATCATTTTAGATCATCATAGTTACTGTCTACAAAATAAACATCGCTACAAGATATGTTACCTCAAATCTCCATCATTTTAGATCATCATAGTTACTGTCTACAAAATAAACATTGCTACAAGATATGTTACCACAAATCTCCATCATTTTAGATCATCATAGTTACTGTCTACAAAATAAACATCGCTACAAGATATGTTACCTCAAATCTCCATCATTTTAGATCATCATAGTTACTGTCTACAAAATAAACATTGCTACAAGATATGTTACCTCAAATCTCCATCATTTTAGATCATCATAGTTACTGTCTACAAAATAAACATCGCTACAAGATGTGTTACCTGTGACTGATAGGATGAAATTCAGCTGTCCCTGAATTGACGAATGATAATAATAGTAAAATTGAATAGCATCGGGGCCCCTGAATATTGTTGTAATTTTATCGCCAACGCGGAACCCCCACGTGCATTGATTAGTATGCATCATTTCCACGTGGACTTTTCACCACGTGGGATAATTAGTATGTAAAAAGCTATCAGGCGGACAGCCAGGAGTCGCTTTGTCTTTAATTTTAGTTTAGCCACGCCTACTGTCTTATCTCTCGGGCCATGAAAATCAAGCATTTCCCTACCTTTTTCTGTTATCCCGTCTAGAAAGGCGTTGCCAGAGGAAAACGGCAAGCGGCTACAATCAAAGACGTGTTGTCCCAGAAGAACGAAGCAGAGTTTTTCACGCCTACGGTTGACATGTTTAATCGAACTGGTCAAGACGGCTAGAATCGCTGGCGGACGAACAGAAACGGGGAAATCGAGAAGCTTTGACCAGCGGCGCGAAATGAGATTAGTTCCCTGAATCAAATAAGGCGAGAATCTTCGCATTTCGCTCTTATCTTCCATCTATTAACTATATATTGGTATCGCTGGAAAATGCGGTTATCATTCGTGCCCAGAGATTTGAAGAAGTAACTTGCTATAGTAGAATCTAACAAGATTTCTTTTGGATTTTCTGCAATATTGGAGTCTAATTCATTTCTGGTGCTACGGTAAAATATATTAGTCTTGAGTGATTCAGTCATTTAGTGCCTTCATTTATTTCACTGGATTTTTGTGTTAATTTAAACCTATTAATTAAACCCATCGCAAAGTTTTCCAGTCATAAATAAAATAATGTAACTATCCGTTATTTCCCGAGATAATAGATGTGTAACATAATTTTAAACGCTAGGCGAGCGTATTTGTTTATTAACCTTATATTTCTATTTCATCGTTGTGTAAATTTTGAGTAATTAACTATTCATAGCTAGTGTTAGAAAAACGATGCATTAGCTAGCCACTCGTGAAGGTCCTTTAATATAAATAATTAAATATTGGAGTGATTTTACAGGTCTTACCGAATAACGCGGGTGTTAGAATAATTATAGTAGATTACCTGTTTTATATATTCTCTTTTATACAGGTGGTCATACCTTGTTCGATCCAACGGTTTTTATTATAGATAGAGAGTCATGTTCAGATGGCTTACGGCATCCCCATTTATATGTTCCTAAACATACAAGAACATTGACAGTAACAAATCTGATGTTAAGAGACCCTTATAAGTCCACCGTCTAACCCCATGAGAGCGGTTAAATAACCAGAATGGTCAATTGTTCACTTGTGTCAAATGTTAACTGGAACAGACAATTCCAGAAGATTTTCTATATTTTATTCTATAATGTTCCCTGGCCTGATGAGGAAGAACTTGCAGCACGAATTTATTTAGTTAAATCCAGATGACAGTAAACATTATTCCTTCCACCAACTTCGACAGAGAGCCTTTACGGCTATTTCTTTTTCCAAGAACAGCCTGGGGGTAACATTCTGCTGTTTGAGATATTTTCCAGTCATTACGACAGAATCCTAGAAAACAAACTTATTCCCAATTAAATACCAGCAAATCAGACGAAGAAGACCCGCCAGGAAAATTAAAAATCAACGCACCCTTCCAGCGAAACTCCGAGAGAAAATAGCAGTGCCTATACGGAGATTTCTGGGGCTGAACGGGACAAAATTAACAGGACATATAATAGTCTTTAATACATTTTTTGTGTTTTGATAAATTCCTTGGATGTATGCAGTGTCAGCAGAGGGTAAATTTTGAATGTTGTTAGCGCTCACTGGATGAATGTAGAGCGGGAAAACGGAACGAAAGAATTTATTTCGTAAGTTACTACTAATATAACACCTTCTCTGTTATCTATCTCTCACTAAATCTGAAGGCCCACGGGATAGTAAAATTACAGACATACCTTGTACCCATCCTGACTACCCCACTCCCCATTGTTAATCACTAGTTTGATTGTTTGGGTAAATAAACCCAGGGTTTGATCATTCCTAGGTTTTCCATATTTCAGAGGGAAGGTCGATTAGAGTATTTATTGTTCTTTTCTCTTATGTAACTATTATTCAAATGATGAAATGATAACGATGTAATTTATGTTGTGATCTATATTTTTCTAAAAGTTAAAATAAACTTAATCAACTTTAAACTATTAGTTTTGGTCAAAACCTCCCCTGCCCCATTATTTGTGCCCATAGTCTACCTGTTCGTTTCTACGTATGTACGTATTGATGTCACAGAATTGTTTGTGTGAGCGTACGAGAGGATAGTGTAGTTGAATCAGTATCTAGTGAGAAAATGCGTCTCCAGTAAGTGTGTCGTACTAGATAGGATGGATTGAAACTATTATCAAATCGAAGACAGTATTTTCTCTCCTGCACCCGGACTCCTCGTAAACAGGACTATTTCTGACACCTTTCTCTCACCTAGATTTCACCATCTTACCTCTGCTCGATTGGGACCATAAAAATTAATTCCCCTAGACAAAAACGATCAGGGTGTTTTAGACAGGGTGTTTTTTTTTGACCAAACAAAATATTAGGTTGTTTATTTTTTTTTCAAAACAGGATTATAAAATCATTTACAACTTGTGTATACTAACATCTCTGTCAAATATATGGTTTATGATAAAATATTTGTGCAAAACCGTTGGATCGCGTGATTGTGGAAAAATTTTTTAGTCACAAAAAAAAAGGTTTTGAAAAAGTTTAACAGAGTTGAGCTAAGCAAAGGACGGCTTAAAGCCTGATTTTTTTGGGCCAAAAGTCTAGTTAATATTGTTCCTTCTCTAACTGACTTTCGGCGGGCGTGGGCGAGCTTTGTGGTGGAGATTTATTTTTTAAGGAAATTTTTTTTTCTCTTTAAAATTTATAAAAATAAATATAATAAAAAATATTTAAAAATTTTTTTTTCTCTACCGATAGTAATAGTAGATTCTTTCTAGTTGTTTCACCTACCATTTAATGTGGCAATATCGCCTGCATTAAGAGTCTTAATTGACAGATAAAAGCAGCGATAGTTTAGCAAATTAATAACGGTAGGAGGTATCTCAGGTAATTTATATTTTGTGTTTTTCTCGTAAGCGGCTTAGGGTGTTGTTTTCCCTCTTCTTTTCTTCTTCTTATTCTCTCGGCTTAGTAGCAATCAGTTCTTTGACATGGCAGAGCGAGTTAAGCTTAGGTCGATGTTGAGAGATGAGGCTAGGGAGACAGGATTGCAGGCAGATGAGGCGACCGCGTTTGTCAACAAAGAACTTAACAAAAATGACGTGGAGGAGAAAGAAGCGAAAGATAGAGCAGAGAGGAAAGAAGCACATAATAAAGCAGAGAGGAGGGAAGCACAAGAGAGAGCAGAGATGAAAGAAGCACAAGATAAAGCAGAGAAGAAAAAAACGGACGATCGTCAGTTGGAACAGAAGAAAATTGAGGCAGAGATGGAAGTCCGCAGGGCAAATGAGAGAGAGAGGGAGAGACAGCATGAATTGGCCCTTCTTAAGACTTTAGAAGTCCAAAGTCGGGGTGCTTCTACTTCCAATAATGCAGAGCCATCTTCACCCCAGTCTCAGTTAATGGTTCTCTCCAGCACTCAATCTTCCCAATTAACAGCGACGTCTTTTGTCTTAGAATCTTTCCCGAGCCCCAACGAGAAAATTGACACCTTCCTAGAGAAATTCGAAAAAATGGCGAATCTGTATGGATTAGAGAGTTCCCTGTGGTACCTAAAACTTTCTCAGGCACTAAAAGGTAACGCTTATGAAGTTTACGTGAAGCTGGGAAGCAGCCAAGATGACTACGACATGTTAAAAAAGGCCATGCTAGAGCGTTTTGAGATTACCGCTAGCAAATTTCTGCAAATGTTCAGAAACAGCCAACAGGAGAGCACGGAGACATTTCCACAGTTCTCTTCACATTTGATGGGCTATTTGACAAAGTGCCTGGAATTATCAGAACTACCTCTTATATATGAAGGAATTCTTGAACTTGTTCTTGTAGAACAAATAAAATCAACTTTGTCGAACGAAACCCGTAGATTTCTGGCTGAGCAGGGCGTAGTCAAGCTTGAGGACATCTTCAATAAGGCGGAACGCTTTGCAAATGCAATGGCCGAACTTCCCAGCACAAAACGCAAACAAACAGATGAGCCATCTCGAAAACAAAATCTAGAACAGTCATCGCATTCTTCCAATTCCTCCCAGCACTATAACCCAAAAGAAACAAATACCCAAAGACCTCCCCAAGAAAAATCGAATTTCTACAAAACTCGATATCCCCCCAACAACAACAATCTTGATCAACCTGCAAAGCCTGTGTGGCAGCACGGCCACCAAGGTCAAGGCAAAGAAAGACCCCTACAGCAGGAACGTCTGATCAGGGCAAGCACACCGGCCAAAATCGCATCGGATGCTTGCAAACAGCCTCGCAAGGAAGAGTCAATGTCATTGATTCTCAACTTGAGTGAGAGAGACCCTCAACGCGAGGAACTGTTATTTTGAACGGTGCCTCAACAACTTGTCTTTTTGACACTGGATTATCTTTTGACTGTATTGTCGCCAGGCACCTAGTCAAACCCGGTCAGGAGACAGAGGACACCGTCAAACTATGGGGAGTTTTTAAGAGTGATACACCCAGGACGCTGCCTATCGCACATGGTTAAGGACCCCAGACACCACGGAGACATCTTTTCGAAGGATGGCGTATTGTATCGTAGAACGACCCTGATACAGGGAATAACCAGCTCCTAGTACCGACGCAGTACAGAAGCCAGATCTTTGAAATGGGGCACTCTCTTCCCTTTAGCGGACATATGGGATAAAACGCCAAGATTCACGAATAAAAACTCACTATTGGTGGCTGGAAATGAACTCTGAGATTATCAGGTATGGGAAATCCTGCGCCCAGTGCCAACGTGTGGCATCCAAGCACTTGACACCCCCCCGTCCCTATGGGGCAAATGCCAATAGTGGGGACTCCATTCGAACGGGTTGCTGTCGACATCATTGGACCCTGAGAAAGGACCAAAAGAAGGAACAGGTTTATCCTGACCTTAGTCGACACTTGCACTATGTGGGCCGAAGCTATACCGCTAACATGCACGGATTCGAAGCATGTCACAGAAGCCCTCGTGCAAATTTTTACACGGTTGGGATTTCCTAAACATGTTTTTACGGATAATGGATTCCAATTCCGTAGCCTGTTAATGGAAGAGATCTTTAAGATCTTGAGGGCCAAACATATCCACACAAGTCCCTACCATCCGGCCGGAAATGGGCTCGTGGAGCGTTTTAACGGCAGCCTCACCATGATGTTACGTAAGCTGGGTCAAGAGAAACCTGAGGATTGGGACCTATATATATCTGCAGCTTTGTTCGCCTGCAGAGAAGTTCCCCAGGCATCTACATGATTTTTGCCAGCTACACTTTTATTCGGCAGACCTATTAAGGGCCACTAGAAGCCTTATTCTGTCCCTGACAGACCAAACGGCTGACGAGACAGTCGTCTCAGCAAGCACATATGTATCAGAGCTCAAGGAAAGGTTACAACTAGGATGGGACCTAGCAACCACCAACCTTAAGAAAGCACTCGCAAAACATGCTCAACGATACAATAAAGCAGCGAAAGAGAGAGAACTACAACCAGGGGAGAAAGTGTTGCTGCTACTTTCAACCGGAAACAACAAACTTCGCATCGGATGGCACGGGCGTTTACCGTCCTTAAAAAGATCTCCCGCACTAATTACAAGATCTCCATTAAAGGAAAGGAGAAGGTCTTTCACGTAAATCTGCTTAAGAAATACTTGGAAAGACCAGTGCTGTCCTCCGAGCATCTACTGGCGGTTGCCATAGCGACGGAAGACGAGGAAGATGACGAGAGTTGCATGGAGTATCCATTGCAACAAACAGAATCCTTTAAAGATGTCAAATTTGGCGGCAATCTCTCGGAAGCACAACAGACAGAAACCAGGGTGCTACTGAAACAGTATACTGCAGTCTTGACGGATGTACCTGGTCAAACTAATCTCATAGAATTTGATATGAAACTAACAAACGAGACCCCTGTTCGAACCAGAGTTTACCCCATTCCGTACGCTAAAGCTGATGCACAACGCAGAGAAATAGACAAGCTGCGTCAGGCAGAAATTATCATTGAGTCTACATCTCCTTACAATTCGAGTGTAGTACTGTTGCAGAAGCCCAATAAGGAAGTTCGGCTGTGCATAGATTACCGGTTGCTAAACGCTGCAACGGAATTCCAGCCCGAACCTCTACAAACTGTTTCTGAGTTGTTCACAAAGCTTAGCAAGGCAAGAATTGTTTCCAATATTGACCTGAGTAAAGGTTATTACCAAATACCAGTCAATAGGAAGTTAAACCTTTGTTAGCTTTCAGCACTAGTGAAGGACATTACACATTTAATGTCATGCCGTTCGGACTGCACAACCTACCAGGAGTGTTCACCAGGATGATGAGGAAGCTTTTAGAACTTTTGCACAGTCCCCATATCCATAATTTCATGGATGACATACTAATCGCATCGAAAACCTATGATGAACATATTGCTGCGGTTGCTATGCTCCTCAGGAGACTACAGGAAACGGGTATTACAGCCAGACCTAGCAAATGTCTCATCAGGTTTGAAAAGCTAGATTTCCTATGGAATACTATTTCTCAATGCTGCATGTGGCCTGTAAGCAAAAAATGTTGAGAAATTGTTGCAGCGAAAAGACCACGAACGAAGAGGGACACCCGTGTTTTCCTATCACTATGTGCGTATTATCAGAAATATATCCGAAACTTCAACGAGCTAACGGCAACCCTGACTGACCTTACCAAAAAAGGGTGACCTGACGGTTATTTTGGATTCGAAGTGCGAAGAAGCTTACAGCACTTTAAAAGGACAGTTGTCCTGATACCCCATTTTGGGGCTACCTGACCTCAAGAAACCTTCCATTTTGTGGGTCGACGCTTCGGGTCAAGGCATCGGTTCAACCCTGCTTCAAGCAGATGACACCGATCCGAATCTGTTATTCCCAATTGCGTATGGCAGTCGTAAACTCAATACGGCTGAATGTAACTACTCCACAGTCGAAAGAGAATGTCTGGCACTAATTCCGGGGATAAGACGTCATCACGAATTTCTTTATGGTACCTCTTTTACGGTGCAAACAGACCAAGTTCCCTTAGCTTTTCTTGGCGCAAATAAAGAATTTAACGCAAGGATCATGCGTTGGGCCTTGCAATTAAGCGTGTACTCCTTCAAAGTGGAATATATTCCGGGTAGATAGAATGTCGGGGCCGATTTCCTGAGTAGAAACTGGACTACGGAGGAAGAGAATGAAATCGAAGATACCAATCATCCTAAAGCTACCGATCAGGGCAGCTTCATTGTCATAAATGAAACATGAAAAAAATGGTTTCATGATTAAAAGGGGGGACGATTGTGACGGATAGGATGAAATTCAGCGGTTCCTGAATTGACGAATGATAATAATAGTACCTTTGATTAGCATCGGGGCCCCTGAATATTGTTGTAATTTTAACGCCAACGCGGAACCCCCACTTGCGCTGATTAGTATGCATCATTTCCACGTGGATTTTTCACCACGCGGGATAATTAGTATGTAAACAGCTATCAGGCGGACAGCCAGGAGTCGCTTTGTCTTTAATTTTAGTTTAGCCACGCCTACTGCCTTATCTCTCGAGCCATGAAAATCAAGCATTTTCCTACCTTTTTCTGTTATCCCGTCTAGAAAGGCGTTGCCAGAGGAAAACGGCAAGCGGCTACCATCAAAGGCGTGTAGTCCCAGAAGAACGAAGCAGAGTTTTTCACACCTACGGTTAACATGGTTAATCGAACCGGTCAAGACGGCTAGAATCGCTGGCGGACGAACAGAAACGGGAAAATCGAGAAGCTTTGACCAGCGGCGCGAAATGAGATTAGTTCCCTGAATCAAATACGGCGAGCATCTTCGCATGTCGCTATTACCTTCCATCTATTAACTATATATTGGTATCGCTGGAAAATGCGGTTATCTATCGTGCGAAGAGATTCGAAGAAGTAACTAGCTTATTGTAGAATCTAACAAGATTTCTTTTGGATTTTCTGCAATATTGGAGTCTAAATCATTTCTGGTGCTACGGTAAAATATACTAGTCTTGACTGATTAAGTACGTTAAATCTCCATCATTTTAGATCATCATAGTTACTCTCTAAAAAATAAACATCGCTACAATATGTGGTACCTCAAATCTCCATCATTTTAGATCATCATAGTTACTGTCTACAAAATAAACATCGCTACAAGATGTGTTACCTCAAATCTCAATCATTTTAGATCGTCATAATTACTTTCTTCCAAATAAACATCGCTACAAGATGTGTTACCTCAAATCTTCATCATTTTAGATCATCATAGTTACTTTCTACAAAGTAAACATCGCTACAAGATGTATTACCTCAAATCTCCATCATTTTAGATCATCATAGTTACTGTCTACAAAATAAACATCGCTGCAAGATATGTTACCTCAAATCTCCATCATTTTAGATTATCATAGTTACTGTCTAAAAAAAAACATCGCTACGAGATATGTTACCTCAAATCTCCATCATTTTAGATCATCTTAGTTACTGTCTACAAAATAAACATCGCTACAAGATATGTTACCTCAAAACTCCATCATTTTAGATCATCATAGTTACTGTCTACAAAATAAACATTGCTACAAGATGTACTACCTCAAATCTCCATCACTTTACATCACCATAGTTACTGTCTACAAAATAAGCATCGCAACAAGATATGTTACCTCAAATCTCCATCATTTTAGATCATCATAGTTACTGTCCACAAAACAGACATCGCTACAAGAAATGTTACCTCAAATCTCCATCGTTTGAGATCATCATAGTTACTGTCTACAAAATAAACATTGCTACATGATGTGTTACCTGAAATCTCCATCATTTTAGATCATCATATTTACTGTCTACAAATTAAACATCGCTACAAGATGTGTTACTTCAAATCTCCATCATTTTAGATCATCTTAGTTACTGTCTACAAAATAAAGATCGCTACAAGATGTGTTACCTCAAATCTCCATCATTTTAGATCGTCATAATTACTGTCTACAAAATAAACATCGCTACAAGATATTTTACCTCAAATCTCCATCATTTTTGATCATCATAGTTACTGTCTACAAAATAGGCATAGCTACAAGATGTGTTATCTCAAATCTCCATCGTTTTAGATCGTCATAATTACTGTCTACTAAATAAACATTGCTACAAGATATTTTACCTCAAAGCTCCATCACTTTACATCACCATAGTTACTGTCTACAAAATAAGCATCGCAACAAGATATGTTACCTCAAATTTCCATGATTTTAGATCATCATAGTTACTGTCACAAAATAAACATTGCTACACGATGTTTTTCATTTACACTCTATCATTTTAGAAGATAATAGTTTTTGTCTACAAAATAAACATTTCTACAATATGTGTTACCTCAAATCTCCATCATTTAAACAACAATAGTTAATGTAAATTTCTACAAGATGTGTTACCTCAAAGTTTCATTTTTTGAAACATCAATAGTTGATGTCTACAAAATAAACTTTGCTACACGATGTATTACCTGATATTCGCTGCATTTATAATTCTCACGAAACCATGTAGTTGTGACATATTCTCTCCTTGTGCGTACGACCGTGTCTGTAACAGGGCACTTGCAAATATAGGAGACAATGCTTGTTGCTAAAGATTGATCGCCATAAGTCCGAAGTGACTGTTGAAGGAAAATAATATCGTACTTACTTATTGTTTGCTCAATATAAACTGCAACAGTATTGTCATATCGGCAAAAATACTCTGATATATATATATATATATATATATATATATATATATATATATATATATATATATATATATATATATATATATATATATATATATATATATATATATATATATATGTGTGTGTGTGTGTGGGTGTGTGTGTGTGTCTGAGTGTGTTTATATATATATATATATATAGAGAGAGAGAGAGAGAGAGAGAGACAGAGACAGAGACATAGATAGAGAGACGGTGGCCTAAGGAAAAAGGAGTAGAGTACTGAGTGTTAACACTAGAGGGAGGTAACTAAGGAGCTGTGGAAATATACATTTAAAACACTGAGCTCTTTAAAGATCTATTTTGATAAAAATTTGTCTAGTTTTAAGTCTCAGATTGTGTAGAATCAGCTCAGTCTATACTCGACGTTTATCTATGCTAGATGATCTGGTACTTGCGAATGTATCGACAGAGTGGAGGAGAATTCAGACTAAATTATAATTTACGAATGTTAACGCCACTTAACTGAAAAGGCCTGCACTCCTATATCATGCAGTTCATTAACGGACTGAATGTTAATTAGTTCACTTGAAGAATTTCATTGGGAATGTGAAAGAGCACTTTTAATTTGAAGGACACTGGAGTTTCACATTCTTGAGTGATGGGGTTTGTCCGAGCCTTCCCGAGCTTAAAATTATTCATTGTTCCCCTCCGTAACCAGCGATCTAACAAACTGCACACTGTGATCTACTTTAAATGTGGTTCACAATTTGTATGCCCCTGGTAACATTAGGCAGGAACAAGGTACAATCAGTGTTTTTTGTTTTAAATCATTATAGACAAAATCGTAGACAAGTTCATTTTTAGACAATATCAAGACTGATGATGATGAATTAAGACAGAGATAAACTTTTGCCCAACTTACTTTCTCATCAGACTTACTGCAGTCCCGTAGTACGAACTTCCTTCTACAAAACATCAACTCATGTTTGTGTAAAGTTGCTGGAAACAAAACCATGTGACATGATTTTAACAGCATTTTCCAACACTTAATGAACGAATCAATATGTGAAAGAAAAGATGGAAAGAGGTGTACTGGTAGATAGTATTGGTACGTTCTGAAAGAAAATGTGTTTGTTTAAACAAAAATACATGTATAGAAGTTCTAATAGTCGTAGTGCCAAGAAGTGTTAGAAAATTCATGATAATCACTCTAAGCTTTTTGAATAAGGGGTAAACAATTCCTGCCCTCCCTGTCTTTACCTATCTTAACTCAAGAGCAGAGACATTGGCTAATTTACACCTGTGTAAACTGGAGCGCTATAATACCTGCTTTAAAATCTCATAACTTTACCCAGAGTAACAAGTTACCACTAGTTGCCCTCATAATAAAACAAGTGGAGCACGGACCATAACTGAAGTCCACACTCTTCCTGTCAGAATCCACCCGACCACTGCGCGTGTTTTTAGACAGAATCATTATGATAACTATTTACTTTATATCACGGTAGCCCCACACAAAACAAGTTTTTTTTCTTTCTATTTTCTGTAAAATCAGTCTAAATATTTGAGGTGAATGTTCATGCTACGTCTAAAGAGTTATGGTCAAAGTTCACGCTAAGTCTGTATGTTTGAATTCAATGTTCATTCAAGTTTAATGGCTTGAATAGAATTGTTATCTTAAGTCTATATGTTTGAGTTCAATGATTAGGATAAGTTTAAGAGTTTTAATTTAATGTTTATTATAAGTAAATGCTTGAATTAAATGCCACGAGAATAGGCGGTAGTGTATTTAAGTCACAATAGGACAAAAATAAAATCTGAGATTAGTATATGTTGTGACAATTTCTCTTATCTTGGATCAAAGTATGTCAAAATAATTTGTCACAACACATTCTGAGTTGGTGGATTGATAAGTTGACAAATTGTATTTTCTTAAGAATTAGTGCTATTTCCCGAAAGAAAACCATGAATTTCTCAGAACCTTGGTTTACGTTGTTAATTTTCTTGTAACTTGCTTTTTTTCTGAGACAATCAACATAAAATTTGACAGATACTTTCCATTAGATAAAAAGGAAATAATTTGTTAGATCCGATTTCTCATATCTTATCATACATTTTGTTTTATTGCAAATAACGTTTTTAAACTTAGAAAAAGTGTTCAATTTAATCATGCTATCTTGAAAGTTACATATCTCAGAATAAACTAAAATGATTAAAAACCAAATCTCAGAAATGTTTTCAAATATAATGACAAGCTTCCATTTCATCTTTAGTCCGTATACCTCAACAAATAAAAAAGCCGTATGGGTAATGACATGTAAAATCAAAATCAATACGGCCGCGGTTTCCATGACAACCAAAAGAATTATACCATTAATTGCACTGGGTTGCAAAGCTATTCATGTTGCAATTTTTACCTGCGCCTTTGTATCCAAATCAAGCAGTTTTTTTTGGGGGTGATGTTAGTAGTATAGTATGTACGCTACGGGTAGGATTGTGGTGGAAGCGCGGACTCTTTTATATAGCAAAATACTCCGATTGATTCAGGTTGAGGCGCTGACTTTTATATAACGAAATACTCCGCTCGATGGTGGTGGAGGTGCTGATTTTTTATATAGCAATTTATTAGTTCAATAATGGCGGGCGTGTTGTGTGTTCGTTTATACATGTGTTACAACATGAGTTACAACATATATTACAACAGTTATACGATATATATTTATACGTACTTTACAAAACAGGTGTTACAATATTTATTTTACAAACGATAGTTCCACATATATACGATATTTATACAATATATATACATATAAATGATAAAGAAAAAACACTAGATACATTTTATATTTTTATTGACAAAGAGAAACACCGCGTTAGCGGTCGGGGTGATTGTCTATGGAATGTAGGATAGGGTTACTGACATCTAACCTCACTACTACAGTCGTGCCGGTCATACGACTAGGAACTCTCAGAGTCCGAGCACATTAGTTTCGAATTATTTGGCGAGTCCGTAACTATAATAATGTTATTGGTGACTGGAGGGAGCGAGAGTAGTCATCTTAAGCGTGAGCGTTAGTGTCTGTTGGTCTTCCAAGTGTCTATGAACGAAAACTAGGTTAAGCTGGTTTTTGAAACATGTCCAGACTTGTTGCGCGCTAGCCAGGGCCTGATTAGTCAAAAAATTAATCGATCGCTGGCATGTTGTCTAGACGAAAACGGCAACAGGACGCGCCGCATAGTACCACCGTGAGCTTTGATCAAGACGAAATAAATGGCGTAGAGGCCACAAACGTTGGTAACTACATCTTGTAAATGTCTAGCATTGTAGTTAAAAGGTCTGTTAGAATTTCTCGCTATAAAATTAACCAAGTCCGGGTGTCTAGGTGGTAGGCCGAAAGAATCAAAATAGTCAAAAGTTCCAAGGCCATTATAATATAGAGCGACCCAGTGGTCACCGGATCGATAGCTAGGGTCAGTGTTGATGACGAAAGCAACCGTCTTGCTCGGATCGATACGTAGAGGTAATTGGTCGCGAACTAAAACTTTAACGACACCAGTTCGTTTTACAAATATATCCGACAGGAGTATGGTCCGTATCTCGTCTGTATTCATCGTTTAAGTGGTGTAGTTTGTCAAAACTTTGCGCGATTTCGAGTTCTCCAAGATCGAGTCTTGCTCGGCGTAGACAATGACCTGTAATGGTTCGGGTGTGATCTCGGAGAATTTAAGTTCTATTGAGAGAGGTCCCGACTTGGCCATCTCGAACTGGTCACCGTCCAGTAGACTGGAGATGAGGTCAAATGTGTGTAAGGCGTACCCAATCTTAAAATGTCTATATTCAAGACCGTTGCCGGCGTCTTTGCCAATCAGTCCCATGGCTAGCTTCGTACCGAAGAAAGCTCTCACGTACACGTTGTGAGCATAATCCATTTACAAAGGCTTGCCACTAACTGTTCTTCCATCCGCGCTGACATTTAAATATATTAGCCCAAAAGTAGCGAAACTGAACGGATTAGACGTGTACGACCCGTTAAAAGCTGTCGAAGTGACTAGGCCAATCACTATGCGGGTAGGGGTTTGACTGAAAAATAGATTATGCTGCATGTGCGATAGCATTCTCTTTGGATAGAGAAAGTTTTTAGCACAACTCGTTTCAAGGGGTACTTGGCATTACCTCGCAACAATGCTTTCTCGTGGGCTAGAGAGATGGCAGGGTTTAATTTGGCTTTCCGTACAACCAGGGCCGCATAAGTTCTAATCGATTTATAACCACCAGCGTGGTCGTGTCCCAGCACGTTGAACGCCTCTTTAGCAGGCGTGAGTTTCACTTTAACGGTCACACCGTTTAACATATAGCGATCTTGGACGAAAATATCTGAATGTAACCGACCCATCATATCAATGTCCTGAGAACCAGCCGCTATGTTTCGATGCAGCCTTAGTCCGTTGTTATTATCGCCACTTGTTTCCCCAATAGAGTTTGGCGTGTCTTTGTAAAACAGAGCCGCTGTCATATGACCTCGCTTGGCTTCCTCCGTGTAATTCAACGTGGCTTCCATGTAAGCTCTTTAAGGGTAGATGTTCTCGCTGGGTGTAATCATCGTGTCGTTCCGGGAAACGTCGACTTGGGAGAATAAACTGTGCAGGTATAGTTGACCGGTGCCACATCCGCATCAGCGGGTAATTTATCGCCATTGGCTAACGTGATTTTGGCGCGCACATGTAGAAAAGTATTGAACAAATCTATATATTCTTCCCCGTTCCCCGATATTAAAAATTCCACCGGGGCTCCGGGCGATAAGGCGGCCAACGGATGTATCTCCATAAATTGACCCTCTTCTACGGCTGTCTGTGTTGGTGGCACGCTAAACAAATCTAGACCACTGTGAAGACACTCGCACGAGCTGGGGTGAATAAGCGACATCATTCAAATATATCAGAGTACCGTCGCTTGTTCTTCTGGGAATGAGAAGGGCGAGCTCGGATAGTTCGTTTTATTCTTTTCGGCTCGCCAGGTGTGGCAGCTCTCCCTTCTCTCGTTCTTTTTCTTCTAATACCGCTACCCGATTGGTTAGTGGTGCGGTGGTCAACCACGCCCTGTAATAAATGCTGACCCGATTCTTTGGCTCGCTCACGAAATGATTCTCCAACGTTTCTTCCGGCTAACGCGTCGCTCGCGACCTGTAGACCTGTGCCAACCTCTTCACTGAGTAAAGTTTTACCTCCAGTTTTTAACCACGGGAGAATCATGCGACCGAGTTTGCTGAAAAAACTCCCTAAGCCATGTCCTCTTTGACTTCTGCCTCCGATAAACACTGGCATCCCGTGTCCAGCTTGGTTGCAGTAAAACTCCTCGTACATTTTGGGGTTTCGTCGTTTTGGTACGTGTCTAACCATTTATTCTTCTATTCAAAATCAAAAAGTCTGTGCGTTCGGAAATGTAGCGTCAACACCGAAGCTTCGCTAGTGAATGGGATTGTCTTACCCTGGTCATTAGTTAAAAGTACTTCCATGGTGTCAAATGAAAAATGACTCAGGGGTACGTAGTGCGGTTTGTCGTAAATCCTAAAAACCGAAGCGGTATCCTGTCCAAAATAAGGGCAATCCATGACAAAGTAACAGAGGCATCCCGAACCGGTCTCGCCGCTACGAGGTCGCAGTACAGGTATACATTTTTCATGTCGCTATCCATTTGTACTTCAGTCTCTCCTCGTAGTATTGGATCGATGTCTGTTACGGTCGATGAGGGCATGCCTAACATGTGTTTCAACGTCTCGCTAATTCTAACTTCAACCCCCGGTTCATACAGATTCAAGGTGGCCTTATTATTGTTAAAATGGATTCTAACTCTGGCTTTTTCATTCATATCCGTGCCTAAAAGCAACCTATTCAACTCATCGATAAGCGTGTCGGGTGAAGTGTATAGACCGGCGGGTAACGGGAGTATTATAGGTGTTTTTCCCTTTGTTTGGGAAGTAATGTATCCATACTTCGTCATCTAGCACGTTATAATAACTTTTGAGGAATTGAATCTCAACCAAGCCAACCTCATAACGTGAAGTAAAGTCTATAGTCTGTGGCAATTTGACCAAAACGTGACCGGCGTTATTGTTCGGGTATATTTTCATCGAGGCATTGCTTGGTAAAGTCACGTAAAAACTCATCCTGTCTTAGGATTAGGTAACATGTAACCCAGATAACTGCTCATTAAGGCGATCCAAAACTTGCCGTCAGGGCCCTCGGCGTTGCTCCGACTCAGATTGAATAACGAGACCCCGATGACGACATATATAACGATCATCTGACAAATGAAATAGATTTCTAGCCGCGGGATTAGTTTCCCAGAAAAGGCCAGAACGAGGTTCTCGTGGCTTTGGGAGGGGGTGACCGCAAAACTATGGTGCTCACTTCTATCTCCATCAGTCTCGATATCTCGCTAGTTGTTTGGAGGTAATCCAGCTCTTGAATGACGAGTTATAAACGAACCATTTGACTAAATACTCTTTAACACCTCTTACACCTCGCCGTTCTTGCAAAATGGCCTCGATTCGATAAACTATTTTGTCACCGACCCGCTGCAGCTCTTCATGGTAAAAAGACCCTTTCAATTCTTCACCCGAATCATCTTAAAGGACGTACGTGACTGGTCTTGTCTCGTTTAGTCGGCTGACCGTAAACAGTTCTTCTGTCCACGCCGGCGTATAACCCTTTTTAAACGTTTGTCTGGCTTGCGCGAGCCGCACGTTATCATCTGCTTTAAAACAGACTTTTTTCCGGTGACGTCAGGGGTCAAATACAACGTATGCAACACCTCTTCTTGATTGATCGGTTTAACTTCCGACGGTGCCATCCTAATACTCCGATGATACTAATAATTGTAGTTGTCGATCAGTGGCTTTATCACGTAGACGTAGCGAAGCCTGTTGGTTTGGTAAAGTAACGCCACGTTTTGTCTTTGAGGGTTCGATTAAACCTCTCCACTATAGATGCCTTGGTATCCTCATTCTCCGTAGTGAAGAAATGGACACCCTCTTCTTTAAGAAACTTTAAGAATGTTTTGTTGCGGAACTCACTACCTTTGTCTGTTTGAAACTTTATCGGTCTGCGACTGTTAAAAATTAACTTCTTCACTTCTACTAAGGCTTTCCCAGTTTTGTTTTTCAGAGGAACCGCCCACGCAAATTTACAAAACACATCGATACTCGCCACTAGATAGGAAAACCCATCGTTGAATGTTCTTAAACCGCGCAAGTCTATTAGATCAGCCTGGAACTGTTGATCGATACTACCCGAGATGGTCGCGCGTCTTTTAAATTTTCTACGCACCGGCTCGTGTAAGGTGTACGTAAAATGATGACCTAACCACTCTTCAATTTTTTTACGAGTAAGTTTAGAACTACGTTGCAAGGCAGCCGCGCCCCCATAAGAACCAGGTAGCTTCGGCTCGTAGTAATGTTGTTTTAAAATCTTATTCACTTCTTTGGCCATGCTTCCCACTTTGGATTTTTAGTCTTTTTTCCTTCTTCTGGGCGAATACGACGATGTTTATCGCAATTTACTGTCAACTGCCTTTTTTCGAATAGCGGGTATGCCTTGTTCGGTCGGGACTGAAGAGTTTTGTCCACGACCTCGTCTTTAAGTACAGTTAGTGAACCTGGCTGGTCGGTAGATTGTAATTGTGTTGGTTGTTTAATGTCAACGAGGCCTAGAGGCACGTGACTGTACTGTTCTAGTCGAGTCAAATAGCGCTGCAGTGTTCGCTGATATAATCTAGCTTTGTCACCCACCGGTAAATCTTCTTGCTCCAAGACTAGTTGCATTTGACTGTCCATTTCTCCTAGGTTATCTCTTAGAGCATCGGGGGTTCTATAAGGGTTTTGAGCCTCTGACAAACGAGGGTCCATCAAAAGCATTTTCTTGGCCATCATTTTTTAAACATCTAAGACACCCTTTAACACAGCTAGTATCTGTCGGAGGAGAGCGCCCAAGAAACCACCGTTTTGTAAAGATTGTTTCCGTCTTTTGAGCGACAATTTCTTTTGGGTGAGTGCTCTAATGGTGTTTTTGTAATGACGCATACGCCTCTTCTGGAGGGGGTGTAAGTGTAACGTTACCTTTTAATACGTTGTGACAACATTCGCAGAGTGTACCTACTAGGTAGGGTGACGCTGTTTTCATAACAGCCTTGATGGTTGGGGGTTTGGCACTGCCTAAAAATTTCAACATTTCTGCGTGGCGTCTCCCCTTTTCCCCCCTCTCGTTATTTCGGGACGTAAACGACTTGTTGTTCGTGTGGAAATATATGACAGCGCTATCTCAAATCATCCGGTGCTGCCTGGCGCAGGTCGATTAGCGAATAACCGTGTGGGACCACCGTCGCGTCTTTAAAACTTTCTTGGACATAGGCAGTACGACTTGGATACATCTGCTTGGCTAGATTCGTAATCTGCGACCCATCTCGTGGATTTTTGGAAAGCACTATATAATGAGAATTCAAGCTAATGGCTCTTTGTTCTTTGTTCTTGCCAAATAAATTTTGCACAATGGAGATCATGCTAGTATTGCGATGGTGGCTGCCTTTCGTGAATGTTTTGTTATTCTATCATCCGCCTCACTCATCAGATCATCTATAACGAGCAGGCGTTTCTTATCACATGACAACTGGTCCATGCCAGACAGTCCTTCAATAAACTGAATACCCTCCATGGTTTGGTACATTGACTGCCACTCTCCATAACACCATATAATTTCGTCTGGCGTAGGGATCACCATATCCCGGATATGTTGCAAGAACCGTTGTACAAAGACAGTTTTCCCCAATACCGGTCGGTCCAGCTATGAGGGCTGCGAAGGGATGTGGCCACCTGGGATCCATGGCTAGTAATGATAAATTACACTCACATGCAGTTATTATATTATTTTCAACAATGTGAGAATCCCTCTTGGTGTAACCCCCTATTGGTGTACACCCAAACACGAGCAAAAGTCTGGTTGTTTTCACCATCACGAGAAGCACTGTCCCGTTCTAAAAATCGTTACTCGAGTGAAGTTTTTGCCATTCATAACAAATATCACTCATACTCGTTTGTTTGCAACATTAATCTGTCTCCATATTTTTTTGGATGAAGGCAACAGACCATAACATTACTCAATAAAAAAATATATTTTTAGTATCCCATTTTTGCTTTGCAAAGATAGCGTTTAATATAAACACGCTTTTAATATACAATATCATTTTTTACAATAAAGTGTTATCCGGTTTTTTTTTCACTGAATATATATTTTTATATGCTGTCACACTAACAAACACTGTCACACTGACACACTGACAAACGGACACACAAAATATAATTCGCACTAGGGACACGTAGTTATATTTTAACTAAAAACCATAGTTCTGTTTGAAATCTAGTTTTGTGAATGTCCCTCCTTTGTTCAACTTTCAATCTTAACACACAATTAACTTTTTTCCTCCTGAGACACATCGACAAAATAATTATCGTAATGAAACTTCGTAGTTCTTTGTGAAAAATGCCAAAAGGTGAACGTAATTATATAGTAGATATTACCTTCGTGACTCACGAACGTAAAATTTGTGACAAAGCCACGAAGAGTGTCAAATATTGTGACAACGCGCGTGACACATTGTGCCCGAAATTATCAATACGTCTCTGCCAGATAATTCTTTGTTTTATATATTAAGATAATTCTTTAGATTCCAGCATTCACTAACCAGACTTCGAGAACCAAAGACCAGCCGTTGAAGACAAAGAGACACGCCTTCTGAGAAAGACCTCGAGGAACAAAGACCAGTCTTCTGAGACAGACCAGCCTTCAGTGAAAGACCAGCAACTTCAATCTTACAACCAAAACTATATGGTAAGTGGATTCTTTTATATATTTGTGATTGTGTTTGTATTCGTTTATTTTTTATTGTTTCGGTATTCGTGTTTTGTGTTAGGAAGTTAAAAGTCAAAACATACCCTAAATTTTTTATTTTATTTCGCAAGCCAGATACACTAAAACTGGCAGTCATTTAAAATATATATAGCCAAAAATTTTTTTTTATCCTAAGCAGAAACTAGCAATATCTACGTCATACTTATTTTTAACCATATATATATATTTATCTGTTTGTTTGTTTTTGTGTTTTTTCGATAAGGAGTTAAAAGTTAAAACATATGGCCTAAATTTTTTTTACCCTACATGCCATTTCTCTATTTAAAAAATATATATATATATATAATTGTATACGGCTGTTATTGTCTGTTTTTCACTAGGAAGTGTTAAAAAACTTTGACAGTGTTTGTTTTTGTGTGTTTTTTCTCTTCACTAGGAAGTGTTGTTAAAATGTAATTCTAAAAAAAAAAAAATTATCACCCTAAAATATCCCCCCCCCCCCCCCCACGCGTTTCTGGCATACTGTTAAGAAAAACAAGTGTAAAATGTTATTATTAGAATTTTAGACAAAAAACGACTTGGCGTTGTTAATTGTCTGAGAGAGCGCTGTCTTGGACAACAGTATGAGTCATCTTCGGATCGATATAGAGATTGCAGGTGATGGTGCAATCATAATTTCTACAGTCGACAGACAAAGCTTTTTAATAACAAGTCTAAACTTGTACGTGACAGAAAGAAAATCGTTCTCGACTGTTTAAAATAATTTGTTGGGTTTTGAAATTACGTGTGATTACTGTTTGGTCGGTACGTGGTACTTGCAACTTTAGTTTAAAAAAAAGACGTGCGGGTAGATCAATATCATTTGGTCTCGCGAACAAAATTGCACGTGGTACTTGAAAAAAGTTTCTACTTGAAAACGTAAGGACGTGAGGTCTAAATCAATATCACTTGGTCGCGTGAACATAATTGTACTGACAACTTCGCGACATTTTTATTATAACAAAAGACAGAGGGGGTAAGAAATCATAACATTGCTTCCACACCGATACAACCCGTGGTGGGGCGGGCCATTTCTGTACTCAGAAACTATCTGATAACACAAATAGTGTAGAAAAATCTGAAAGTAACTACAAAGGTTAATAAAACACTTTATTACAAAAACTAAAGCTAACACTAAAAAAATAAGGATCCGAACCAGTACAAACTGTTGAAAGACCCCTACTAGAGATAATATAGTATAAAATAAATACAAACACATATTACAATAAAAGACAGCGAGGTTGTAGGGTAAATCATAAAGTCTGATTGTTTGCAGTCGTGAGGGCAGATCAATATGACTCATCGCTTGTCGCTGTCTGCGGGCGTGAAAATAATTACAAGCTGGGTGATAGGTCCAAATCTATATCATAAATTGTCTGCTTCCAGTTTTATATTTATGGTATTTTTACATCGCAAAATAAAATAAAAAAACTGTCTTTCACTTGATAACAGAAAGAGATGTACACTTGTTACAACTAAGCGTGCGCGCTTGTATATACATGTCTAGGTATCTGTGTGTGAGTGTGTGTGTGCGTGTGTGCGTGTGTGTGCGCGTGTGTGTGCATGTGTTCGCGTGCGTGTGTGAGTGTGTGCGTGTGTACGCGTGTGTGTACCTGCGTGGGTGTGTGCGCGCGTGTGTGTGAGCGCGCGCGTGTGTCTGCCTATCTGTCTATAATTCTAGGTTAACTGCTTAGTTTGTTATATGTATTATTTATTTTGTTTTATTTTTACTTTAATTCTTTTTTTTTTTTATTTCGCTGATGTTTTCACCTCAACCCGAAAAACGCCGCTATGCGTGCTCGGACTGTGAGCCCGTGTTTACCAGAGAACGCGATCTGAATCGCCATATGGACACTGTTCATGGGCGCCAACACCACGAGTGCTCTCTGTGTGGTCGGGTGTTCACGAGAACTGATAACCTTCAACGCCATACAGAGATCAAGCATGGGGTCGTCTCAACCACGGAACAAGCACCACAAACCACATCAGTGGAAAAAAACAGCCTGATATGTAGACGGTGTGGGAAGACTTTCACCAGGCGTGATGCTCTAGTACGTCACATAAACACCGTGCATTCTCTGAATCTGCTTACCTGTGCTATTTGTGGAAAAAACTTTACGCGCGCTGATAGATTGCGGGTCCATCTACAACTACAACACCCCTCTGCACCTATGAAGATTCCAGCTGGCCCATGCCAGCTACAACACAGAATCCAGCATCACTATCAGGCGCCAAAACATTTTCATCACCAACTTCAACAACGAGGCCTTTCACATCAGTTGCAAGACTATCATCAGCTCCAACATTACCAGCGACCTCTTCATCAACATCCTCATCAGGAGCATCATGCACAACATTTGTAACACAGAATCCAGCATCATCATCGTGTACCAAAACATCACCAGCATCTAGAACACCTGGCCCCACTTCGGCTCACCACCACCAGCAGACACGCTCATCAATAATTCGCCCCACCCAAGCGCACCACTATCAGCAGACATCATTCTTCTTTCTTCTTCTTTGATCCCTAGCCGCCGACCGTCATAGCAGTCAGTGGCCAACACGCCTAGTGGCGTCTTGTAGGGCAAGAACAAATTGATTCCACTTTGCTTGGTCGGTGGTCATCCTTTGTACAGTGACCAAACTCTGGTTCATTCTTTGCATCTCAGCCTCCACAGTCCTCCGACAGGTTGTTTTTAGTCGGCCTCTCTTTCGTTTTCCTTCAGGGTCCAAAGCATAGCTGTTTTTGTGATGGCATCGGGGTCTCTTCTGAGGACATGGCCAACCCAGCTCCAGCGTCTGCCAGCTATGATGGTGTGCATGTCCTCTTGCTTGCTCCGAGTAAGCAGATCCTGGTTGGTGATGGTATTCGGCCAAAAGATTCGGGGAATTTTTCTTAGGCATGTTGTGTTAAAAGAGGACAATTTTGACATTTCCTTCTCTGTAACTCTCCAGCATTCCGCACTATAGAGAAGCACAGAAAGCACACAGCTCTGATATAATTTTAATTTTGTGCCTGTGCTGTATTGAGAGGACTTCCAGATGTTGTTTAGACTAAAAAAGGCTGTTCTTGCCTTATTCTTTCAGATGTTGATGTCTTTGCCTGCCCCGCCGTCTGGTATTACTATGCATCCTATGTTTGTGAAGGTTTCTGTCTGTACCAGCTGCTGATTACTTACTGATATGGGCTCAAGGTTGCTCACATTGAGCGTCATGACCTCTGATTTCTTTAAATTGATATTTAAGCCCGCCTGCTGGCTAAACTTATTAGGTCTATCCGTTTTTTCGTGGATGTGTTGATGTGAATGTGCTAGTAGTGCAATGTCATCTGCATATTCCAGATCTTCCAATGTAGAAAATGTAGTCCATCTTATTTCTCTTGGACTGCGCATTACCCAGTCTATGACTGTTAAAAATAGAGTGGTTGATAAGGGGCAACCCTGTTGTACTCCTGTCTTCACTTCAAAGGTTAGGTTGCTCTGCCCAATGCTGCACGTAAAGTTGGCATAAAGACTTTTTATGATTGACACTATGCAGCTTGGAATTCCATAAGCCCTCAGTATTTTCCATAAACTGTCCCTATGTATACTGTCAAAAGCCTTTTCAAAATCAACGAAATTAATGTACAACTGTCTTTGCCATTCTGAGCACTGCTCTATAATGTTCCTGAGAGTGAATATATGATCTACACATCTTCTGTTCTTTCTAAATCCTGCTTGTTCTTTCCTCAGTTTGTGGTCTACTGCTTTTGAAATTCTCTGTATAATTATCCTGCCTAATATTTTGCTTGGAACTGAGAGAAGAGTGATTACTCTCCAATTATTGCAGTCTGCAAGATCTCCCTTCTTGGGCAGTTTGACAATTATTCCTTTGTTCCACTCTGATGGTGTTGTCTCCGTTTTCCAGAATTGTGCAAATAGTGGTTCTAATAGTTCAGCTGCTAGCTCAGGGTCTGTCTTAAATAGCTCTGCATTTATGTTATCATGGCCAGGAGCTTTTCCGTTCTTTAACCCTTTGATTGCTGTGATGATTTCTTCTTTTCGTGGAATGTCTGTATTTACATCTAGATCGTTTTCAGCCTCAGGAACATTCAATTGTGTCTCTGGTGGTTCCATGTTCAGAGTTTCTCTGAAGTGCTCTGCCCATCTTGTTTCCTGTCCCTCTGCTGTTATGATGAAATTTCCTTGCTTATCTCTTACTAATGTAACATTGTTTGCACCTCGTTTTCCGCTGATGAATTTAGTTATTTTGTATACTGTGCTTTGTTCATTTCTCAGTGCTGCCTCTTCTCCCTGTCTTGCAATATCGTCTAGGAAATTCCTTTTGTTGGCTCGGGTTTGGCGTTTAACTTCCTTGTCCAGCTGACTGTACTGTTCGCTATATAGTTGCTTTAACCTGGGGGACTTCGCTTCTGTTTTCTTTCTTTTCATTTCCTTTCTCAGTGTTATGGTGTTTAATGTTTCTGGTGTTATCCAGTCTTGCTTCTTCCTTTCCTGGAATCCCAAGCATGATTTGCTGCTTTCCTTATATATTGATGAAGTGGTGTTGAATTTCTGCTCTATATCATCAGTCAATGTCTTTTCCTGACTTTTGGCAAATTGATATCGTTTCTTTATTTCAGCCGCAGAAGCTTAGCTCGTAAGGGGTTCTTCAATTTGCTGATGTCAAACCTTTTCTGTGTAGTTACAGTTGATCCAGCTCTACTTAGTTTCACTTTCAGTTTTGCTACTACTAAATGGTGATCACTTTCCACATCTGCACCTCTTCTTACCTTCACATCTTGTAATGCATGTCTCCATCTACCGTTAATCATGATGTGGTCTATCTGGTTTCTGTCTCGACCATTTGTTGATTCCCATGTAAATTTGTGAATTTCTTTATGTGGGAAAAGTGTTCCTCCAATGACCAGTTTGTTAATACTACAGAAACTTATTAATTTATCCCCATTTTCGTTTGCTGTTCTGCTGCCGCATTTTCCCATTACTCTTTCATTATACGAGGTCCGTTCAGAAAGTAATGCACCACATCGTTTTTCCCAGGAGCTGTTTATTAAAAAAGCATGAAATTTATACATAATATACATGGATATGTCATGTAAACATCATATTATTCAACATAATACCCATCAACTTGTACGGTTTTATGCCAGCGCGAAACAAGTACATGTTTTCCTAGCCCGTACCAGATTTTGTCTTGATCATGTAGCCATTTCTTCGCTGCATGAATCACCCCTTTATCATCTTTAAACCTTGTCCCACTGAGTGCATCTTTAAGTGGACCTAATAGATGAAAATCAGAGGCTGCCAAATCGGGACTATAGTGTGGATGGGGTAGTACAGTCCAACCCAATTTGGTGATTGCTTCCCGTGTTCCCAGACTTGTGTGAGGTCGTGCATTGTCGTGAAGGAGAAGCAGGTCTGATGGATTCTTGTGCGGCCGAACTCTGCAAAAACGTTGATTGAGTTTTTTCAATGACTTAATGTAAGCTTTTGAATTGATTGTCTCTCCTCTTGGCATAACGTCCACAAGAATCACACCTTCAATGTCCCAAAAAACACATATCATGACCTTTCCAGCTGAAGGAATTGTCTTGAATTTCTTTCTTCGTGGTGGTTGCGGATGATGCCACTCCATTGACTGTCTTTTTGTCTCAGGTTCAAAATGATGTGCTCAGGTTTCGTCACCTGTAACCATCTTAGCCAAATAGTTCTCTCCATCAGCATTGAAACGCTCCAACAATTCAGAAGAAATTGCTTTCCTTTGCAATCGGTGGTCATTTGTGAGACTTCGAGGAACCCATCTTGCGCAAACCTTAGAAAATCCGAGAGTTTTTATAACTGCATTTGCACTACCAGTGCTGACTGACAGCTGTAAGGCCAATTGTTGAGTAGAGATTCGCCTATCAGTAAGAATAATGCCCTCAGCGCATTTCAACATTTCTGCGTTGGTGGCTGTGGCAGGACGTCCACAGTGCGGCCGATCAAGCAGCTCCGTATCTCCACTTCCTGATTCTTCGATTCTCTGAACCCAGTGACTTACTGTACTCCTATCGACTGCAAAATTTCCATACACATCACATAGACGCTTGTGAATGTTCACAACAGTTTCATTCTCTGCAACGAGAAATTATATCACAATTCGCTGCTTATAACGCAAGTTGCTAACACGCTCCATTTCAACGATTTAGGGCAGCAATATTATTTGGCCGGTTGCGTGCAATTTGGTGCACACAATTGGCACATGCTATATTTGAAGTGTGCAAAATTTCATGCTTCTGTCTTCATTATTAGCTGAGAAAAACGATGTGGTGCATTATTTTCTGAACGCCCCTCGTATGTATTGTGTGTACCAACTTTCGCATTGAGGTCTCCCATTACTATAATAAGATCATATCTAGGTGTGTCTTCAATTTCTTTCTGCAGTTGTTGATAGAATTCATCCTTGACCTCTTCATCGCTGTAATTCGTTGGTGCGTCGCATTGTATTATAGTAGTATTGGTGAATCTACCTCTCAGTCTTAATCTTATCAGTCTGTTGTTGATGGGTTTCCATTCCAGTATCGTCCTTTCTATTCCTTTCTGTAGAATAATGGCTACACCTTCATTGTGCTGTCCATCCTCTCTTCCAGAGTAAAGTGCTGTTTCTCTTGTTGCTGTTCTGACTTTTCCTGCCCCTGTTCATCTGCTCTCGCTTATCCCTAGAATGTGTAACCTATAGTTTCTCATTTCTGCCGTGACCTGTTTTAGTTTACCCGTCTCATTCAATGTCCTGACATTCCAAAATCCTATTCTTGTATCATGTTTTTTGGTCAGGACGTCAGGCTTCCTTTCGGCTTTCACCACTGACAGTCATACGAACCTCAGTCTCCGGATATCCATCCCGCAGCAAAGTTGGTTAATTCGTTGTTGTTTCCGTAACTTCAGTTTTTTACATAGACAGGGGTGTCAGCCCTATGCTAAAACCCCCAACCTGGAGGACCAGGGTGTCTGCTTTCGTCTGACCCCTGCCCGCGCAATCTTGTCCAGCTTGGTAGAACCTTCCAGGAGTAAAACCTTCACTGGCATAGCTCTGGGGGTAATCAGGGTACGAAAGCCGCCATATCTCAGCAGACGTCATCATCATCAACATTTCCCACCATAGTAGCTGCAGTCCAGGACACCTTTTCAAACAAACGCCCAAGACCTAGTCACCACGGCCCAAATAAAACACCTCGCCTATCCTCTGACCAAGACAGTTTACGCGACATACCGTCTGGCGTTAGACAGATATACAAGAACAACTGGTCAGCCATCAACACACACAAGAACCTCAACAATTGCTGGACCACCTTCACATTTTTTCACAGACCAGACAACACAAAACCCATAGACTGGTTGTCACTGCTTAGACCTGTTTTTAATAAACAAACAAAACGATTCAAAATTATTTACATTCAGCACACCATTTTACGCCATAGAGAAACCAACGAGCTCCGCTTCTACCACGCATCTCACAATAATGCGTGTGTCTTGGAAAACCCTCATCTTGTAAATAACAACAGATTTCCACTCTTTTGTCTCACAATTACACGAAAGCAACACTCTTACAAACGCACAAGTAAACCGACCAAATACAAAATATTATGTCGAATCTATACCTGCCACCTCCGTTTACATTTATCACATCCAAGAACACCCAATCCGTTGTTGTTTAGCAGATATACCAACATACATCACCGACAATAAACACATTAACACATTACAACACGATTCGAGCTCAAAACCTTACACTGATAACTTTTGCTTTTTCAGATGTCTGGCCGTTTTTAGGAGCCTCCAGTTAAGGACATTAGAAAAACCACTCGTAGACCAATGGCAGTTACATCAGGGTATCGAGTCCATCATCGATTTTCCCGGCGTGAATTTAACCGAATTCCCTCCTTAGAAACATGTTTTAAAATAAATATTGACGTCTTCGAGTTTGACGACGCACAAACCCTTTCCCCCAAACTCAGAGGTAGTGATAGCTATAAAGAAACGTTGCGCCTTTTAATGTATAAAAATCATTTTATTTGTATATCTGATATAGATAGGGCGGCAAACTCTTTTTCGTGTCCTAAATGCGGGAAATTATGGAAGTTTTTTTAGGTTCATGGAAAGACATGAGAAGACGTGTACCGGGGGTAAGATGGTAGAAATATTTAAGGGTGGGGTTTATACCCCACTGGACACCATTTGGGAATCGAAGATGTTGATACAAAATTCTTGCTTCCGTATCGGGCAACCTTTGACTATGAATGTTTTTCGATACCTCTGCAGAAACGAGGACCAGTGGGACAGCCTTGCGTAAGCGGCCTAACTTATAAAGTATTTTTTAGACCGAGACTTTAAATATTTAGTAAAAAGAAACAATAACTTTATGTGTATCGCTACCCCCCAGTTAAAATTTTTACATATAATTAATTACCTAGACCCCGGATTTAGTTATAGCAAGTATCGCGCGGCCTATAAAGTGACAGAAACTAAAGGTTTTTTCTGTTACGAGTACATCACCGATTTAGGCAAGTTAAAAGAAACGACGCTACCACCCCACCCGGCCTTTTTTTCCTCCCTAAAAAATTGTAACATTTCCAGTGCCGAGTACGTCGAATGTCAGAGGGTGTGGGTCGATAACCACGTGGTCACGTTGCGCGATTTTCTGACGTGGTATAATAACAAAGATGTAGTCCCATTGTTAATCGCTTCAGAACAACAAGTTATTTTTTACGCGGGTCTAGGGGTAGATATGTTTAAAGACGCCATTTCGGTTCCGGGGGTAACCTTAAAGTACTTATTCAAAACTCTCCCAACAAATATATCTTTTTTCTTTATGCTCGAAGCGGGAGCAAGATTTATACCACACTCTGAGACAAAATATAGTTGGGGGTCCATCAATAATATTTCATAGGTTTCATGAAAAAGACAAAACCCGCATTAGAGGTGGCAAAGTTGTTCAATGCATTAAAGGTTATAATGCCAACGCTCTTTATTTGTGGGCGCTAATGCAGAAAATGTCCACTAATTTTCCCGTTCGAAGACACAGGGAGGATGGTTTCAGGTACCACAAAGTCAATAAACACACCGTGCAGTGTCACGACTGGTTGACTTGGGTATCGCACAAATATAATGTGTCTTTAAAAACCCAGTTCAACGGCCGTGAAATGTCTTTGGGGCATAGGCGCAATATAAAAAGTCAGCGTCTCCACCACCATCGAGCGGAGTATTTCCTTATATAAAAGTCAGCGCCTCCACCTGAATCGATCGGAGTATTTTGCTATATAAAAAGTCCGCGTCTCCACCACAATCCTACCCGTAGCGTACATACTATAATACGAATGTTCATGTTAGATTACTATTTTTGCGTTAAAATGTTTGAGCAAACTGCGCGACTCTAAGTAATGAAGCAAAAAGGCGCGCCAAACGAGAAACTTAGCGCCAAATGTCCCTAGATTTAACTCATTGGGGGTGGAGAGACGTGGATTCACCACATTAAAAGGATATATGGTCCTTAACGTTTTATCATTCTCTCCAAACAGCGAAGATACTATACAATGTGACATATACTGGGTCTCATCTTAGCTCCGTAGGTCTGCATGTAGAGTTTTATTTCAGTTGTCTTGTCATATGCGAGACTTGAATAGCTTTTACTACTTTTATATGCATTATTTTTGCAGTAATTTAAATTATAATGAAATGTATTATGACTTACAGTCTGTTTCCAAGTACACACTATGGACCTTATCTGTATTCTCCCAATCACTGCCGCAGGTCACGCCTTCAGAACAGCTGCAAATGTTAGTTATTTTTGTACGTTGGACGTATATCCCATTATATACGGATACCTTCATCTTACATGGATTTAAACTCTCATCAGAACATTGGGACTGTAAAATAGGCAAAAGATGTACACAATTTACACATACGCACTGCTTCAGAAAATTGACTAACCAACTCGACAACTATACACAGTTACCGTGATCTTGATTGAATGTTTTTAATCCTCCCTATTGTTAAACAAGCGGACATATATGCCGTCAAAAATTGACAAGGAAAGAATTCAGAGAACAGTTTTAATCTTTCAACATTTGAAGCAAATTTAAAAGACTGATAATTTTGATGAACATTTATAAAGTAAGAAAAATACAAAACCGATAAAAATATCAAGACAGTGAATTCAGCAATCAACAAAAATCAATAGCGGAAAATGGAATAAGAAAAAAAACTATCACAGTCTTCGACAAGAGATCAGGTGAATATAAAGACATTAGGCAGAATAAATGAATGGGATGTAATAAAAATACACAAAAAGGACACGAAACGGAACACACACTTTATAAAAGAAAAATCGTAAAAAGCGGTAGATGAAATAAGTAAGTCTGAAATAGATAAAAGCCAATGAATAACAGAGTTAAGCAAAATGATATTTTACATTTAAACAACGAGGAGAAAGCAACCCATTTCGAACACGAGATGATTCTCTAGCGAAAAGTGAGTACGATCATCACAAAAGCAGGAGCATATACCGGTTACCTGGATATCACAAGAACCAGAATCGTCCGGGCTTTTGAAATGAAGGGTCACATGTTTATCACAGGGAACATTTTTCCCATGTATATATATATATATATATATATATATATATATATATATATATATATATATATATATATATATATATAGGACGATCTCCTTGTATCTCTGATACAACGCTAAACTCCATCTCGTCACAGTTACAACTATATATATATATATATATATATATATATATATATATATATATATATATATATATATATATATATATATATATATAAGGATTTTAAATGTCTAATTAATCGATTAATCGGTTTGAGTGTTTTAATCTATTCATTGTAACGCTCCATGAACAACTCCATTGTGAAAGCAGACCTCCCAGATATTACTCTCAATGGACAGACAATTGAAAGGCAAGAAAAGCTGAAATACCTCGGAGTTACATTTGATCGCAAGCTTTCCTCTAATTACCATGTTGAGCAACTCACACAGAAAAGCAGGAGAGATCTAGCGGCCCTGAAAATAATGGTCGCGGCGCGTCTGGAGCAGAGATTACTATTTCTTCTTTATCAACAGCTAGTCATATCGGTCATTGAGTATGGGCTGGGAATACTCACACTACAATATGATCGACTAGAACGCATTCAGAATGAAGGGATGAGCATATTCTTGGGCTGTACGCAAGATGCCCCCATTGTGACAGTGAGGTATATGCTTGGAGTGCTGTCCATTAAATCCAGAAATGCGATGGCCCAAGCAAAAACCTATATGCGAGTATCTACAGACAAACGGCAGCCTCTGCGTGGTAAACATAGCTGACATTAAGGGAGCAAGAATAAAGAGAAGAATGTCATGGATGACACAGGCAGAGACAATGATCAAACAGGTGGCCAAAGGCGACAATATATTCAAGGGGGAAGAGTGGAGTATTTCAGATGAGAACTGGATTAACTACCAGCAGGTCATCATCAGCCTTGGCAGAGAGTGTAGAAATTGGTGGAATGGAAAAGCAAAGTTAGAAATTAATCAACTGATACATGATCATTCCGGGGATAATGGTGCCATTGTGTATAAAGATGGGTCTGTGATCTGTGGTGAGAAATCCAGTTGGGGCTTCTCTGCTCGGGTGCAGGGCAGATTCGTCGCCGAATATAGCGGGGCTTACAAGATAACAACTTATATCATGAGAATGGAGGTCGAGGCTGTTACTGCAGCCTAAAGGTGGATAACTGAAACTTCATAAACAAAGGTCATCATTGTGTCAGACTCTCAGTCCATGCTTCGAAAGGATCAAAGTGATTGGTTGCGGCATGAACGTGAAACATTCATAAAAGCTTCGAGTCTACAAGAGCTGGTGTGGATCTACTGTCCTGGTCATGCTGGGGTATGTGGTAATGAGAGAGCTGACAGACTAATATCAAGAGCAACCATAGTGGGGACACTAGGTATGGATAAGGGAGATATACTGAGAACAGTTAATGATCGATTGTTAGAGAATGACACTGCAATAGGTGAATTATCAAGGTAAATGTCGAATTTGGCATTAAACGTAAGGCTAGTAGAGACTGACGTATGAGAGGATGCATCCGTCGTGTTTACAACCAGAGATCTACAAGAACAGTTAGCATTTCCACTCTTCCACATATATTGTTGGAGACTGAACACCTATGGGTTTGCCCAGAGTGCAATGACAGTCTATTAAATGATAAAATAAATTCTCATCGATGAATATATTTTAAGAAATGTTTACTTATTTATTTATTGTTGCTTAAATACGAGAACATTTGCTATGTCACAGGTTAGTAATATGGAATTTGGCAAGTAAAATGAATAATAATAAATTGTTTAGTTGTAGCTTTTCAGTTTTTCATTATATTTTCATGAAAATGTTTCCTTGTAAAAGAAACAAAACCTCAGGGACTTAAATAAATCATTATTTATTTATTTTGAATAATTTACTAATTTTTTTGAAACTGATGGAGTAGTCGTCGATTAAAAAATGTTTATTTAATCAATATAGATTGTTTAATCTATTATAACCCTACTGTTGCGCATCGTTCCGTTTATGCTCACCGGCGTATGCCCGTTTAGGAGCTGCGACTGTGCGCATCGACGAGTTGGTACGATAACGCACCATTTTTGAATGAACACTATTTATTCAACTTATGACGTCGATGGTAATATATGATGACGTAGGCAATCGTCTGCAGCTATTGGAAAATGCCTGACTTTTACACTCTGCGCAGTTTCCGTCAAAGCATGATGACGTGTATTTTCACGCTCCGGTTTTATGTGCTTAATTCTACAAGTGTTTATGCAGCATTCGGTCATAATGCTTGCGATTATATCATGCCAGTGATTTTGCCATTATTATCAGGGATAATTATTATCATTAACATTAATTAAATTCAGTATAGTCTCGCAGTGTATTAGCAGACATGACTGACAGTATCTGTACACTTATTCATATTATGGACGGACCAAGGACCATGTGTCTATGAAATCCTTCATAGATGGAAATGTGAAGAATGTATCATATGTTGAGTTATGTCATTTAATGTATTAAATGTGAAAACGGCTTTGCTAAGGTTATTGTATTACAAAATGTTACGGTGTCTGCATTGCTTTCATGATCTTCAACACCTCAATGAACCCACGTCGAAAAGAGTACTGGTTTATGGATGGCACAAGTTATAGACAGTCAGTTAAGTACTCTTGTCCAGATTGTAATCAGCAGATCAAGCGATCACCTTCTCGTACAGACTACCCTATGCTTTAAAACTTATATATATATATATATATATATATATATATATATATATATATATATATATATATATATATATATATATATGTATGTGTGTGTGTGTGTGTGTGTGTGTGCAAAAGCTGTTTTCCCACGGACTTTCCAACCGTTATGGACACCATATCAACAGCACACGGTAAAACGAGGTCTTCTGCAATCGAATGGGGTTTCTTACATTTTGCTACAAGGTATGCTACATTGTAGGATGCTAGAAGAGCTTTACTCGAGATTGTCGCCTGCTTAGAAAATGCTAATTTTTGTTCTTTCATTTGACTCAGCTTTCTAGAGAAATATTCTCTTGGTTTGCCCACGTCATTCTTTCTAAACACTATCTAAATGGCGTTTTATTATGCCAGGAAGCATACATTCGACGGACAGTACTTTGAAACACAAAACACACTGTGGACACTCTTTATTGTTCACAAGAGTGCACGTGAAACCAAAATCTAAGTAACCATCGTCGTTTTTTCTATACTTAAGTTTCCTTTCCTCATCACCACTTTTCTTTTCATCCTCAACAAGTACTCGCTTTTTACTAACACTTGCCAAATTAAAAAAAAAAAATTTCCATAGTTTATATCAAACTCACAACACAATCAAAAACGTTTAAAAACAGAAAATCACCGCGTTACCTATTATGGTCGCGCGAGGAGAATGCGCGGAAAGGATAGGCGGGTTGAGGGAGCGGGACTTCAAAGGCTGGCCAACATCAGAAATGAAATTTATATGAGATCACGCAGGTTGACAAACACCAAAAATTAAATTTCCCACAGTTTTGCGTTTTCTTTACAGCAAAAGACTAAAAAAATCCATGCCCACTCACGACACCCCTGACCGTTAGTCAAGGCGCTCCAGGGTGCCGCGGCGCACAGGTTGAAAACCGCTGCCATTCATCACCAGGACATTTAGATCCACACCAGCTCTTGCAGACTCGAAGCTTTTATGAATGTTTTCCATTCATGCCGCAGCTTGTGTAAAGATACTTTACATTCTTAGTTCTGAATGAAGTTACTTTCAATACTTGTAGGAATTTCAACTTGTTCCTAATTCGAATCAATGAAAATATAAATAACGTTTTGAAAAAAAAATATTAATATTTACCTCTCCCTTTAACCCGCCGTAACACCAGCCGATGTGAAAGAAACATCAATCGATATTTTTACATTTCTCTTCTCAGTGTATGTGACGTACGTCTAGTTTGACAAGTGAATTCTCCCTGATATGATGGATGATTTAAAGGGACTTTTAGCTTTTCATAACATTAGAACCCCTGAACATTTGTTGTAACTTTTCGTTTGCCAGAACTCATTCCACCGGGACTCATTTAGTATGCGGCACGAGATCAAAGAGACAGACTGAGGGATTTCAGGGGAGACTATCGGCGTTATCAAAGACAGTAGTGGTCCCTGCTACGAGACGCAGTTGCTTGCCGCTATTTTCGCGTCTCGGTGTCAATCGCAGAACCGAGCGAACGGGGGAAAGCCGAAACGGGCAGCAGCGAACGGAGATACGAAGACCAGGGTGCGGTTTCGTCTCTTGATTTGGCGGTCAGATCCCCAAAAGTTCGTGAGATCAAATAAGCTGTCAAGTTTATCATGTCCCACTCAACTTACATTCCATTTTAGCTAAATAGACCATGAAGACTAGACACGTTATCACTCGCTGGCCAGACCTTTACAGAAGCACTAGCTTTATTGAAATCTTGTTATAGATTTTCCCCTGGATTTTATATATATATTTGCAGTGATTTCTATTCTGTGCAAAGCGGTAATATATATTGTGTAAAGTGATCAGTGGTCTAGTTCAGTCATTCTATTTCAATGGATTTTGTGTTAATTTAAATCTATTAAATTAAACCATCTCAATAGTTCCAGTTGTAAATATAATGATCTATCTATTATATTATTTCAAAAGATAATAGATGCTTAAATTAACTTTTAAAGTCGCGAAGGAATTTATAATTAATAAATTCAGTTAAGTCCTAGTTTTATAGATGTGTGTTTTAACCACTAGAATTCGCGCAGTGTTTATTAAATACATAATTAAATACTCGAGTGTATTATAGGCTTAACGGGAAATTTATCGCGCTTGATTTTTCGGTATGTTACATGTCTTTTTTCTTTCACACAGAGTGATCGTAACCTGCGGTCCCAGCTAAATAAAGAAAGAAATAAAGAAATCATCCTATAAACTTCCAGTCATATTGAAGAAACATTTCTTTTAAAATGTAATCTTGTGGCGGTCTTTTTGCGACCTAGCTGTCAGAATTAAATGAAATAAAGCAAACCCAAGAACATTTTAAAGAATAATCATCAAATTACCCTTACAAACCTGTAAGATAAACTGGAAGGTAATTATCGCCAGTAGTGATATCATATTTACTGTTTACTGTGAGAGAGTACATATTTTCCTGACTGTGACTGAGCCTAGTTTTTTCCTCAATTGGATTTAATAAAACTATCATCACGCATTGAAGGAATTTTACCATAGCGGAGGATTAAAAGAGACCACTTCATTTTCACCCCTGTGCCGAACTGTGTTAGTGCCATCCCATAGACTCCTTTTTATATATATAATAAAAACACGAGAACTCTTAGTCTTCAAGTCTTGCGATAAGTGAGAATATTTGTTACCAACAAACCCTCGCAAACATCTGGGGCGGGACATCGAAGGACTAGACAGTTCATATGTCGAAAGAGTACTTGCTGTTTTTATATACTTTTTATGGATCGTCTGAGGCTGCATTCGGTAAGTGTGTGAGTATATGAGTGTGGATCCTCACGCGTGTGTATGAATGACAGGAAATTTAATCGTTTTCTTTTGTAAACCTGTTGTTCACTTTCTTGCCTAGTAATATAATTTTTCTGTATTCCCTGCATTGTTCCTTAAAGGGGGAGTTGCTAATTGGTTAACTCTGTTTAAAAACCCCCTCCTTTCCATTTGCTTAGTAAAGGGAAGAACAGCTGGGAAAAACAGCTTTTTTTAATCACCTATACCTAACGTTGTAACCCCTCTTTCAGAGTAATTAACTTCACTGTTAGGTTAACGTACCTATGTTCCTGATATTATCTATCTCTGGACTGGGTTTATCTTCGTCTAATAAGCGGGAAGGGCTTAGTCGATACCAATCTTCTTCACCCCTCCCAAATTTGTTATTTGCATTTGTGTACTTATGATAATTTATGTAATACCTGATATTTGTTAGTGATTGATGTTTAAAGTGAATAAAATCACATAAACTCATTTAGTACGGTGTTGGACATACCCACAGCCCAACATTTCCCCTATTCGTTTAATATAGTTTGTATCTACATCGTCTGTGTGTGTGAAAAACACCAAATCGGTGTGCGCGCAGATGCGTGTCTGGAAAACTGGCAAATAATTGTTTGACCAGGAGAGCGGAAGAGAAGATTGAGAGAAGCGATTTGTCGTAAATAAGTCTGTCTTTACTCTCCTCCAGCACGCTGTGAAGCAACTATTTAATATCTACATTTTCTATCACTGAGCTTTCCATCATCATTTTCCACTCTAAACCGGACCACTATTTCTAAGACTCTTTTCTCTCAAAATAAATTTACGACAGTGTACATGGTTGTTTTTATTGTTGTTGTTTAACTAAGTCTGCTGAGCTTCTCGCCCTTTTGCAGCCAAAATCAAGTTGAAGACTCCTTGGTATTATCTACACTCTAGATCTTGGCTTCTCCTGTGGATTTTCTGCCATTCCGAAACCTGCTGAGTTGAAGTCATGAGCTCCAGTTTATCCAGCTTGGCTTGCATTTTAAAGGATCGTCACATCTGGTCCCAACCTAGGAGTAAGAAGCGCGTTACATACTGTGCATTCCCCAACAACCAAGGGGGCTCTCCAACTTTGCAGAGCTAAAATACTGTGTTCTGGGCTCTCCCAAGGTATTGTCACGTCCTGCACAGGGCCACTTCCCCTGCCTATCATTGGGTCCATAGTGAGATCCTCCTGCATGCAGTCAACTAGATCAAAGTCAAAAAATTACGGCGGGTGCTCAAGTGACTTTTCCGCGCACAAGGTGCAATGCTGAGAGATAAAACCATCAGATTGCACAGGAAAAACAGGTTAGGGAAGAAGTAAACCACTTAAATACCTTAGAGCTGTCGGTTATGAGTACAATTCATAACATGTCTGTCGATGTTATTAAATGATTCGACAAGGATGCATGTTTGTTTATTATCGGTAGTCCTTGGAAACAGGAAGTTATGGCATTGCCTTGGGGTGCAGTTGCAGACGTCAAAGTTGGTATCAGCAGAAGTCAGCGATCGGCTGCTAGGGTCTTCTATGTGTTTCATTGTGGCAAAGACGTATGTCTCTGAGCTCGTGAGAATTATATTATTTTATGAAATATTCCTATGATGTTCTATCACTAGATAGTCCATATACCTCCGTGAGATGATGCTAGTATCTTTGTGAAAGGAATTATGATTGTTGTGAAAAACGTGAGTTTGAACTACATTAAAATGTGTAAATCTGTCGAGGACAGTGTTCTAGCTACAGACGGTGCAGAGCTGTACTGATGACTGTATATGTGATGTCATATGATATAATGGCCTTCAAGATTATCTATGTGGAGCAACGTTGAGTAAAATAAACAGTTTATTGATTGTCCACTTGGCCTTTATGGTGACATTGATATTTTCAAGTGTGTTATAAGCTTTCTTCGGTGTCCAAGCATTTCTACCCTAGTACTGTTGGCCAGAGTAACAAGAAGTGTACTCAAAATATGATAATAATAATAATACAAGGACTCGCAACAGTTAAAATGGGAGCCCCAAGCTGGGATCCTGAGTCAAATATTGAAAGCTGATGTCAGGGGAAATTTTTCAAGTCGTGGGACTTTGTTTTCTGAAAAAAATCAGAAATTTTCAAAATGGCGGTGTATGTCGTCTGCTGACCTGTGTGGGGATGAAAGAACATTAATTGATGTCTGTTGCTGTCATTTTTGACGGTGTGAAAGACACCAACCTAATTTATGTTTGGTTTAATGTGATCAAAGAGAGATAAATGTTTATTGTCTTTCTGTGACAGGTTTGACTGGTGATTATCTTCCCCTGTCTTATGTTGTCCTGTCTCAGGCATGTCTTATAGTTGACATGTCTTAAGGCTATTTATAGGACCATATACGGGGTATCTTTACCATCCGTTTGGGCGGAAACGCCTGGTCTGGTTTAGCCTCGATCTGGTCTATGCTCTTTGGGCATGCGCAGGTCTTGGCGCAAAGACCGGGAGACTTGGTTTCAAAGAGAGTGTACCTGAGGCTTAGAACGGATGTTCCGATCCGTAGATTTCTCTCTGCCAAGTTTCGATAGGGATTTGGAAATTCTGGGAATGACTGATTTGTCATTCTTCCTTCCTTGAGTGATTCTTTATGCCAGTATTGGCTGTGTTGTGTTACCTTAGAGTGTAAGGATTCTATTAGAAGGTAACTGAAACATTATTTGATCTTTTCGTCTCGATTAGATCTTATAGGTACATTTATTGTAGATGGCGACATAGTGAGCAAAGCTCACGAGTACCCCGGTATGGCTACATATTGAAAGACTAGGTCTAAGTTGACCTGTTATAGATAAGCCCAAGAATCAACTTAATGGATCCGCAAGGCAAGCGGAATATTGTTTGGCAGAAATATAATTATGCTCAGGAGTTTACGTAAACTGACAGTCACCTGATTATCGAGGCCCGCGACCTGCGGCCTGATTTCGTCGTCATTATATTGGTCCGTGTTTACGGCCAATCTTCTTCACCAGAATGAAGTACCTGGCATGTGAGGCCAGAATGAAGTCTTTGGCTAGTTGTAGGACAATAGCATTGACTTTGTTAAATAACTGATATCGCTCGTACTAGGCAATATATTTGCTAGGGCTTACCTGATGGGGCTCAGTCAGGGATTAGAGCTATTGCATGAACAGTAGTTATTGGTCAAGACATTGTTACATGTCTACGCTGTTCGGGATCTGTGATGCCTGATGTTAACCTTCATAACTACACATATAATGTCCATGATCTTGTACTATTGACTGTTTCGTCCATCATCATATTATCGTACGTCAGGAATAAATATTGTAAACGTCAGCAGCATTACCTACTTCACTGACTTCTACTTGTGGTTGTGTGAGTTTATGTGAAGTCGTTCAAGAGCCTATACGGCCTTCGTGTTGTCAGCACTATTATCTTCTCACCTACACGATAAACCACATCCAATACAAGCACGAAACGTCTGTATCTACATGTATTCTGATACTATGTGTGTCTCTACTATACCCTAGCGGCACCTCATGCCGGTGACCTAGATACACCGCATCATTGTGACACGCCCACTCTGCCATCTTTACAACACACGAACACAAACGGGCAGCTACATCCAGAGAGTGTTTACATCTTCCAACATAGGGCCAGTTATACATCTCTAGCCTCAAACAGACAAGTAAAATAGACCTTTACATCTGGTGGACCAGATTCGTGGGTTTTGTCAACGACACGTATTTTCCTGCCCACATCTGGATTTATACATCCGGAAGACAAGATTGACGGTTAGCTGTCAGCTACACAAGACAGTAGGAAATAGGTCAACGTCTGCTGACAACCGTAAACATTTATGTATGATACGGAATTGCTACATGGACCACAGCTGCTGAAGAATTGTTACATGGACCACAGCTGCTACAGGAGTGCTATGCAGACCACAGTTGCTAACGAATTTGTTTAACACTGTGGCAGTCGTCGAGGGACATATGTGTCAAAGTTCACGTCACAATTTAACGTGCAAGCTCGGATTGTAAACATAGAACAGTTCAACCTGTTGTTTACTTACGACATTCTACAAACATTCTCAACTGAAGTCGAGTATGGTTTGATAGCTTTACTTTGGAGACTACTACATCTGTTGTCAAGTTACGGTGACCTTCAACGGTGGAACGTCTACCAGTGTGTTTACAAGTGTACTGCATTGAACTGCATCTTTGCGGTTGTAGAGGATTGTGCTAAAGATAAATGGCTTGTTTTACGTGTTAAACTGAGCCTTTATTTTGTGTGCCACTGAGCCTTCCTCGTTACACGTTCATTATATGCATTCTATTGTTTACTTGTTATTTGTTTATTTGTTGAGTTAGTGTGTATTTTTTTCCGCGGGTTCAAAGATTGGAGGGCCTTACAGTAAAGATCCCACTCAACCGAGGGTTACTGTAAGCGTTCTATAGGGATTGTGCATATTTCCCACAAGGGAAATTGAAAGCGACTTTTGTTGCTATTTATTTTTTTTCTTAGCTGTGACGAGATGTGTTAGTGTTGTTTTCGTTATTTTTCTCCGTACTTTAGTTTTTGATTCGTTTTGTTGTATTGGTCTGCCTTCTCTTTTCTATTGTTTATTTCTATACACCCTTTTGTTTATACACTGTGTTGTCATTGTATTATTGTGAATTTTTCGCAGTTTTCATTGTAATTTTTTGCAACATTTTATTTAGTTAAGCTTTATTTTCTTTTGACCTCTGCGAATGTTTTCGTTTGTTTAGATGCTTGTCTTTGTTTAGTTATCGTGATATTGTTGATATATACAATCTTCATGTATACTTGATCATGTACTGTTATTATATGATGCATATTATATACTGAGCTGATTACTGGTGACTTTACAACAAGGTAATTGTACTTAGTCTTTGTAAAAGACTTGTCTCCCACTGAGATTGGGATAACTTGTGTTGCTATTTCAGAGATATTGACAGCACATTTGTAGACAGGATGTCTACATTAGATTACTTTATTGCACAAGGGATAGCCCTTGGCAAAACTGATGACAAATTGGAGGAGTTTGCGCTTGCTCAATATGCCAAAGCACAAAAGGCTGAGGATAAAAGAATTCAGCAAGAGAGAGAACTTGAGGAGAAAAAAAAATCCAGATGCAGCTAGAAGCTGATGAGAAAAAGTTACAAAGAGAAGCTGATGAGAAAAAGTTACAAAGAGAAGCTGATGAGAAAAAGTTACAAAGAGAAGCTGTTGAGAGAAACAAACTTTTAAAATGGAACATGAAGAAAGACTCTTAGCTTTGGAGATAGAGAAATTAAAAGTGATGAATATGGGTAGTTCTCAAGCAACTTCTTCGAACACAAAAGGTCATGACTATAAGGTCAAACTTCCTCCTTTTAATCCTACAAAAGATGACTTAACGTTCTATCTTGATAGACTAGAACTTAATTGCGTAACACATAAAGTAGATAAGGCACAATATGTTGGACAACTGTTGAATTTACTTACAGGTGAACCATTAAATATAATAATGGCAATAGAAGAACATGATAGGACTAACTATGAAAATGTCAGAGCAGCCTTATTGAAAAGATATCAGCTTAAAGAAGATGATTACCGTCTTCGTTTTAAGACTATGTTACCAGAAGCTGGTGTAGAGTTCTCAGACTTTATTACAAAGATACGTCTTACTTTCACTAGATGGATTGAGTTGTCTAAGACTGAACATACTTAGGAAGCACTTATGGACTTGTTACTTAGAGACAAAGTAATGTCATCTGTTAATGAGTCCTTTCTTGCCTTTATACACGAACGTAAACCTAAGGACATAAAAGAAATGGAACAATATTGTTGCCAATATGTCACTGCTCATCTACAACAAACGATTAGCAATACTAAGATTAAAGAAGGTTTACCCGTGGCTTCTGCGACTCCATACAAATCTAATTTCGGAGGTAAAGTTAAAGGTACTCAGCGCAACTTTGATAGGAAAAGTAAGCGTAACTTCGGACAGGATCAAGGTGATTCATCCTATAGAAGCTCGTCTTCTAGGAATTGGAGGCGATCTGATAGCCCTCATAATTATGGTTCCAACAAATTTGGGAACTTTCGAAGGGGTAGCCACAATAAAAACTATCCTCGCCATAATTCTTCAGGAAGACAGCAATATCAGTCTGATAGATATTCTCATCACGGTGTAAATCACAATCGCAATTGTGAAAACTGCGGTTCAAACCAAAATAATAATAGCAATAGGGGTAATTACAATAATTCCAAAGGAAATAATAATCGAGGTAGATGGCAGCACAATAATAATAGATCATGTCATCATACTGACTGTGCTGAACAAGAGTCACAAGGAGTTAGTAGTGAACAAAACAATAGTAAACCTAATGCTAGTGCTATTACTTGTTCTGCCTTTGATTTTGGGAGAGCATCTCAATGCCCACAGTGCACCACTTTATTTGAACCTACTACTATATCCACCTTGAGTTGCGGTCATCCTCTGCCCGCTCTTCCTGCCGCAGCGGCGCATGACGGGAGAGGATCTCTTATTCTACATAGGGGTCTAGTGAATAATGATCCAGTCTCAGTCCTCTTTGATTCTGGATGTACCACTATTGGGGTTAGACAATCTCTTATAAATCCTTCTTGTGCCACTGGAAAATTGATCAAATGTGTAACATTTGGTGGCACAGTGAAAAAATATCCAACTGCTGTCATCCGTATATCTACTGCCTTCTTTACGGGAGAGGTACAAGCGTGTCTGCTTCCGAATCCTATTGCGGATCTTATCGTCGGGCGTATACACGGGGTTAAAGAGTGTACCCCGCAGCAGATTATTGCTTGGGAAGAACATAACTTGGAAGCTGCTAATGCAGTTATCACGAGAGCACAGGCTCAGAATATGCCTCAGACTTCATCGACCGAAGGTGATGAGGTACGTGATCAAGATGATCATGATGTGATTTCACGTGACTCTTTCATCAAAATTCAACAAGAAGACACTTCGTTAAAAAAATTCTTCGTTCTGGTTAAAAATGGTGACCCAAATCAGAACACAGATCACACATCTTGGATCACTATGAAGAATGGTGTAATTGTACGTATGGTACAACACTCAGACATGTCTATACATTCACAAATTCTTGTTCCGAAAGACATGAGAGTTAGAATACTGCAACATGCTCACGACTCCCAATGCGCTGGTCATATGGGATTTTCACGTACGAAGTCGAGAGTTCTTGCGGCTTTCTTTTGGCCATTCGTCAACAGAGACATGCGTCTTTATTGTCGCTCGTGTAAAGTGTGTCAAGAAGTAAAATCGAAAGGTCTTCGCCATTCAGCACCTATCCAGGCTGCGGACATTCCTATCCGTCCATTTCAGAAAATGGCGATAGATATCATTGGTCCTTTCAAAGTAAAATCAGCCAGAGGACACCAATTTATTCTTACATGTGTTGACATGTGTACTCGATGGCCAGAGGCCATACCTCTGAAGAGCATTTCGACTGCCGATACTGCAGACGCTCTTTGACTGATATTTTCGCGGTTGGGATTCCCTATGGAAATCTTGTCAGACCATGGCACCCAACTGATATCTGAGACAATGTCGCAAGTGATGTCTACTCTTAATATAAAGAGGTCACTGAGTAGTATTTATAATCCGATGTCTAATGGACTAGTCGAACGTCTCAATAGAACTCTCAAAAATTTACTTAAGAAAATAACTGAGGATCACCCTCAGGATTGGGACAGAGTCTTACCCGCTGCTCTCTTTGCTTATAGAGATGTTCCTAATGAACATACCGGGTTGTCTCCTTTCGAGCTCGTCTTTGGTGCGCGTCCGCGCGGCCCAATGTACTTGCTTCACGATCTAATAGCTGCCAATGATATCAGTGATGACACACAATCTTCTTATGAATATGTCATTGCTCTCAGGCAGATAATCATTGAAGCTTGCAAATTAGCAACTTCATCATCTGAATTTGCAAAAGAAAAGGCAAGGCAGTTCGCAAATAAAAATAGATGCCTATGTCAACTTTGTCCTGGGGACAAAGCATTCGTATTACTTCCTTCCATGGAAAATAGACTTCTTATTGGTTGGAAAGGTCCTTTTGTGATTGTATCTAAAATTTCTGATGTCGACTATGTTGTCGATATAGACGGAAAGCATAAAACGTTTCACATAAATATGCTTACGGAGTTTTATGAACGTCCAGAGTACTTACAACCTATCTTTCAAGCGACGGACGACGTTACAGTCGCTCGTGTTCATTACTCATCTCTGTCGGTCATACAGGATGAGGAATCTACTTTCTCTGACGTTAATCTTTCTCTTCCTATGATTCCACTTCATTCTACGGAATCATGGAAAAATGTTGCGATTTCACCTAAATTGTCAACTGAGGAACAGTCACAAATCTCTTCCATGTTACAAACGTTTCAGGATGTTCTCACGGACATTCCTGGACACACTATAGTCATTGAACATGACATTGTATTGACTGACCATACTTCTATCAGGGTCAGACCTTATCCTATTCCTATCCACTTCCAAACTCAGGTCGAGAAATAATTGGATTAAATGATAAAGTTAGGAATAATTGAACCATCCAATTCGGCATACTCGTCGTCTATGGTTAATGTCCGAAAGAAAGACAATAACATACGCATTTGCGTCGATTACCGTAAACTAAATCAAGTGACGAAGTTCGATGCTGAACCTATGCCTCTGTTGGATGAGTTACTTACTAGACTTTCCAACTCTCGTTTCTTTACAAAGCTTGATTTGTCTAAAGGTTACTGGCAAGTTCCTCTGACCGAACGAGCCAAACCTTTCACTGCTTTCTCCACACCTAGGGGTTTGTTCCAATGGAACTTTATGCCTTTTGGCCTTATGAATGCCCCAGCTACATTCGTACGCATGATGCGTTGAATTCTGGCATATCGTTCTGATGTGATTGCATACTTGGACGATATCTGTCTTTTCAGCGATTCTTGGGAAGATCACTATCTATGATTATATGAACGGTTGTCTACTCTTCGTGAGCATAATTTGACAGCTAAACCCTATAAAGGCTATGTTGGGTTTAGTGAGATTTCTTTTCTTGGTCATCGTGTTGGTCATGGTCTCTTGAAGACAGAAGACCACAACACTTCTAAGATACTGAACATCACTATTCCTAAGACTAAGAAACAGATCCGTAGTCTCTTGGGCCTAATACAGTTCTACGGAAGATTCATTCCGAATCTTTCCTCTATTACGGCAGCACTCTCAACCCTATTGAAGAAAGGGTCTCCTAATATGGTGCGTTGGTCCCAAGAATGCCAATCTTCATTGGATCTGATTAAGTTCTTATTTTCGTCTCCTCCTATTTTAAGACTACCTACAGCCGATAAGACGTTTGTCCTTCGTAGTGACGCCTCATCAATAGGGATCGGGGCGGCACTGATGCAAGAGTATTCTGAGACTCTGCATCCTGTAATGTATGTCTCGAGGAAATTGAATGCGGCAGAAAGGAGTTATTCTGTTCTAGACCGAGAATTGCTAGCTATGGTCTGGGAAATTCTTAAACTCCAAAGATTCCTTCTCGGCGCGCATTTTATAGTAGAAACCGACCAAAAAGCTCTCACAGATATGCAGAGTAAGGATTTGAAGAGTATGAGATCCACTCGATATGCAATTGCTCTTCAACCTTTTCATTTCATGGTATGAGCTATCCGTGGTTAGGATAATGTGATGGCAGACATATTGTCGCGATGCCCACATGGAGCTACTTAGCTCTTTTGTCTAGATCTACTATTACATATCTAAAGTTATGATCTATTCTTACAATATCATGCTTCTATAACACTTGTTGTCACTTTGTTTAAACTCATGGTTATGTAATGATTACTTGCTTTCTCTGTTACCATCTTTGGACAAACAGAGGAAGGTTTTGTTTAACATGAAATAAAGGTCAAAAAAAATTAATTCGGCCACATTTATAGTTTAGATATATATTAAGTGACTATGGTACATTATAACATTCTAAGAATTGTGCTATTTGTATTGTTCTCAGCAAACCGATGTGATATCTTGGAACGCTGTAGAACTACGATGACTACTATCGACATCATGATGTTCCTTGAGAATCTTGCTTACAAGACATCTCCGGAATAGAGCATCGTCTTGTTCTTCTGACGTCATCACCTATTAGTTATACTATGCACATGTATAATCATATGTTTGTAAAAAGACGTTAGAAATTTTGGTAATGATTGGCCATTTGAATTTATGGTTATATAGACATTATACGTCGTGAGATTTCAATGTTGGTGTAATTTCTTAATAGACTTTGTCATTCACCATGTATACACATATTGATATGAATGTTTTCTTTATATAAATGTTGTAACATTACCTGCACCTTTGAGTTGGTTGGTGACACCTCCCCGGATATATTTACTTTGAGAAAATAGTTTCTCTTATCTAGTGAGATTTTTTGTGCTCACCAGACGCTCTACTGTGCGTCGATTGGATCTGACATTATGATGTTACATTTATTGTGATCCTTTCATCGGCGCATTGCGCATGCGTTATGAGCTTAATGCACCTGGCTCATAGATGTATTTCAAAAAAAAAGTGCCATTTTTTTCCTGGGAGGTGTGGTAATATGTTGCTGTCATTTTGGACGGTGTGAAAGACACCAACCTAATTTATGTTTGGTTTAATGTGATCAAAGAGAGATAAATGTTTATTGTCTTTCTGTGACAGGTTTGACTGGTGATTATCTTCCCCTGTCTTATGTTGTCCTGTCTCAGGCATGTCTTACAGTTGACATGTCTTAAGTCTATTTATAGGACCATATACGGAGTATCTTTACCACCTTTTTGGGCGGAAACGCCTAGTCTGGTTTAGCCTCGATCTGGTCTATGCTCTTTGGGCATGCGCAGGTCTTGGCGCAAAGACCGGGAGACTTGGTTTCAAAGAGAGTGTACCTGAAGCTTAGAACGGATGTGCCGATCCGTAGATTTCTCTCTGCCAAGTTTCGATAGGGATTTGGAAATTCTGGTAATGACTGATTTGTCATTCTTCCTTCCCTGAGTGATTCTTTATGCCAGTATTGGCTGTGTTGTGTTACCTTAGAGTGTAAGGATTCTATGAGAAGGTAACTGAAACATTATTCGATCTTTTCGTCTTGATTTGATCTTATATGTACATTTATTGTAGATGGCGACATAGTGAGCGAAGCTCACGAGGAGTTAATATACTGTACCCCAGTATGGCTACATATTGAAAGACTAGGTCTAAGTTGACCTGTTATAGATAAGCCCAAGAATCAACTTAATGGATCCGCAAGGCAGGAGGAATATTGTTTGGCAGAAATATAATTATTCTCAAGAGTTTATGTAAACTGAGAGTCACCTGATTATCGAGGCCCGCGACCTGCGGCCTGATTTCGTCGTCATTATATTGGTCCTTGTTTACGGCTAATCTTCTTCACCAGAATGAAGTACCTGGCATGTGAGGCCAGAATGAAGTCTTTGGCTAGTTGTAGGACAATAGCATTGACTTTGTTCATCATCATGTGACATATTCTTTCCAGAACGTTGTCTCCATTACAGCTGCTCTGAACGCATCACGATTCTGGGCAAGTCGACCTGCATCAGCCAAAGACAAGTTCAGACTCTCTGTGATGTCCTGGGTCCACCGTCGTCTAGGTCGACCCCTTCCCCTTTTTCCAGGGACCATGCCTTCCATCACTGTTTTTTCCAGACTATTATGTCTTTTTATATGACCGAAAAATTTCAGCTTCCTTATTGCGATGGTATTTAGGAGCCAATGTTCCTGTACGTTTAGTGAGTGCAGTACTTCTCTGTTGGTCTTTTTTTCTGTCCAGGGTATTCTCAACATCCTTCTGTAGCATTTCATTTCGAATGATGTAATCTTTTTTGCAACTGTTTTATTGAGTGTCCAAGTCTCGCAGCCGTATGTTGCTACTGGGAATATACATGCTCTGATCAGTTGTAACTTTGTTTCTTTGCTTGTGCCTTGCCATAGGTTTTTCATCATTGACTTTGTTAAATAACTGATATCGCCCGTACTAGGCAATATATTTGCTAGGACTTACCTGACGGGGCTCAGTCAGGGATTAGAGCTATTGCATGAACAGTAGTTATTGGTCAAGACATCGTTACATGTCTAAGCTGTTTGGGATCTGTGATGCCTGATGTTAACCTTCATAACTACACATATAATGTCCATGATCTTGTACTATTGACTGTTTCGTCCATCATCATATTATCGTACGTCAGGAATAAATATTGTAAACGTCAGCAGCATTACCTACTTCACTGAATTCTACTTGTGGTTGTGTGAGTTTATGTGAAGTCGTTCAAGAGCCTATACGGCCTTCGTGTTGTCAGCACTATTATCCTCTCACCTACACGATCAACCACATCCAATACAAGCACGAAACGTCTGTATCTACATGTATGCTGATACTATGTGTGTCTCTACTATATCCTGGCGGCACCTCATGCCGGTGACCTAGATACATCGCATCATTGTGACACGCCCACTCTGCCATCTTTACAACATACGAACACAAACGGGCAGCTACATCTAGAGAGTGTTTACATCTTCCAACATAGGGCCAGTTATACATCTATAGCCTCAAACAGACAAGTAAAATAGACGGTTACACTGTCCTTATTTTTAATTTTCAATTTCAGAAGGTGAAGTTTTTGAAGCGAAAAGACTTTCCTAAGAAATGTACATTGTCAACTTGAAGTTTTATGTCCGATGATGACCTACTATCAAGATTGGTTCACTCATTATATCAAGACGACGACGGACAAAATGGCAGTCCTGTTCGAGTGCACAGATGGTGAATTCTAAATCTAACCTGGTCTACACGTAGTGTATTCATCGTTCCTTGGGAAGGCGAAACCAGGAGAATTGTTATTTCTGGCATTCAGATAAGTGTATTTAAAGTTACATGCAGCGTGTGATTATGAGAATCTTGTTTGCCAGAGTTCTTCTTATGTGTTATATGTATTTCCGAATATATATGTTTTTGTAATAAGTGGGTGGTTGGAGGGAATTTTTTTCAATACGTCATTTGTGTGGTCGAGAAATTCATGAGCGTTCTATAGTTTTTGTATTTGATTTCTTCAAATTAAGGGGCCTGCAAACATAGCTGAGTGTTAATGCCTTAATTGAATTAACCAGATCCAATATCTGTCTAGTTGTGAAGGTTTTGTTTTTTGGCATGTTTGTTATTGTTGTAAAATTAATTGTCATTTTTATTTAGTTTTTCTCCATTATCGTTTGTGATGCTGTTTGTCTATTCTTACTATCCCTCATTTATTAGATATCATATATGGTGTGAAATTGTGCTTGTCTTATCATAAGTGTGATAGAGCTAAATCTTTTTCATTTGTTCAATAATTAATACATTTCTACCTTGTTTCTTCAGTAGTATTATCTTGATTTCGCTCTTGTCACTGTATTCTGTCAGCTTGTTTGTATCTATTTTTTGCTCCTATTATAACATCTATTATTACATGCAGTTGAGTGATTTTGAGTGGTGAAATAATTATTGCTAATATTGCTCACATATACAATATATAATATTTGGTGGATTATTGGACTATTTGTAGTCACAATAATAGTGAATTATGGCTACCTTGGAATATTTTATTAAGCTTGGAAAAGAATGTGGAATAGAGGATGAAGCTTTAAAAGTATTTGCATTAAATGAGCAGGCAAAAGAATTAAAAAGGCTAGAAGACAATGAACTCATAGATCAAAGACAATTAGATAGGGAGGAGAAGAAGAGAGTTGAAGAATTGCAATTAGCTGAAAAGAAGAGAGTAGAAGAATTGCAAATGGCCCCGAAAAAGAGACAAGAGGAAATGGCTCTTGAGGAAAACAATTTAGCCTATGCTCAGGACTTGAGAATGGCAGAACTAGAGTTGGAGAAATTGAAACTTCAACAACCACAGGTTAATCCAGTGAATGGTGAAGCTGGAAAAAAGACAATTCTACCACGTTTACGCTCAATTTACCAAAATTTAACTCAAATATCAACGATATGTCATGCTTCTTAAATAGGTATGAAAGTTACTGCCAAGAGTTTAAAATTGATAGAGCTGCATGACCTAGTCGGTTGATGACTTTATTGGTAGGTGAGGCTCTTATTGCAGTCTGCTAAATGATTAGACCAGAAATGACTATGAGGTTGTAAAAGCCTCGTTGCTAAAGAGATATCGATTAGATGAAAATGGCTATAGGCTGAAGTTTAAATCATTATTACCAGATTCAGCTAAAGATTTTACGGAATTTGTTTCATCAATTAAGCTTTACTTTTCTAGATGGGTTGATTTGTTAAAAAATGAAAAAAAACTTTTCAGGGGTTGGCTGATTTGATTCTTAGAGACAAGGTGTTGTCTTCAATCAGTGGCGACTTTTTATCATTCCTACAGGAGAGAAAACCTGAAACATTATTTGCTATGGAAAATCTTGGTCGTCAATATCACATTGCTAATCCGGGTAGGAATCTTAGCAAAAATAACATTAAGGATTCCTTGCCAGTGGCATCTGCTAGGACTGTAATGTATAATTCACCTAGACAGAGATCCAATAGTATGGATAAAACTATCGAGTAAATAGAGATCATAACATGGCAATTTCAGGGAGAAAAATGATTTTTATAAAAAATCACAACAGCCTCAAGGAAATTAAAACTCTTATGATGATGGATATTTTCATCTACAATCATCCTTCAGGCCTAATGAATATCAAAACCGAGGTGGATATAATTTCAGATCAGGCACAGGACAAAGGTCATTTTACATAAATAATGACAATTCTTTTAATAACAGAGGTTCTCAACAGAAAAATAAATTTCGACAGTCAGGGAACCCTGAACGTTCAAATGCTGTTGTTCACTTTAATGACAATAACCCAGTTCAGAATACTAATGGTGTCTCTCATGCTAATGCATGTAGTGTAGACTTATCTAACAGTACTAATTGTTCTGAATGTAATTCTTTGTTTCAGCTATAGGAAGTCTGTAGGATCCTGTGTGGACATCCTTTGCCAGTTATGTCCTCATATGATCGAACAGGTTTACTGGTCTTTAATAAAGGTTTTATGAACAACCAACTTGTTTCAATTTTCAGGGGCAGAGGATGCACGACGATTGGAGTGCGTAGGTTGTTAGTGGATCAATAGGATTACACAGGCAGGGAAGTTAAATGCATTACATTTGGTGGCACAGTGGAATACTATCCAACTGCAAAAGTATTTTTGGATACCCCCTACTTTACAGGAAGGACTCTCGGGTGCCTGTTGAATAATCCTATTACAGGAACAACCTTGGGAAATATTCCTGGTCTTCGTGAGTGCACTAAGGAAGATATTGAAAAATGGGAACATCAGCATCTGATCAGCGCAATTGCTATCACGACCAGAGCTCAGGCTCGTGCTGAAATACATAATCTGAACCAAATCGATAATGTTGTAGATGAAGTGATGAATGATGAGACTGAGACTGAGGATATGGTGACTGATGAAGAGAATGATGATAAGAAAGAAGAAAGTGATGATAATTTACAGATGGAAATTATTGATAAGGATTTATTCATTCAAAGACAGAGTGATGATGATTCCTTAAAGAAATTTTGTCAGGTTGCAAAATCAGATGACGTGGTGGTTGAGATAATTCTATACATTGGTACACTTTAAAGAATGGAATTTTAATGAGAAATTTCCAAGATTTCACATCTGTAAGAAAACAGATCATGGTACCAGCTTGTTTTCGCCCACTCGTTTTACGACATGCTTACGATATTAATTGTGCAGGGCATTTGGGAATCGCTAGAACAAAAAAGAGGGTTTCGTCTCATTTTTTTTCCTGGAGTGACAAAAGATGTCAAAACTTTTTGTCGCACCTGCAAAGTTTACCAGGACGTTGCAACAAAAAGACCCAAACATAATGCGCCTTTCGTAAAGATGGCGATTGACCTTATTTGTTCATTAGCTTTTCCGTCAGCTAGAGGTCACCGATATGTGCTGACCTGCATTGATATGTGCACATGCTGACCAGAAGCTATTCGTCTTAAGTCTATCTCGACTGTTGATGTGGCTGATGCACTATTTTTAATTTTTAGTAGATTGGGTTTTCCGAAAACATTCTATCAGATCGGGGAACTCAATTCGTCTCTGACGTAATGAAACAGGTGATGAAGGAATTTGATATTAACCGTTGTCTTAGCTCGGTCTATCACGCTTCTTCAAATTTTAAAATTGAACATCTCAACCGTTGTTTGAAACAGATGTAAGGTAAAGCTACTACTAAATACCCACAAGATTGTAATAGAGTATTACCTGCAGTATTGTTCGCATATAGGGAAATTCCCAACGAACATACCGGGTTTGCGCCATTCAAGTTAGTCTTTGGTGCTAAACCTAGAGGACCAATGTCCATTTTAAAACAATTGTTGGTTGGAGCTGACTTGAATGAAGATGTTCAAACCACTTACCAATATGTTGTTAATTTGAGAAAAAAATTATCGACGCGTGGCAAATAGCAGCGGAGGCTTCAGAAAAGGCGAAATCGAAGGCTCGGTTGTTTATGAATCAAAACAGAAAACTACGCCAATTATGGCCAGGCGATGATGCCTATGTGTTACTATCAAATAGAGACATCAAATTACTGGTTTCATGGAGAGGACCTTATACGATTATTGATAAATTGTCAGATGTTTATATTTTGTCTATCATTGGAAAGGAAAAAACTTTTCATATCAACATGCTACAGCAATTTTATTCTCGTCCTCTACATCTTAAACCAGTCTTTGAAGCTATCGACGAATCTGTTGATCGTTGCTCTTCCTTAGCGTTGTCTGACTTACCTGATGGTTCTGAACCACTGTTGTCTTTATTTACTCTTTTTTCTACTGAGAATTGGAAAGATATTTCTATTGCACCAACTCTTGCTTCTCATCGGGCAGATAGGGCTCGTGATCCTTGGTTGGTAGCTTATCTAAGAGAAGGAACTCTGAATTCAAACCACCGCTGCCTTGCGGGAATATCCATTTATGGAATTGGCTTCGGGAGTAAACCCTGAGGATAAATCCGGAGTCGGAGTCCCTAAGGCAGTCTAATGTCGATTCGACATTATTCTGGCAACTCCTGCGACATGGCTGGTACCAAACTGTATCGGCTACTGCCGTTCCTTTGGATCTACCGGCTGTGTGGAGAGGGGGAACATGCTGCATGGGCAACAGCTTGATCTCCATATAACTGTGCCCAAGCTCGCGCCCTGGAGAGGACACTCCAGTTTCACCCTATAGGTGTAGGCAAAACACGGGAAGTAGCAGTTACCGGTTATAAGCATTTTGCCCAATTGGCGTAGGGCATGGCGCCAGGGGCTACTTCCGACAGTGAGAGAGGTTCTAGGATCTCACTGGACAGCTACCGCCCGCTTCAAGCTGGGCAGCCCCCAGTCAATAAGGTGTTGTCCCGCCACTGTCTGCTTTCCCCATTGGGTGCATGGGGATTAGGGTCAAACCCGAACTGTGGACAGAAAATTTTGCACCAAGCAATTATCGAAAAAATAGAAATAAGCAAACTCTCAGATTGGGATGCTGGAACGTCCGGACTATGTTGACTGGACTATCCGAAAACCTACAGGATGTAAACGATGTAAGGAAGACAGCCATAATTAATGATGAGCTTAAACGACTTCAGGTGGATATAGCTGCACTTCAGGAAACGCGCCTGGCGGGCTCTGGAACGGTGAGCGAGAAGGACTACACATTTTATTGGCAAGGGAAAGATCTTAATAAAGCTAGAGAACACGGAGTAGGTTTTGCGGTCAAAAAATCGCTAACTAAAATGGTTGAACCAGGCGAGAATGGATCAGAACGCCTGTTAACGCTCCGCCTGCAAACTAGCACAGGTCCCATCACCCTTGTCAGTGTGTATGCTCCTACTCTGTACTCTGCCGCAGAAGCTAAAGATGAGTTATATGAGAATCTAACAGCAATTATCAAAAGCATACCTAGGCAAGAACAGCTTGTTCTCCTTGGTGACTTTAACGCTAGAGTGGGTGCCTGTTACGGTATATGTTATTAACGCCGTCTGCTAAAGGTTAGCAGAATTGTTACGGTATATGTTATTAACGCCGTCTGCTAAAGGTTAGCAGACGTGCAATTGTAAAGGTTAAGACATTTAATATATTGCGATAGATGTTTCAATTATTGAACGCTCCATACACGATCGATTATGACGTGTCTAGCGTTGTTTGGGTCACAGTCGGTAACTAGGAGACGCTACCCTTTGTTACTTGACCGCCAAGCTGAATAGCTGCGTTTTCTAACCTTCCAATTCAATGGCATGATATAGCCATTTATATGTGCATTTATGATGGACCAGGGTCAGTCCTAGAACTCTATATGAGAGGAAACTTACGGAGGTTAGGGTTTAACTAGAATCCTCAGAAGGAGGAGAATAATCGTCCAATTCGTATGAAATATTCAGACTCGCAGTCTCACTGTCGGCAGGTAGCCATGTCTATCTGCACGTGCATATAGCTGTGATGTTCTGACGACAATACTGCATTGTATCCTTAAACGGACATTGACACGTAAACCAGCAGTCTACGTTATTGATTAATTTATGCATGACTTATACGGACTTATGTTCTGCTCATATTTGAAATGATCATCCTGTGTGTACATGTGATTAAATATTACGGACTCAACCTGAAGGCCTTAATTACTTCATTAATGTTGCTGAGTTCAAGTATTACATGTTACTTCTTCATATCATGCTACTGAGTTGTATGAACGCTTCACCCTAATTCGCGTAATGATAAAACAAGCACGATCAACAAAAAATCATTAAAATAACTATACTCAGCACATGATCTTCAACCGGCAAATAACTCAGCAACAAAGTGGCGGCCGAATGCGGGGAACGACAGAAAAAAAGAAACAAACTTCTGTTCCTTACGCACATGTTAACCATAATATTTACGATCAAGTTTCGATCACATGATCCAGTCGAAGATGACGTTGTACTCATTCTAATGCCTAACAACGTGACGTCACCGAAGGTCGTGTAGGTGAACTGTCGGAGAAACCAAAGCCGTTTTCTAAGTCTAACCAGGGGAAACATGAGCCATTGAAGCAAACACACGATATGGACTACAAGAGTAGACAGTCAGGGGCATTAGCCTAGCTTTTGACGACACTGATCTAAGCAACGGAAAAGATAAGTCTAGTTGTTTTAATACTGTCGTCATTGCAAACAGTAATACTGAGTCCATGCCTTTTGCCTGCATAGGCATGTCTTTTCTGAATGTGTTTCATGTATTTTTTGGGTTGTTTTAATGTGTTGTTAATTAGCGGGCCGGCTGGAGGGAACTGAAATCTCTGGGGAATGTCGCGAACAGCTGACCACCTAGATTTCAGTCGGTCTTAGGGCAGTTAAACGATTGCACTTTTGGAAGCCCCATTGAGGTTTGCCGGTGGACTGCCTGTCCAGATCTGCTATCGTTTGACGTTTGTGTTAGCTGTACCGTTCCGTAGATAACTGGTGTATTTTATTTGTACTAAGTTCACATTTTTATTCAGTTTTGTATCATGTTCGTTAACTATTTCGTCCAGTCTACTCTTACTATCATTTACTTGATGATTGTTAAATGTTCGTCCGTTATGAGTCCTGTGATGTCAACATTTTTTGCAGTCATTTTTTTTGTGTACTTTGCATATTCAGTTGACCTCGGGTCAATCTTTGACCCTTCGTTTTCCGTGTGACACTTCCGCTTGTTTTATTTAGTTCATAAATTCATTTTTAATTGTGAAAATGTCTTGTTTGCGTCTTGACATTGTTTGTACCCTTTAGTTGCATCATTGTTTTGTTTGTACTCATGATATATATATTAAATACTACATTAATAATATGACATTATATTCAATAATACACTTGTAATTTAATTTAATTAATTTTTTCTGACATTTAAGGTTAATATGGGACATTGCATAATTATGCAGTGATAGTCCAAGAAATTAGCACTACAATTTATAAGAGATGCCTAGGGCATAATAATAATAATAATAATAATAATATAATATATATATATTGACCAAATAAAATAATCTTATAGTCTACCTTTGAGGTGACAGACCCATTGTATATTATTTAATATACTTTTCTGGTACTAAGAGAGTGACTTAGTACATTGAACAATATAATTACTAGGAATCATACCCAACATTATTGGATATTGAGATTAATTGTGTGATGTAATTACATTATAGTTAACAGATATCATAACTATTTATGATATAGTTAGTACTTAGATACAATATTGTTACAAAATATTGTCTATTAGTTGAACTTAGACATAAGAGTTCAGTACTATTGTGATTATTTATATTGAATATTCCTAAGTTGAGTAAGTATAATAATTACTCTGAAGCTACTATTGACTATTTTAATCAGCAATTATCAATAATTACTTACCAGATAAAAGTCAAAATGCTTACTATAGACCATTTCGTTAAAATTGGTAAGGAATATGGTTATAAATCTCAAGAACTTCGTCAGTTTGCTGAGGCAGAACTGGAAAAACATAAAGCAGAAATGGAGGAACGTGAAAGAAAAGAAGCAGAGAAAAAGGCTGCATTAAAGAAAGAGGAGGAGGAACGTGAAAGAAAGGAAGCAGAACGTGAGATGAAGCAAATTGCCAAGGAAAATAGATTAAGAGAAATTGCTCAACAGGAAGAAGAGAATAAATTGAAACGAGAGGAAATTATTTTACAACAAGAAATGGAATTGGCGCGTATTAAATTGGAGACAGCAAGATTACAAGCACAAAGTGCTGATGCAAACCAGAATAATAACGCACAAAATGGATCGTCATCCAGCCAAACTAAACATTTCTACAACTTTAAATTACCCACTTTCAACTTAAACGTGGACGACCTTTCATCGTTCCTGTCACGTTTTGAACAGACTTGCAAAACAAATCATTTGCCTGAAGAGTCATGGGTACTCAAGTTAAATGAATTCTTGGTTGGAGAACCATTGACGGCTTCTCAAAATGCTGACCCATCAATAGCAAATAACTACGGTGCTATTAAGTCCTTGCTTTTACGAAGGTTTCACCTGGACGAGGAACACTGTAGGTTGAAATTTAAGGGAATTTTACCTGAATCTCCAAAAGATTTTGCAGGATTCATTGCGAACATACGCAATACATTTAATAGATGGGTTGAACTGGCAGAAGTCAACAAATCGTACGACAAATTAGTTGATTTGCTACTACGGGATAAGGTATTATCTTCGGTTAGCCAGCCATTCTTTGCATATTTGCAGGAGCGTAAACCAGGTACTATTGACGAGTTGGAAAAAATTTCTTTAAACTACTGTTCGGCACATCCGAATGCAACCATTTCTAACTCCTCATTAAGAGAACCTCTACCTGTGGCGTCTAATATGGCCTACAATCATAATAACAAACAAAGACATCACAGTGTAGACAGAAGTAGGTTCCAAAGAAATCACAATGTTAACTTTCAGAAGGGACATAATAATGATTTCAACAATAAAAATGAGTTCAACAGAGGTAGATCACGAGATAGAAATTATTCACCTCAAACAAACTACCACAATAGTCAACATAACACTAATTATAATCGATCACATACCCCGAAAAATAACAATAACTGGAATGGTAATAATCATGGCTCGAGACATCGAGATAATAGTTACTATAGAGGACGACGAGATAATTCTAACAATTATACTCGGAATCGATCTCATTCTCGGGGATCATCTCAGTACAACCATAATACAGGGGCGGCAGTTACAAATAATACTACCCCTATAGCTCAGGTCCCACTTGACGATAATACAACACAGTCTTCTGCTGCATGTTTTGCTATTAATTATAATGTGGCAAATAGTTGCCAACAATGCAATCTTATTTTTCAGAAGGCGAAAGAAACAGTGCTTAACTGCGGACATATTACACCAGAGGTAGGTCTTGCAGTCAACGATGGAACAGGCTTACTAATTTTTAACAGGGGAATCGTTAATGGATCCGTCGTCTCAGTGCTGAGAGATTCAGGATCCACGACGATTGGTGTACGTCAGTCGCTGGTACATCCTAGCTGTGCGACAGGAGAATACGTCCGCTGCATGACATTTGGTGGAACTATTGAGTTTTACCCCACAGCTATTGTTCATATTAGAACACCCTTTTTCACAGGGAATGTAAAAGTATGTATGCTAAAAAAGCCTATTGCTGATCTGATGGTTGGTCGTATACACGGCAGTAAAGATTGTACTCCAGATGAGATCATAGAATGGGAGAAACATAACCTATGCACTGGAAACGCCGTGACGACTAGAGCGCAGACTCAATTCATGGAGAAAGTTGGTGATAATAAAATGGATGCAGACAACCAAGAGGAATTTGTAGTCAATTCACCTATTGACAGGGAAACATTTGCAACCAAACAAAAAGAGGATAAATCTTTAAAAAAAAATTTTTAAGCTGGTTGATAAAGTTGACAATCTATCCTCAGGTAATAATAACAAACATTGGTTTGTTATTAAAAATGACATATTGATTAGATGTTTTAATGACAAATCACAAATGAAACAACAAGTTATGGTCCCGTATACTTTTAGACGGTACATTCTTCAACATGCGCATGACTCACAGTGTGCTGGACATATGGGATATACTCGAACACGATCTCGAGTACTGTCTTCATTCTTTTGGCCAGGAGTGTCAAGAGATATTTCGCAGTATGTACGTTCCTGTACTACATGCCAAGAAGTGAAAGCACGTGGAGCTTTTCACACGGCGCCTATTCAGGCTTGCGATATCTCAGTAAGACCGTTTGACAAGATGGCCATAGATATTATTGGTCCATTGCTACCATCGGCCAGAGGACATAGATTCTTCCTTACGTGCATTGATTTGTGCACACGATGGCCAGAAGCTATCCCATTAAAGACCACCACTACCACAGATGTAGCTGATGCACTACATCTCATCTTTTCTAGAATAGGGTTCCCTAGAAAACTTTTATCAGACCATGGGTCACAGTTCATATCTGACACCATGAAGGAAGTCATGAAAACTTGGAACATTGATAGGAATTTAAGTAGTATTTATCATCCTATGAGTAATGGTGCAGTTGAAAGACTTAACCGTACACTTAAACAACTACTACATAAGGTTACTGTTAAGCACCCTCATGACTGGGACAGAGCACTCCCAGCTGTTCTATTTGCTTATCGGGAGGTACCGCATGAACAAACTGGCTTCTCTCCCTTTGAATTAGTTTTTGGTGCTCCCCCAAGAGGTCCTATGGGACTAATAAAAGACTTATTAATTGACGCAGAGATGACTCAGGACACTCAGTCATCTTACGAGTATGTGATTAATCTTCGGAAGAACATTATTGAGTCTTGCCAGTTGGCAACAGCTTCTTCTGAGGCTGCAAAAGCTAAGGCTCGATCTCTACAAAATAGGTCTCGACGATTACGCCAATTATTCCCAGGCGATGAGGCTTATGTGTTACTTCCTCACAATAACAATAAATTATTGATATCTTGGAATGGTCCTTACAAAGTCATTGATAAAATTTCCGACGTTGATTACGTCTTAAATATCAAGGGACACAAAAAGATATTTCATATTAACATGCTCAAGCAATTTCATACACGTCCTGAACACTTACAGTCAATTTTTCATGAACTAGATGACAACACAGTATCTACTTGTTATTATTCCAACTTATCCGTCATCCAGGAAGAAGAATCTTCTTTTCCTGAGGTACAGTTACCGTTACCGCTACCAGTAGTTCAACCTACTGAATCTTGGCGGGATGTAACCATCTCTTCAACGGTTACACCGCAACAGCGTCTACAGATTGCTAATCTATTACAATCTTATCCAGATGTGTTGACCGACGTCCCGGGTCGCACATCGGCTATCAGTCATGACATTACTCTCAATGACGATACACCTATTCGTGTACATCCCTATTCGGTTCCTTTACATTTCCTTGCTAAAACTACTAAGGAACTTGAACAGATGTTGTCTCTGGGAATCATTGAGACTAGTAATTCGCCATTCTCTTCTCCATTAGTGATTGTCCGGAAGAAGGACAATAACATCAGACTATGTGTTGACTATAGAAAATTAAATGCTAAGACTATAGTTGACAGCGAACCACATCCACTTATCGACGACTTACTGCCACGTCTATCCAACGCAACTATATTTAGTAAGATAGACTTAACTAAAGGTTATTGGCAGATACCACTGACCGAAAAGGCTAAGTACTACACCGCATTTTCCACTCCACAAGGTCTATACCAGTGGAATGTGATGCCTTTTGGGCTTGTTAATGCGCCAGCTACCTTCATTCGCCTGATGCGACAAATTTTATCAGGTAGACCAGACGTTATTACATATATTGACGACATATGCTTGTTTAGTTCGTCGTTTGAGGAACATGTTTCGGGACTTAGATATGTTTTCGACACTCTAAGGAATTATCATCTAACTGCTAAACCTACAAAGGTTCAGATCGCGTGTAATGAGATAACCTTTTTGGGACATATCATTGGATCGGGATATATCCGAACGTTACCTAGTACAGTCTCCAAAATTCTAAACATAGCAGTTCCTCAGACGAAGAAACAGGTCAGGAGTTTGTTAGGACTTGTTCAATATTACAGTAGATTCATACCAAACTTGTCATCCATCACGGCTGTATTGTCTTCATTGTTAAAAAAAGACATGCCGGTGAAGGTGACATGGACTGGTATATGCAATGAAACTTTCAACAAAATTATAAATTTGTTTTCGCATGAACCAATTTTAAGACTTCCCGATGCTTCCAAAAGATTTTTCTTACGAACAGATGCTAGTAACTACGGCATCGGTGCATGCCTGCTCCAGAACCATGATGGCGTTCTACATCCTACCTTATATATTTCAAGAAAGCTAAAGCCGGCAGAAACAAAGTATTCCACAGTGGACAAGGAACTTTTGTCAGTTATATGGGCAATCACAAAACTGGAAAAGTTCTTGCTTGGTGCTCCATTCACCATTCAGACTGACCAGCGTGCTGTAGCATCTTTGCGTAGATCAAACCACAAAAGTCCAAAACTCGCCAGATACGCGATCATCCTGCAGCCATTTGAATTCTCCATTGAACATATTCCTGGCACTGAAAACATTGTGGCGGATGCGTTGTCACGTAATCCTATTGACGACGAATAATCAACATTGACATTCCTAAAATACGTCAATCATCACTACATTGGATAGAACGGAGTATCAACTATAAGGGAACTAACCTTGACTTCAAGTTAATAATTATAAACACTATATGCATCACAGAATTGAACTAAAGACAATCAAGGTATACATATTGACATTGAAACTTCGTCTAACGTCCATACACAATATATGAATATTCGTTGAACAATCATGGAACAATATCTGACGACAAGTCGAACTTATTATCCTATGTGCACTTAATTCTTGGATCCTAGGATAATTGACATTTCTGTCCGACGGAAACGTTTCAACACTTTGTCTAAAAGAATTCATCAGGATCAGGACTACGGATGGATCATCATATCCTATACTAATTAATTAGTTAACTTAACTTCTTAATTGAATTAATATCAATAAAATGAAATGTGAGAAAAAAATGAAATGAAAAAAAAAACAAAAAAAAGAGAACGAAATATAAAAAGAAGAAATTATGAAAAGAGAAAATAAATCTCACACAAGTATTAGATTAATATTTTTTTTTAATGTACCTATACGTTATTTAGTTAGTTAAATTAGATAGTTATTATTCACTAACACTTAACACACACAATTAAGTTAAACTTATATTCGAATTTCTTTCTATTTCTTCTCACTTATTTTGTCTTTTCTTCTCTCATAACATCGTGTTACATTAGAATCTTAATAATTTAACTCTTAGTTTAATTAATTAATTTAATTTTAATTAGTCAAATTAATTCCTATATGACATACTAATACGACAGACCTTACTTTAATTTAATTCTATCATTCACTATTGACATTACACATTTTATTTAGTTGATATAATAATATGCATAATATTGATATATAATATGATTAATGTTAGATGACTATGACAAATAGTTAGTTGACATGACCGCGACACGGTTCTACTCAGAACATCGTCGGCCATATGTCACAATGGTGTTAAATTTTTTGAAAATTGTTAAGTCGGATAGATCTTGAAAAAAAATCTATCGATTTTTTTTTCCCCCGGTGTACAGGGAATTGTTACGGTATATGTTATTAACGCCGTCTGCTAAAGGTTAGCAGACGTGCAATTGTAAAGGTTAAGACATTTAATATATTGCGATAGATGTTTCAATTATTGAACGCTCCATACACGATCGATTATGACGTGTCTAGCGTTGTTTTGGTCACAGTCGGTAACTAGGAGACGCTACCCTTTGTTACTTGACCGCCAAGCTGAATAGCTGCGTTTTTCTAACCTTCCAATTCAATGGCATGATATAGCCATTTATATGTGCATTTATGATGGACCAGGGTCAGTCCTAGAACTCTATATGAGAGGAAACTTACGGAGGTTAGTGTTTAACTAGAATCCTCAGAAGGAGGAGAATAATCGTCCAATTCGTATGAAATATTCAGACTCGCAGTCTCACTGTCTGCAGGTAGCCATGTCTATCTGCGCGTGCATATAGCTGTGATGTTCTGACGACAATACTGCATTGTATCCTTAAACGGACATTGACACGTAAACCAGCAGTCTACGTTATTGATTAATTTATGCATGACTTACACGGACTTATGTTCTGCTCATATTTGAAATGATCATCCTGTGTGTACATGTGATTAAATATTACGGACTCAACCTGAAGGCATTAATTACTTCATTAATGTTGCTGAGTTCAAGTATTACATGTTACTTCTTCATATCATGAAACTGAGTTGTATGAACGCTTCACCCTAATTCGCGTAATGATAAAACAAGCACGATCAACAAGAAATCATTAAAATAACTATACTCAGCACATGATCTTCAACCGGCAAATAACTCAGCAACAAAGTTTGTAAAGGTTAAGACATTTAATATATTGCGATAGATGTTTCAATTATTGAACGCTCCATACACGATCGATTATGACGTGTCTAGCGTTGTTTGGGTCACAGTCGGTAACTAGGAGACGCTACCCTTTGTTACTTGACCGCCAAGCTGAATAGCTGCGTTTTCTAACCTTCCAATTCAATGGCATGATATAGCCATTGAATTGGAAGGTTAGAAAACGCAGCTATTCAGCTTGGCGGTCAAGTAACAAAGGGTAGCGTCTCCTAGTTACCGACTGTGACCCAAACAACGCTAGACACGTCATAATCGATCGTGTATGGAGCGTTCAATAATTGAAACATCTATCGCAATATATTAAATGTCTTAACCTTTACAATTGCACGTCTGCTAACCTTTAGCAGACGGCGTTAATAACATATACCGTAACAGTGCCGATAATGTTTCATGGCCTTCATGTCTGGGCAGGTTTGGTATTGGCAAGATGAATGAAAATGGACAACGGCTTTTAGAGTTGTGCGTCCACCATGACCTCTGCGTGACCAACACCTACTTTCAGACAAAACCCCAGCATAAGGTGTCATGGAGACACCCACGATCCAAGCACTGGCACCAACTTGACCTGATTCTCGTCAGAAGGCCACTTCTCAGGTCTGTGCTCTCCACGCGCTCGTACCATAGTGCAGACTGTGATACAGATCACTCCTTGGTTTGCTGCAAAATCAGAGCACAACCAAGAAAACTATATCGTGTCAGACATGAAGGGAAACCACGCATTGATACCAGCAAGATGTCAGACCCTTTCATGATCGTTCAATTCACTGCGACCTTCGAGAAAGTGCTCAGTAGCCCTCAGCATGGTGATACTATTACAGAGAACTGGGAGCATCTACGGAACACCATTCAAGGTACTGCGCTTGCCACCTTTGGTAAGAAAACAGCAAAGTCAAATGACTGGTTTGATGCTTCATCAGATGTGATGGCACCTGTCATTGAAGCTAAGCGCAGTGCTGTGAATGAATACAAACGTTCACCAAGTGCCAGAACCCTACAGATCCTGGGGGCTACGAGAGGCAAAGTTCAACAAACTGCTCGACGCTGTGCAAATGACTACTGGCTCCAGCTCAGTGAGAGCATCCAGATCGCGGCGCAGGCAGACAACATTGGACAAATGTGTGACGGTATAGAGAAAGCACTTGGCCCCCATGGGAGTAGGACGGCACCGCTGGAGACCATCAGCGGAGAGGGGCTGGCCGATGGGGGTAGGCGGATGGAGAGGTGGGTCGGGCACTGCTCTGAGCTTTGCGCTGGAGACGGTGCCGTTGCGCCTGCGGCTCTTGATGGTGTCAACAGTCTGCCAGCTATGGAGGAGCTGGATGCCGAACCAACATTAGAGGAACTCAGCAAGGCCATTGATAGCTTGGCCTCTGGCAGAGCGCCAGGCAGTGATGGGATTCCTCCTGATTTAATCAAATGCTGTAAGAGCACGCTATTACATCCCCTGCATAGGATGCTGTGCCAGTGCTGGGAAGAGACAACTATTCCTCAAGACATGCGAGATGCCAAGATTGTAACACTATATAAGGGTAGAGGAGACAGAGGTGATTGCAATGGCTACAGAGGCATCACTCTTCTTGGTATTGTTGGTAAGGTTTTTGCCAGGGTCATCTTAATGCGACTACACAAGTTGGCTGAGCGCATGTGTCCAGAGTCACGGTGTGGATTCCGAGCTGGCAGATCAACAACAGACGTGATCTTCTCTCTCCGCCAGCTTCGGGAAAAGTCAAGAGAGCAGGGAAGACCATTGTATATCGCCTTTGTGGACCTCACGAAAGCATTCGACCTGGTTAGTGGGGATGGACTCTTTAGGATCCTCCTGAAAATAGGCTGCCCTTCTAAGGTGCTGGAAATGATAAAGTCATTCCATGACGGCATGAAGGGAACAGTCCAATATGCAGGAAGCACGTCACAGCCTTTTGATATACGAAAAGGCGTTAAACATGGCTGTGTTCTGGCTCCGACCCTCTTCGGAATCTTCTTTGCCTTGCTCTTGAAACAAGCATTCAGAGATGCAACTGAAGGAATATGCCTTCACACTAGGTCAGATGGCCGTCTGTTTGATCTTTCAAGGCTGAAGGCAGGGACAAAAATCAGAAGGGTCACTATAAGAGACTTGTTGTTCGCTGATGATGCTGCAGTCGTCACTCAAGGCCAACAGGAGCTTCAGAGCTTGATGAATCGCTTCACTAAAGCATGCAAGGACTTTGGCCTCACAATAAGTCTAAAGAAAACGAATGTGCTGAGTCAGGATGTGGGTGCTGCACCAGTTGTCACTATCGATAACTATGAATTGGCAGTGGTGCACTACTTCACATACCTAGGGTCTACCATCAATGACAAACTCTCACTGGATACAGAAATCGACAGCCGCATTGGCAAAGCTGCAGCTACCTTTGCCCGCCTCACATCGCGTGTTTGGGGAAACTCTACACTCACAATGAAGACCAAAGCTGCGGTATATAATGCCTGCGTCACCAGCACACTCCTATATGGCAGCGAGACCTGGAAGACCTATGCTAAGCAAGAAAGAAGGCTCAATACCTTCCATTTGCGGTGTCTACGCCGCATCCTCGGCATTTCGTGGAAAGATAAAGTGACAAATGTCGAGGTGTTGTCACGTGCTGGCCTTCAAAGTATGTATACACTTCTTAGACAGCGCAGACTTCACTGGCTTGGCCATGTTCGCCGCATGGAAGATGGTCGCATCCCAAAAGATATCTTCTACGGACAATTAGCAGATGGCAAGAGAACAGTTGGGCGACCACAGCTGAGGTTCAAAGATGTGTGCAAGAGAGATATGAGGGTACTGGACATGGATCCAGCAACATGGGAGGATGAAGCTGCCGATCGCACTAAGTGGCGATGCTATTTACGGCGCCACCTCAGATTGGGCGAAGAGAGGCTCACACAAGAAGCAGAGGTGAGGAGAAAACGTCGAAAGGAGCACCAGGAAAATAAGCAGCTGAGGGCTGTCACCTCAGGGGCGCATTCCCATAGTCAGTTATGACTGAAGGGGCTATATCTATATCTATATCTGCTTCTCATCAGAAGGAGCAGATTTTTCAGTTACTACAATCTTTTCTGATGTGCTCACGGATGTTCTTTGGCATATAGATATTATTCAACATGATATCATGCTGACAGATTTCAGACCTATCAAACTGAAACCATATCCTGTACCTATTCATTTGCAATCACAAGTACAGGAAGAAATAAAAGAGAGGATAAAGTTAAATATAATTGTTTCATTACATTCTCCATACAGTTTTCCTATGGTATTGACTAGGAAGAAAGACAAATGTATTCGGATTTGCATAGATTTTAGGCGCTTAACTGTCGTGAATCTCTAAGACGCAGAACATTACCTTTGTTAGATTCTCTTCTGGATAGATTAGATACAGCTACTTTCTTAACTAAATTTGACTTGTCTAAAGGCTAATGGCAGATGCCATTATCAGAGAAAGCTAAACCTTATACAGCTTTCACTACACCTCTAGGATTGTTTCAGTTTAATTGTATGTCGTTCGGTCTCGCTAGCGCTCCTGCTACCTTTGTTCGCATGATGCGCAAACTTGTCTCTTACCGTGAGGATTTAATTACTTATATTGATAATATTTGTCTGTTTCATCAATCTTGGGAAGAACATGTTCTTGTAATTCAGTCGTTGTTCAATACCTTGCGTCTTCATAATCTTACTGCTAGACATTCTAAAACAAGAATAGGATTCACTGAAATTTATTTTCTTGGTCATAAGGTAGGAGGTGGTTTTCTTAAACCTGAAAATTCAACTATCTCTAAAATCTTGAATCTTGAAATTCCTACAACTAAGAAACAAGTTCGCAGTCTGTTAGGCTTAGTGAGTTTCTATAGAAAATTCTTGTCTAATTTTTCGGAAATTATTTCAGTTCTGTCTTCGTCGTTAAGAAAGAACGCGACAAACAAAATTGTCTGGTCCCATGCGTGTGATGTTGCTTGAAATATATTGAAAATCTGTTTCTTCAAATCACCAATTTTGAGATTACCTGATGCTTGATTTCCTTTTACCCTCAGAGTTGACGCCTCTGGATCAGGAACCTGTAGAACGCTTATGCAGGAGTTTGAAGGTTGTATTCATCCAATCCCCAAACCTCAGAAATGAGATATCTGAGGAAGGTGGTTGAAGTAACAAGAAGAGACATGGTCTGCAACCACACGATACGCAAAGGCCTAAAATCCCACCCCCTGCAGATCCAACTAGAACAGTCCCAACCAAGATGGTTTGGCCATGTCTGCAGAATGGGAGAAGGTCGGCTACCACGACAAGCATGGGAAACAAAGAGCCAGGGATCCAGACCCCCAGGACGACCCAGAGTCCGCTGGGAGGACAACATTTGACAATCTTTGAAGGACCGAGGACTAAAATGGAACCAGACCAGGAGAAAGAAAGCCGATAGGATAGTCTGGCGCTCTCTCTTCAAAACCTCTACATCTCACGGTAGAAGGGGAACGACTAAGTAAGTAAGTATGCATCCAATCCTATATGTCAGTAGGAAATTGTCTCCATAGAGCAGAAGTACCTCATTGTTGAGAGGGAGCTGTTGACGATTGTCTTTTGCTTCGCTAAAGTTCAACTTTACCTTATGGGAGCGAGATTCACCTTGGAGACGGATCAAAAAGCACTGTCCTATCTGAAAACAGCGAGATTCTGAAATGAGAGGGCTGCCAGGGCTTTGCTAGCACTTCAGCCCTACGACTATGACATTAGAGCTATCAAAGGAAGCCAGAATGTTATGGCTGACGTCCTGTCACGCTGTATCTAGGACCCTGTATCACCAATAAACTCTATAAATACAGGTGATTCACAGTGTTGAAACTAACCTATGAACTGACTTCGTGATATGGTGATCCGTGAAATATTACATTTTTTATGGCGTGATGGTCTGACACTACTACATTTGAACAAAAGTCGAAGGATACCAAAACATGCTGTAAGTTACCAATGCTGAGAACTATGTTACATGTTCGCATTTTAAATAAAAAAATTTGCAGTGACTTATGTGACAGTGCTGATACGATGAATCGGTTCACATGGCAATAACAACAAAAATTTCCTATCTGACGATTTTTCGGTTTGCAACTTCTTTCAATATTAACTTCTGGATTCGTACAAACATACTATTGCATGGAAGACAATCATGGATTGTGACAATAACTTATTTGGACATACTTCAAGGGACTTTGTGTAGTATTTTATTAATGAGTAGAATACCATTATACTACACATTTAAACTACTGTGCTTAATATTGAGTGTTAATTCATTGTAATTCGCCAGATATGGTTTTGGTCTTTGGCACAAATCTGTTTCACACTCACACTAGACTTTGCATCAATATATGGCTAATATGCGATACTATTATCTATTTGTACAACACATAGGCATAGTATTAACTATTGCTCACACAAGTGTGTTAGATTCAAGATTACATTTGTTATATTAACATCACTGTTATGTTGATGACATGTATTTTACAGGTACACATACTTTTATTCTGTTAACGGATAATGTCACATTCATTCACTTTCTTAGTTGACTGTCTGCCTCTTGTCATCTATTGTTTCTATTACATAATTGTATTAATTTTAATGCTTTGCATTATAACTATTAATTAATAGGATATTAATTGACAACTGATACTGGACTTGACAGATAGGTGTTTTTGGACGGTGTGAGGTATGAGAGTGCATGGATTGCTGCCATCATTTTTTAATACGTTGAGTGCTTTTAGTGATAGCCACCTCACATTGTTGTTAAAATAATTTATGTCTTTTGTAGTCGATGGCTTTATTATTCTTTGCTAATGTCCACATATTGAGTGTTTAATTGTCTACTCTGTTGCACAAATCTGGGTGCTATGCTAGTTCATACTAGCAGTGAAGTTTGAGGATACCATCTTTCACTTTAGTGATGTTATACTCACACCACGGAAATAAAGAATACCTCCTTTCCATTATTTTACGGGGGAGGGAGTAATGTTATGAATAAAATTCATAACATGTCTGTCAATGTCATTACATTTTTCGACAAGGATGCATTTTTGTTTATTATCGGTAGTCCTTGGAAACAGGAAGTTACGTCATTGCCTCGGGGTGCCGTTGCACACGTCAAAGTTGGTATCAGCAGAAGTCAGCGATCGGCTGCTAGGGTCGTCTGTGTGTTTCATTGTGGCAAGTGGACGTATTTCAGAGCTCCTGAGAATTGTATTATTTCATGACATATTCCTATGATGTTCTATCACTAGATCGTCCATATACCGCCGTGCTAGTATATTTGTGAAAGGAATTGTGATTTCTGTGAAGAACGTGAGTTTAAACTAAATTGAAATATACAAATCTGTTGAGGGCAGTGTTCTAATTACAGACGGTACAGAGCTGTACTGATGAATGTATAGGTGATGTCTTATGATATAATTGCCTTCAAGATTATCTATGTGGAGCAACGTTGAGTAAAATAAACAGTGTATTGATTGTCCACTTGGATGTGTGGTGACATTGATATTTTCAAGTGTGTTATGAGATGTCTGCGATGTCCAAGTATTTCTAACCTAGTACTATTGGCCAGATTAACAAGAAGTGTATTCAAAATGTAATAATAATAATAATAGTACAAGGACTCGCAACACTGTCATAGACTGGAAAGGAACCTTCAAAGAAAAGTTGGCTACCCGAAGAACAGCAGATGGAGACTTTTTTCAGCCCATTAATAGAGGATTCATCAGTAAAAGAGAAATTGATAAAAACATGAAAATGGTTGTATACCGCTCTACCTAGGTTCCAGTCTTGACATATGGATTCGAGTCATGTGCAATGACTCAAACGTACAAAATGCATCTCTAAACCACAGAAATGTGGTATCTAAGGAAGGTAGTTAAAGTAAGAAGAAAAGATAAGATAGTATGACGTTCTGTCTGGCAAATCTACACTTCAGGATACAACAGGAACGACTAAGTAGGAGTAGTATATACGAAAGATACAAGTAAGGAGATATACATGTGAACATGTGGAATTACTTTTCAGTCACAATATATCTATTTATAATGCTAGTAAACAAATGTTTATCCCTAAACCAGTAATTTAATTTCTTAGAAACCAATAAATGAATTATGCAATGTTTACACAAGAAATAAGCAACATACGAAAGCTGTTGCACGACCATTCGCATTGAACAAAATACCATTACACAACAGGACAAGCAGATGCACAACCAGCAATGGCATTTTGTTGTTGGAGAATTGCGCAGGGTTCAAAGATAGTCTGAAATTGAAACGGGTATGATATATATATATATATATATACACACATATGCATAATATTTTATTAACTATCTATGCAAGCATATAAAGATTGGGTATCAATTGGAAATGAAGAGAACATTTACATAAATGGTAGTACTTAACAAAAGCTGTACACACATCTTGTACACATTAGAACAATTAGTAGACAGACAGTTGTAACTAAGGTATTTACACCATCCTCTCTATTTACGCGAAGATACGTTTTACGAAAACCACGCATAAATTAAAATGGAAAAAAACAATCACCATCACCATCATTTTTCGTGTCACTCACGGGGTGGGGGGAGATTGACCCACACACACACAATTGATCTCCTTGTGGGAAGCCTGCACTAAACCTTTACTTGACTTTGTAGCAGTGATCATTATTTGTGTCTATAGCTCTTAGTGTTACGTGTTGAGGATGCCAGCGTTATGTCTCACCATAGTCGCCTTGTATGACGTGACTGATGAAGCATTAGAGCTATTACTTCTTACATTAAAATATAGAGAATACAAGAGTGCTAACAAATGTATAATATATGTCTCAAAATGTATTTTAACAACAATAACATCACATTGACACATCAGACCTCAACAAAAAAACATTAACAAAGATTTTCTCAAAATTAGGTGGCCACCTCAAAATTAGATAGATTTCTACGGAAATTTTGAAAGTGTTAGAAATCAAGATGACAGATTATTCAAGTATCTCACATGTTTGTGCATTATATAAGTAATACTTGTGACTGGATATATTTATGGCACTCATCAGAAATAATATGCGCATTATTAATTTACTGTTGACAGGCTTTGAGGTTCCCTCTTCACTTATTTTCTGTGTTTATGCAAGATTTCAGCGGGTAACAGTTGATACTTGTAATTATTAATCCCACGTTATCACATAAGATAAACAAGATCCCAACTGTTGAGGGATATTTTAATATTAACTTGCTGTTACACTGTACACTTGATATAACGCAGACGTCTGGTCACGAAATTGCTCTCGTCAGAAATAAAGAAGTAGAACACTTGGACAACAGAAAAACAACAGACGTGAGTGGCTTACCCAGGGTTCGAACCCCGTACCTTCCGTACGACAACTCCGCCTAGCTATCAAGCGAATCACACTGACCAAACGGCCAGCTAGGCATCCCCAAAAAAGGATGCTTTACTGACTATTTATCAGTATGAAACACAAGATAACACCGGAAGTATACAGTGGGCAACTCAGCCCCTTAATGACGCAATCACTTCTGTTGTTCCCCTATTAACAGTATGTGTCAGTCTAAACAAGACAAAGACCTTGATACTGGGTCCAGTAAATAGTAGAAGACTTAAGGACAGTAGTATAGAACAGAGGGTAGGTTTCTGGTATTGTATAAACATAAATAACACATAAGGAAGGGAAACCCGAGGCCTGTAAACAGTAAATTAATATTAGACAAACATAAAGGTATGTTTTCAGGCACTCGTAAGAAATAAAGAAGTAGAACACTTTACTATTTACTGGACCCAGTAGCAAGGTCTTTGTCTTGTTTGGACTGACACATACTGTTAATAGGGGAACAACAGAAGTGATTGCGTCATTAAGGGGCTGAGTTGCCCACTGTATACTTCCGGTGTTATCTTGTGTTTCATACTGATAAATAGTCAGTAAAGCATCCTTTTTGGGGATGCCTAGCTGGCCGTGGGGTCAGTGTGATTCGCTTGATAGCTAGGCGGAGTTGTCGTACGGAAGGTACGGGGTTCGAACCCTGGGTAAGCCACTCACGTCTGTTGTTTTTCTGTTGTCCAAGTGTTCTACTTCTTTATTTCTTACGAGTGCCTGAAAACATACCTTTATGTGTGTCTAATATTAATTTACTGTTTACAGGACTCGGGTTTCCCTTCCTTATGTGTTATTTATGTTTATACAATACCAGAAACCTACCCTCTGTTCTATACTACTGTCCTTAAAGTCTTCTACTATTTACTGGACCCAGTATCAAGGTCTTTGTCTTGTTTGGACTGACACATACTGTTAATAGGGGAACAACAGAAGTGATTGCGTCATTAAGGGGCTGAGTTGCCCACTGTATACTTCCGGTGTTATCTTGTGTTTCATACTGATAAATAGTCAGTAAAGCATCCTTTTTTGGGGATGCCTAGCTGGCCGTTTGGTCAGTGTGATTCGCTTGATAGCTAGGCGGAGTTGTCGTACGGAAGGTACGGGGTTCGAACCCTGGGTAAGCCACTCACGTCTGTTGTTTTTCTGTTGTCCAAGTGTTCTACTTCTTTATTTCTTACGAGTGCCTGAAAACATACCTTTATGTTTGTCTAATATTAATTCACGAAATTGCTCCCCTGCTTTGCAGCAGAGGTCAAACTTACTTACTTAGGCGTTCCTCTTCTACCGTGAGGTGTAGAGTTTTGGAAAAGACATCGCAGACTATCCTATCGGCTGTCTTCCTCCTGGCCTAGTTCCATTCTGCTCCTCGGTCCTTCAAAGATTGTCTAATGTTGTCCTCCCAGGGAACTATTGGTCGTCCTGGAGGTCTGGATCCCTGGCTCTTTGTTTCCCATGCTTGTCGTGGTAGCCGATCTTCTCCCATTCTGCAGACATGGCCAAACCATCTTAGTTGGGACTGTTCTACTTGGGTCTGCAGGGGGTGGGATTTTAGGCCTTGACGTATCGTCTGGTTGCGGACCATGTATCTTCTTGTTACTTCTACCACCTTCCTCAGATACCTCATTTCTGAGGTTTGGATCTGGCTTTTGTGGGTTATAGTCATTGCCCATTACTCGCATCCATATGTCAAGACTGGGACGTAGGTGGAGCGGTATACAGCCATCGTCGTTTTCTTACCAACCTGCCCTTCCTTAGGAATCCTCAATTTATGGCCTGAAAAAGTTTCCCAGCTGCTGCTTTCGTGTGGCCAACTCTTTTTTGATGCCTCCGTTTCAGTCTATAATAGCTCCGAGATATTTAAAGTGGTCGACCTGCTCCAAGACCTGTTCTCCCAGCTTAATCTGATGTCTTCTTTCTTCTCGTGATATCACCATGGATTTTGTTTTAGAGCTGCTTATGACCATCCCTATCTTCTCCAGCTCTTCCTTCCATACTTATAGGTTGGATTGCAGATGTGCCTCTGATTTAGCAATCAGGGCAACATCATCAGCAAATGCCAGCTCTAAAATACATACCTGTCTCATCTTGCAGTACCCCAATGAATACTTTCTTGTTCTCTCCTTACATGCCTTGATGAGGAGTATGAAAAGCGAAGGTGACAGGATATCACCTTGTCTTACACCAGTGGTGGTCCTGAACTCTTCTGACTTTTGGTTTGCTGTCCAAATAATTTCTACAAGACTTGTAGAAGCTCTGTATTGCATGAATCAGAGGTACTGGAATGTTCTTCCTTGCCAAACAGTCCCAAAGTTTGCTCCAGGGGACCCTGTCAAACGCCTTTTCCAGATCTATGAAACAAAGATGGATCTCACTCTTATACTCAAGAGCCTTTTCACTCAGCTGTCTGAGTGTGAAGATTAGATCCTTCGGTTTGCTCGGGATCCACACTGGACTTAATCCAATTGTGGCTCAGCTAGGCTTCGGGGTCTCGGCTCTATGATTCTAGAGTAGATTTTACCATGGACACTGAGGTGATATGCCTCTATGGTTTCCACATTGTCGATTGTCACCCTTTTTGAAAATTGGTGTTATGGTGGCAATCTCCCAATCCTTTGGTATGGCAGAGGTCAAACAATGACAACAACTCAAGAATAAGCTTTTATGCGCTACTTAGCTGCCAGTGCCGGATCTGCTCCTCATTATGGTTTGATTCTTGGTAGACTGTATTGCTGATCACGCACGTCGCTGGTTAAGGCTGTAGGGTGCAGCCCGTTCCCAGGAGTGTCAGGGAGTGTCTACGAAGCTGGTCCTGCATCTTAAAACCTTGTCTAATAATGATATCTAGCTTCGACTACAGGCCACTGGTACCCTTCTTGTTCCAGAGATAGTTCCCTCAACTGGTACCACCAACTATTATGGTAAAAGAATAGAAACAAATACCCTCTGAGTATTGAGTTTCCCGACACATACTCATGTGTCTACATTTTCCTATTCCACTGTCCCATCTACCTCAGACTTTACCCTCGATGAGAATTAAGCTCAATTCCTCGAGAGAAAACATTCTTTACATTTAAATTGAATAGCTTTTATATTTACTTTACATTTAAATGAAAGGTTAATAGTATAGATATAATATGCTTACATTTACATAAAAAATGTTCACAATATAGATTGAATATGTTTCAGTTACATCTACACTGGCTGAAAAGCTTGAAAACGTTCATTAATTTTAAAGTGAATATGTTTACATAGACATTTACACTGGTTTGTAAATGTAGATATTATAATTAGAATGTACATCATTTCTGTCATCTTTCCCTCCCTGCTCCATTTGGAACTACTTATGCTTTGAGTTTTCTTAAAAAAACTAGAGATAAAGCAGTCACCAGCCCTTGCAGTGGTGGTTCAAGAAATCATCATCCTCATGTTGAGATTTATAGCCTAAATAAACTTGGACATACACTAACAATTTTCATATGTTAATATTTACAAGGCAATATATTCATATTAGTTAACATGTTAGTTATGAAAATATAGAATGTAAAATGTACATTTTACGCCAATCATGACTGAGAGACTATTTGCTAGAGAAGTAGGTTAAGGCACTTGCAGATGCCTTTTTTCACATGTTCTTGTGGGTCGTTACTTTAACAATAAATTCCCACTAAACCTCCGTGTTGTCAATTTCTTCAGACCCCAGTTTTCCTTATTAGACTGATAAAGTTTTCCTGAGCTGCCTAAGTTCTTCTAAATGCCCCCGAAAAGTCCGGTCTGATAAATGGAATACTGATTCTAACTTGTGGTCGTCTTGGCAAGCGAATCTCACAGTGAATTAGACTTGCAGAAATTCCAGATTACATTGTAAGTTTTCGTCCCACGATGGTTTGTTGCAATTTTACGCTGCGCCCGAATATGGTCTTGGTTGTTCAACTTTTCAAAAGCCTGCCAATCGTTTCAAACGCTGTATATTGGTAGGGTAATTCAAATATTTCCACGAAGGAAAAATTCTGAGCGTAATGCAGAGGTCACAACATCTGAATGTCTTCTCTGCAATGCCTACAAATAGAACCTCTTACTTTTATCTAAAGTAAACAGATGGACAGGAAATGACGATATCATTTATTTCTGTCCAAAATATGTCGTCCAGATAAGTAATCTCTTTATCCGTCTGTTGTGCACACAATTTCTGTCTGCTGGCGAGCAAGGTTATCGTCTGGCCCGGCATTCAATCAACCAATCAATACCCTTTAGCTCCCCGAGTAGCAAAGGCCTTCAATAAACACATGCCAAGTCTGTTGTCCCGTGCCATCCGCTCAAGTTCTTTCCATGTTTTCCTCATCATTTTCACTTCTGTTTCCAGTTCTCTTCTCCATGTGTTTTTGGTTTACCTCTGCCTCTCTTTCCCTGTGGATTCCAGAACAAGGACTGCCTTGTAATGCTATCAACAGTTTTCCTCAATGTGTGTCCTATCCATCGCCAGCGTCTTCTTCCCAGCTCTTGTTCCACTGGCACTTGTCTGGTTCTTGTCATAAATTCCACTTTTGTGACTTTGTCATACCATTTCAGTCCTTCTATTCTACGCAAGCACCCGTTTATAAAAGTCTGTAACTTTTTTGATTGTTGTTTTTGTTGTTCTCAGTGTTTCAGAGCTATAGAATAAGACTGACTTGACATTTGAGTTGAAGATTCTTATTTTCGTGTTGGACTTGTTTTCTTTTGACCTCCATATGTTTCCCAATGCAACGAAAGCGCCACTTGCATTTTGTATTCTTATTTTGATATTATTGTCTGTCCCTCCAACTTTGTATATATTACTATCAAGATATGTGTACGATTCTACATCCTTCAATTTCAGTCGTGTTATCATTTCTTGCATTTATTCTGATAATCTTTGTCTTTTCCTTGTATACTTTTAGGCTCACTTGTTGTGCCTCTCATCGAGAATTTTCATTTTCTCTTGCATCTGATTATGGTTATGGAAATGACGAGCCAAGTCATCTGCAAAATCCAGATCATCAAGCTGTTTAGACAGATTCCACTGGATTCCTTTTCTATTGTGTGATGTTGATATTTTCATAACCCAATCTATTGCTAGTAAGAAAACAAATGGAGACAAGAGGCATCACTGTCGCACTCCCGTTCTTATCCTAAACGGTTTTGTAAGTTGTCCTTCATGAAGAACTCTGCATGTCATGTCTTCATAGAAGTGATTCTCTGTCTACACTGTCAAATGCCTTCTCATAGTCCACGAATCCGATGCATAGTGGTGAATTCCATTCCAGACTTTCTTCAACTATTATTCTCAATGTGGCTATCTGGTCAGTACAGGATCTGTTACGTCGAAAACCTGCTTGTTAATCTCTCAGTTGCTTGTCTAAGGTCTCTTTTCATCTCTCAGGGATGATTCTATTTAATGCTGTTCCTGGCACTGATAGCAACATTATTCCTCTTGTAAATTTCCCTTCTTAGGCAACTTGACCAGATAACCTTCCTTCCATTCTGCTGGTATTTCTTCTCTCTCCCAGACTTTGCCAAGTAGTTTGTATAATATCTCTGTAGAAGTATCAATATCTGTTTTGATGGCCTCTGCTGGAATGCCATCTGAACCAGTTGCTTTTCCATCTTTCAGAAGCTTTATGGCTTTCTTTATTTCTTCTCTACTTGATCGTTCACAGCTGATTTATAGCCTCTTCTGTTGGCTGGATGTCTGTTGAATTAGTTGGAGCTGGCCTATTGAGAAGTTCCTCAAAATGTTCTGTTCATCTTTTTATTTGTTCTTGTATAGTACTAAGCAATTTTCTATTCTTATCTTTTATGAAGCCATTTGCTTGCTTATATGTCCCTGTTAGTTTCTTTGTGTTGTTGTACAGGTCAATCTTATTTCCTTTGGTTGCAGCTTCTTCTGATTCCCTTGCCAACTCTTCAATATACTTTGTCTTGTCTCTGTTGATGTTTATTCTTACTTCTTTGTTTGCTTCCATGCACACTTCATGACCCTTGGCTTTGGAGCTTCTGGTTTCGTTTCTGTTTAAATCTGCTTTCTTGCTTTTCCTGACTTCTATCTTTTCTAATGGTTTCTGGTGTTATCCATGCTTTGTGTCGAAGTTCTCTTTTTCTCAGTACTTCTTCACATGTCTCGTTCCATACATTTTTACTTGTGTCAGTGGTCTTCAGTATCTGCTTTATGTACCAGCTGTTGGAGTACTTGGTATTTGAATATTGTGATAGAAAACTTTTCTCTTATTTCCTGATTTCTTAGATATCCCACATTGTACTGTTGTCTATAACTACATACTGTTTTAAATTTCATGAGTTTTAATTTTGCTTTAGCCAACAGAAGATCGTGGTCTGATATCACATCTGCTCTTCTACATACTTTTACATCATGCAATGATGATCTAAACTTCTTACTTATGCATATGTGATCAATCTGATTCTCAATTCTGTTGTCTGGTGATATCTATGTTGCTTTATTCGTTCTTTTACGTGGAAATATGCTTCCTCCTATAGCTAGTTTATTTGAAGCACAGAAGTTGGCTAATAGTTCCCCACTCTCATTCATCATTCCTAATCCATGCTTTCCCATGATTTCTTCAAAACCGGTTTGTCTCTACCTATTTTCGAGGTTATTTCATCAAAATAGTGATGTCCTTTCTTTTCTTTTTGTCCAAGACGTTTTGTAATCTGGTGTAAAAGTATTCTTTCTCAGATTCTTCTTTATCATTTGTTGGTGCATAACATAAGACATTAAATATTAACATCATCCAATGTTATGCTGGCCCGGCATTGAGCTAACAAAACTCTGTGAAAACTGACCAGGCCCATATGGGTTTTATGTGCGTTAATCTCCGCAAAGCTGTGAAGCGCCAAGCAAATGTGATGAATTATCACTAACAAGGAGTGTCAAATGATTTGACAATATAAAATATTTGCTACATTGCAGAGAAAGGTCCGACTACTGAAAAGCACGCAATTCGTCAGTACAACAAATGTCATTGAAAACGGCCTTAGTGGGAGAGAGCGACCCAAAATTATGTGACAGGCAGAACCCAAACTTTGATACCGACATATAAGTGGATTCGCGTTGTATTTTACGTCAATTTATCGGCATTGCACAGAGGTTAGCAACCTGAATGACATCTGGCGTAAATACAAACAACTGTCGTCAGACATGAATGAGTGGCACTAAGTAATAGAAATATCAAACATAAACATCTTCTATACCCATCACCATCATGTTCCGTTGTGCTACTTACACAGCATGGAGCCACCTCAGTACCTGGCCCCTGAAAGCGATCCTGCACCAAACATTCGCACACGTTTGTTGTAGTGGTTTCTGTAGCTGTCGTTATACATTATGAGGTTGCCAGCCTCATGCATAAATTTGAATCTGAGGTTGACACAGTCTTATTCTTTCTTTCCTGTTCTCATCACAGACCGGCTGGGAACTACACGAGGCAATCGTTTATTTATTTTATTTCTTTGTTTTTTTAACCCTGATAATACAAATTTAACTCAATGTTTTGTGTTTTAATTGCTAAATGAACAAACAATAAATTATGCATTAAATTTTTTTAACGTACAGTCTCTGTACTCAGCAATTATCAGTGTATTAAAAAGACATGGTTATACAAACTAATAGAGTTCAAATTAAGAAAATAGCTCCGGATCGTGATGTCTATATGCCATATTCCGTTGTGGTTTTCCCAATAATGAGTCTAGAGGCAAATGCTTTGTTGTCTCTCGTTTCTTCATTTTTGCAATTTAAATAATCGATGTCAAATGAAGTATATGGATGTCACATAGATGCTATGTTAAAAAAAAATTGGTTTAAAACGTATATATATATATATATATATATATATATATATATATATATATATATATATGTGTGTGTGTGTGTGTGTGTGTGTGTGTGTGTGTGTGTGTGTGTGTGTGTGTGTGTGTGTGTGTGTGTGTGTGTGTGTGTGTGTGTGCACAAATTGTAGATATAAATAAACTTGTTCAAAGGTCTGAATGGTGGCTCTAGTGTAGTAGAAAGAGCACAATTTGTGGAAGGTTTTGACGGGTTACTTACTCAAAATCTTTGATTTCATTTTTTTTCATTTGACTTATTTGACGAGATACACACAAACATCAAACATAAATACAATATGTTGTTAAACAAACGTTATAAAAGAAAGATTCATAAACTTACAACGTACACTTGAGCAAACGTACTTCTTGATTACACTGATTGTGGACAGCTGGCAAAACCATTGTACTATGCATTATAATATATATATATAATTAGTCAACGTGGCAGTATCGAAGGTGACGTCATAAACAGTGGCGTCTCTAATTTGTTTTGGCGGGTGGGGGAATGGATATCTATAAATAGTTTTTTAGTTACAGGTGTTCTACTCTTGCGAGAGCAAATAAAACAACAAACGTCAAAGCTGACTATGTCATTTAAAGAGAAAGCAGTAGAGGTCAAGATTACACTTAACAGACAACATATCTAATTGTTACACGTTGACACTTTGAAAAGGTACTGTGTATGAGGACTGTATACTCTTAACCAGCAGCAGTATTTGTTCATGTCCAACCTGCTTTTATTGTTGACATGGACAGTAAAGAGACTTATGTTGTCCTTAATGTTTCACACCCCATTCTTGTTTGACAGTCTGTGTGCTGAATGTGTTGTTCAGTTTAAAAATGTTTACTTTGTTTATAGCAAAACTGAGAGTTAAATCTAAGACAAGCATCAGTAAAAGATGAGAAGAAAACGCTGTTTTAGATTTGATCTGACATGCACACAACATAACCAAACAGTTTCTATTCTGGACTTCACGGGTAAAAGAGGTAGTGAAAGGTCAAAGCACATATGGAGAAGAAAGCTGGATACAAAGACGAAGAAGTTGAAGAAGACATAGATAACGTACTGAGCTGAAGGCATGAGGGAGGAAGATTTCGTATAAGTGTCTTGAAGATCAATGCTGCACTGTGAGTTAAAGGTCAATGTTGCACTGTGAGTTGAAGGTCAATGCTGCACCGTGAGTTGAAATGTCAAGTAAGAAGAAAGAGAACTTTCACTTTTTGGATTGTCCAACGTGCTTTTATTGTTGACAAGAATAAATTCTGATGTGGTCCTAAATGTTTAGCATGTAAACTTTGTTTTAAAATGTGGGCGCTGAATGTGTGGTTCAATTTTACTTCTACTTCGTTTATATTCAAAATTGCACTGGCTTCCTAATTCTACCAGTTCAGGTAGGATTTTTTAAGACCGCAAACGGCTCCGGGGTCTACATAACCTCATAACATTGGTACCAGAGCTACTCTTGGAAGGTTATGCTGCCGGCGTGATGCTGACGACATCAACCCTAGTGTGCTGATGGTCAGGAAAATATGGGCCTAACACCATATTCCTAATATGCCTCAAAGGGCACAAACGGGATATCATATTCAAAATGAAAGTTAAATCTACGGGTTGTGCGTAGTATAGTAGGTACGCTACAGGTATGATTCAGGAGGTGGCCCGTGACTTTTATATAAGGAAATATTCCGCTCAAGTATCTCGGGCGAGTTGTGTGTTGATATTGTGTGTTTGTTTATTTATACATATATTACAACAGTTATACGATATATATTTATACGTACTTTACAAAACATGTGTTACAACACATATTTATACATATATACATACGATATGTAGACATAGATAACAAAGATTTAGTTAATAAATATATTTTATTTTCAACAGTATTTGGTTACAGCAGTAACAAAATTATATGAGTAGGGTCACATATTGACAAGAGGGAGGTGTGTACAATTTTTATGGTAATAAATTATATGAACAGGAGCACATATTGGTAAGAGGGAGGTCTGTAAAATTTTTTATATTTATATTGGTAAACAGCAGTGTTTTGTTACAGCAGTAACAAACATTATATGAGCAGGATCACATATTGGCAAGAGGGAGGCGTGTACTTTTTTTATATTTATATATTTATATTGGTAAACAACAGTGTTTTGGTACAGCAGTAACAAAAAGATATGAGTAGGATCACATATTGGAAACCGGCTAGCTGGAAAGAGGGAGGCGTGTGTACAATATTTGGTAAACAACAGTAACAAATATATAGAACTTGAGGGGAGATGTCGTCAATTGGTCGTCGTGTCTTTTGCTGTAGAAGTAGGACAGAAATTTGCGATGTTGGGTGTGTGTTGGGGGGTGTGTGGGCGGGTATTGCTTTTTGGTTTGTCTGGTGTTGTGTACAGAGATTTTTTTAGATTGAAAGAGTTGACGTGATGACATTATCGGCGTGTACCTGTCTTTTGATGTAGAAATAGGTCAGGGAGTTTCGGATCTAAGTTCGGGACACACTTCGGCGGGAAACCATCGGTCGTAGACGCTATAAAATTCTTGTCACATAGCGGGCTTAACGGCGTCCGCTAGGTTACTCGTGCTAAGAGCCAAGTAAAGACTATCTGTATCAGTCTCGCATAACTGAAAGTCTGCTCTATCTACAAATCTATCTAGACTGTAGTAATAAAATTCTAACATTCTCAATTTAGCGTACTGGTAGATGAAAATTCCTATCTCCGCGGGTAGGTCTCAACTAATTTTCTTTCTAACCATCTCTACCTCGAAAATGTCATCCGTCACTAAATTAATCTTTTTAAACCGGGAGCAGTTTATTAATTTAGACGTCCCCTCCCCGGTCATGTACGAGACCTCTACGTGTTTCGCCTTATTGGTCAGGGCTTTGCCATAAGCAGCGTTCCCTAACAATTTCATAGTTTTGCTCGTTATGGTGTAGACATCGTCTATATCCCCCTGTCGGCGGGCGTCGGATATGGTATGCCCAAACTGTTTAAAACAAGTCGGAGGGTAATACTCAATCACCTGGTATATACGCGTGACTTCTAAGCCCTTGGACAGGTACCAGCGAAGCAGAGGTGTCGCCAACAGAATCTTTTCACCCACGTAGCTTCCAATCAACGTCCGTCTGGGGGTAGTCAGGAGTTTATTTTTTCTGCGTATTCACGCATGAAAGCTCCAACATCATCTCTCATGACGTCAACATTTTTGAAAATGGGCGTCATTTCAAAAAAATGCACTTTCAAGTTATTGGGGACTCGAATGTCACACTCGACTGAGCCAAATAATGTCTCGTCTATCACAGAACCTAGAATCTGTTGTTCTGTTAACGGGTATCTAAATTTGGTACACGACGGTTTCAGGCTCGGGAATGTGCCGCTCACAAAGCAACCGATTGATCGATCGGTTCATTTGAGTCGCTGCCACACGCATTCCCACATTCCTACCAAGTTGACATCACACTCGGTCTTCTCTTCAAATACTCGCCAATTTCCCGCGTCTTTTCGTACAACTCAGTTAAGGGTTTCTTATTGACTGGATTAATGCCACGACCGGTGGTTAGTGGGCAGTGAGGATGTCTGGGAAAAGGCAACCATGAAACTGGTAGACTGTGCGAGACTCTTTGTTCCAGCCATCGACCCTAATGCGCCTATGCCCCAAAGACATTTCACGGCCATTGAACTGGGTTTTTAAAGACACATTATTTTTGTGCGATACCCAAGTCAACCAGTCGCGACACTGCACGGTCCATTTATTGACTTTGTGGTACCTGAAACCATCCTCCCTGTTTCTTCTAACGGGAAAATCAGTGGGCATTTTTTGCAAAAGCGCCCACAAATAAAGAGCGTTGGCGTCATAACCTTTAATGCACTGAACCACTTTGACGCCTCTAATGTGTGTTTTGTCTTTTCCATGAAACCTATGAAAGATTATTGACGGACCCCCAACTATATTTTGGCTTAGAGTGTGGTGTAAATTCTGCTCCCGCTTCGAGCATAAAGAAAAAGATATATTTGATGGGAGGGTTTTGAATAAGTACTTTAAGTTTACCTAGGGGACCGAAATGGCGTCTTTAAATATATCTACCCCTAGACTCGCGTAAAAACTAACTTGCTGTTCTAAAGCAATTAAGAAGGGCACTACGTCCTTGTTATTATACTACGCCAGAAAATCGGGCAACGTGGCCATGCGGTTATCGACCCACACCCTCTGACATTCGGCGTACTCGGTACTGGAAATATTACAGTTTTTAATAGAGGAAAAAAAGGCCGAGTGGGGTGGTAGGGTCGTTTTGTTTAACTTGTCTAAATGGGTGACGTATTCGTAACAGAAAAAGCCTCTAGTTTCATTCACTTTATAGGCCGCGAGATAATGTTATAACTAAATCCGGGGGCTACGTAATTGATGATATCTAAAAAATTTAACTGGGGGACAGCGATACACATAAAGTTATTGTTTCTTTTTACTAAATATTTAAAGTCATGGTCTAGAAAATACTTTATAAGGTAGGGTTTTATAACGTTGACGTCGTATTTCCCAGAGTTGAAACCTAAAACGAGGAATCTTCGAGTCTCTCGATGTGGTCCTCCAAATCACCGAGTTGAGTATACACCTCATCAAAACGCTCACGTAAGATGGCGTAAGCGGCCTCGGCAATTCGGGTCAGATGATCGAGCATTCTATTGATCAAGTCATGAGGATCGCCTGTTGTGATAAAACAGACAGGCTCTTCCAACCCAGGGACATTGGAAGCGACCGAGCAAGACAGAGGGACGTGTTTGGCTATATATGTTGTGCCTCCGGTTCCCGTCCCTACAGAGGTGTCGAAAAAGCAATCATAATCAAAGGTTGCCCGATAGGGATACACGAATTTTGTATCAACATCTATACCCTGCACGGCGCTTGATTCCCAAATGGTGTCCGGTGGGGTATAAACCCCACCTTTAAATATTTCTACCCGCTTACCCCCGGTACAACGTTTCTCGTGTTTTTCCATAAACTTAAAAATCTTCAATAACTTCCCGCATTTGGGACACGAAAAAGAGTTTGCCGCCCTATCTATATCAGCTAAGTAAATGAAATGATTTTTATACATTAAAAGACGCAACGTTTCTTGAAAACTATCACTACCTCTGAGTTTGGGGGAAAGGGCTTGTGCGTTGTCAAACTCGAAGATGTCTATATTTATTTTAAACCATTTTTCTAAGGAGGGAATGTCGGTTAAATTCACGCCGGGAAAATCGACGAGGGACTGTATACCCTGACTTACTTGCCACTGGTCTACGAGTTGACGCGTGCTTTTTCTTACATTATTAACGGGAACCCCCTAAAAATCGCTAGACACATAAAAAAGCAAAAGTTATCACTGTAAGTTTTTGAGCTCGAGTCGTATTGTAATGTGTTAATGTGTTTATTGTCGGTGATGTATGCTGAAATATCTGCTGAACAACACCCGATAGGGTGTTCTTGGGTGTGATAGAGGTAAAAGGAGGTGGCTGGAATTGTCTATACGTAATATTTTGTGTTGGGTCGGTTTAATTGTGCGTTATTAAGAGTGTAGCTGTTGTGTAATTGTGAAACAAAAGAGTTGAAATATGTTATGTTATTAACAAGATGAGGGGTTTCCAAGACACAAGCATTATTGTGTGATGCGTAGCAGAAGTGGAGCTCGTTGGTTTCTCTATGGCGTAAAATGGTGTGGTGGCTGTAATTAATTTTGAACCGTTTTGTTTGTTGGTTAAAAATGGGTCTTAGGAGGGAGGCCCAATCTATGGGTTTTGTGTTTCTGGTCTATGAAAAAATGTGAAGGTGGACAAGTATTTATTGGGGTTGGTGTGTGTGTTGATGGCTGACCAGTTGTCAGTGTAGAGCTGTCTAACGTCAGACGGTATGTTGCGTAAACTGTCTTGGTCAGATGACAGGCGAGGTGTTTTATTAAGGCCTTGGTGACTAGGTCTTGGGCGATTGTTTGAGGTCTGCACTGCAGCTGGTGATGATGTCTGCTGATAAGGGTGAGCCACGGTTGGGGGAATTGGTGTCTGTGTGTAGTGGTGCGCTGAGGTGGACGAATTATTGCAGCTGAAAAGTAGTGGGCCCCGAGCTGAAGGGCCCTGTTGTTGAAGCTGATATTCTTGAAGAGACTGCGCCAGGTGTTTCAAATGTTCTACACGATGATGATGCAGCAGATGATGATGATGAAGAGGTAGCTGGCGTTGGACCAGGTGATGATAGTGTTGCAACTGATGTGAAAGGCCTCGTTGTTTAAGTTGTTGGTGATGAAAATGTTTTGGCGCCTGATAGTGTTGCTGAAGAGGGGTGTTGTAACTGTATGTGGACCCGTAAGTTATCTGCTCGAGAAAAGATGTTGCCACAAATAGCACTGGTAAACAGATTCAACGAATGTGCTAAGTTGATGTGGCGTAAGTAGTTGTCATGCCTCGTGAAAGTCTTTCTGCACCATGTACATATCATGCTGTTTTGTACAACTGATGTAGGTAGTGTTTGTGGTGATTGTTCCGTAATTGAGACGGACCAATGTTCATTCTCTGTGTGTCATTTAAGTATATCAGTTCTCGTAAAAGCCGACTACACAGAGAGCACGCGCATCGTTGGCACCCGTGCACACTCTTATAATGACGAGTCAGATTGCATTCCCTTGTAAAAACGCATTCACAGTCCGACCACGCATAGCAACGTTTCTGGATTTGAGGTTAAGACATCTGTGAAAGAGAATTTTTTAAAATAGATTAAAATAAGAATTTAGATATCATTTTAAAAAATAAATAAATAAAAATTTTAAAAAATAGTAATAAAAAATAAATAAATAAATAAATAAAAATTAAAAAAAAATTAAATATAAAAATAGCAAAACTAAGCAGTTAACCCAGAATTATAGACAGATAGAGAGACAGACACGCGCGCGCGCACACACACACACGCACACACACTCACACACGCACGCAGATAGACAGACACACACGCAGACACAGTCAAATACCTAGACAGGTATATATACACACTCACGCACTCGCACACACCCACACACACACGCACGCATACACACACGCACATGCACATATGCACACACACACGCGCACACACATACAGACACGCACACACTCACACCCGCACGTACACACAGACGCACGCACACACACAGACACACACACACAGATACCTAAGCAGGCACACACACAGACGTGCGCACACACATATACCTAGGCAGGTATATACAAATGAGCACTCTTAGTTATAACAAGTGTACATCTCTTTCTGTTATCAAGCGAAAGACAGTTTTTTTATTCTGCGATGTAAAAATACCATAAATATAAAACTGGAAGCAGACAATTTATGATATTGATTTGGGCCTATAACTCAGCTTGTAATTATTTTCACACCCGCAGGCAGCGACAAGCGATGAGTCACATTGTTCTGCCCTCACGACTGCAAACAATGAGCCTTTATGCTTTACCCTACAAGCTCGCTGTCTTTTATTGTAATATGTGTTTGTATTTATTTTATTTTAATTTTTTTTAAATGTTAGATTTAGTTATTGTAATATATTGTTTTATTAACTTTTGTAGTTACTTTGAGATTGTTCTACAATCTTTTCTATCTTGTGTTATCAGACAGTTTCTGAGTACAGAAATGGCCTGCTTCGCCCCCGCGCTGTTGTAGCGACTTGGAAGCAAAGTTATGAAATTGATTTGGACCTCTCTTTTTTTTTTTTTGTTATAGTAATAAATTCGTGAAGTTTTCAGTGTAATTAGTGTTCACGAGACTAAATGATATCGATATGCAATCAGGTCTTTTTTTCTCGGGTAAAGTTGTAAGTACCACGACCCGACCAAACAGTAATCACACGTAATTATTTCAAAACCCAACCAATTATTTTTTAAACAAGCTTTTTGTCTACAAGGCGCAGCTTCTAATAATAACATTGTACACTTGTTTTTCTTAACAATACGTGAGAAACTCAAGAAGATATTTTTTTTAACGAATGCCTTGTTGTTTTTTTTGGGTGCTGCAATTTTTTTTTTTTTTAGAATTACATTTTAACAACACTTCCTAGTGAAGATAAAAAAACACAAAAAACGAACACGCAGATACAATTTTTTTTTTTTAGTTTAATAGAGAATAAAAATCGATAAAAAATAAATTAGGTGATATGTTTTAAGAAATACTCCTATCGAAAATTTAAAAAAAAAACACGAAAACAAACACACAGATAAAAATCCGACTATTAATTTTTTACACTTAAAGAAAGGATATTTAGAAATAAAAACTTTACGTAGGATATTTTTTAACTTTTAGCAACACTTCCTGTCGAAAATAAACACAGACGAACAAACAGACAAAAAATTTATATTTTTTACACATAAAGAAATGACAGAGATTTTGCTAGCGAAATAAAACTAGGATAAAAAATATTTGGCTATCTTTTTTAAATGCCTGAGAGGTTTAGTTTATCTTGCTTGCGAAATACAAAAAAAATGTAGGATATGTTTTGACTTTTAACTTCCTAACACAAAACACGAATACCGAAAAAATAAAAAAGACAGAGACAACGGATACAAACACAGATATAAAAGATTTTAAACATGCCTTATAGTTTTGGTTGTAAGATTGAAGTGGCTGTCATTCTTCAGTGGTTGGTCTTTCACAGACGGCTGTTTCTTTGTCTTTAACGGCTGGTCTTTGTTCTTCGAGGTCTTTCACAGAAGACGTGTGTCTGTTGAAGTCTGGTTAAAGAATGCTGGAGTCTGTGCGTGTAGGAGTATATAAGAAAACATAATTCTCTGTCAAAAACGGTGCGCGCGAAGACAATCTTTTAGAGACGTACTGCGCATGGGCGTACAATCGATAATTTCGCGCGGCAGTGTCATTCTTCTTGGCTTTGTCACAAATTTTAGGTTCGTGAGTCATGAACGTAATATCGATTATGTAATTACGTTAACCTTTTGGCCTTTTTCACACAAAAATACGTCGCTCGGGTAAAAATCGCTTTTTGTTTAAAATAATTGGTTGGTGGCTCAGGTGGTGGAAAAAAATTAATTGCGTGTTAAGACTGAAAAACGATCGACTTGTAAAAAGTTGAACAAAGCGGGACAGTCACAAAAAAAACTATGATTTCAAACAGAACTATGAGTTGTGTTTGCGTTTGTCAGTGTAACACTGGTGTATATACACTAATATGGAAATTCTGAGGAAAAAAAACGGGTAACGCTTTATTGTTAAAAAATGATCAGTAATATTGTATACGAGTTGTCTTTACTCTTTTTTATAAAATATTGTCTAATTCCTCTATCTTTATTGTATACCTATCACCGATGACTTACTATTCTTTATATTAGAGCAAATGATATCTTTAAAAGCAAAATGAGATACTACACACATTTTTGGCATTATTTTGGTCCGTTTACTTTATACAAAAAATAATGGAGGAAATGACAATGAGAATGTTGTGAATGGCGAAAACTTCACTCGAGTAACGATTATTAGTCCAGCGCAGTGGTTCTCGTGTTGTTGAATGTTTTTGAGTGTTGTTTTGCTCTTTGCAGTGGTTCTCATATTGGGTGGTTCAAGACAACCAGACTTGCCTGTTTTGCTCGAGGTTGTGGTTCTCACATTGTTGAAAACAATATAATACCGGTTTATGAGTGTAATTTATCATTACTAGACATGGATCTCAGCTGGCAACATCCCTTCACAGCCCTGGTTGCGGGACCGACCGGTAGTGGGGAAAACTGTCTTTGTGCAACAGTTCCTGCAACATATCCGGGACATGATCGACCCTATCCCTGACGAAATTATGTGGTGTTATGGAGAATGGCAGTCAATGTATAATTCGATGACCGGATTCCAGTTTATTAAAGGACTGCCGGACATGGAGCAATGGACAGGTGATAAGAAACGACTGCTCGTTATAGATGATCAGATAAGTGAGACGGATGATAGAATAAATAAACTATTCACGAAAGGCAGCCACCATTGCAATATTAGCGTGATCTGCATTGTGCAAAATCTATTTGGCAAGAACAAAGAACAAAGAACCATTAACTTGAATTCTCATTATATAGTGCTTTTCAAAAACCCCCGAGACGGATCGCAGATTACGAATCTAGCCAAACAGATGTACCCTGGTCGTACTGCCTATGTCCAAGAAAGTTTTAAAGACGCGACGGCGACCCCACAAAGTTATTTGCTAATCAACCTGCACCAGGCAACACCGGATGCTTTGAGATTGCGCAGCCATTATTTCCCCATGAACAACAAGTCGTTTACGTCCCCAAATAACGAGATGGGGGAAAATGTGAAACGCCATGCCGAAATGTGGAAATTTTTGGGTAGTGCCAAACCGCCAGCCATCAAGACTGTTATGAAGACATCGTCACCCGACCTCATAGGAACACTCTGCGAATGTTGTCACAACGTATTAAAAGGTAACGTTACACTTACACCACCTTACAAGAGGCGTATGCGTCGTTACAAAAACACCCTGAGAGCGCTCACCCAAAAGAAATTGTCGCTCAAAAGACAAAAACAATTTTTACAAACTGGTGGTTTCATAGGCGCGTTGTTGACACCTTTATTAAGCGTGTTAAAAGGTGTCTTAGGTGTGTAAACAGATGGCCAAGAAAATGATTTTGATGGACCCTCGTTTGTTAGAGTCTCAAAAACCTTATAGAACCCCCGATACCCTAAGAGATAACCTAGGGGAATTGAACAGTCAAATGCAACGAGTCTTGGATCGAGAAGATTTGTCGGTGGGTGACAAAGCTAGATTATATCAGCGAACACTGCAGCGCTATTTGACTCGACTAGAGCAGTGCAGTCACGCACCTCTAGGCATCGTGGACAAAAAAAAACCAACACAATTACAATCTGCCGACCAGCTAGGTTCACCAACTGTACTTAAAGATGAAGTCATGGACAAAACTCTTCAGTCGCCGACCGAACAAGTCACACCCGCTAATCGAAAGAGGGTGGTTGACAGTAAATTGCGAGAAACATAGTCGTATTCACTCAGAAGAAGGAAAAAGACTAAAAAACCAAAGTGGGAAGCATGGCCAAAAGAGTGAATAAGCTTTTAAAATAACATTACTACGAACCGAAACTACCAGGTTCCTACGGCGGCGTGGGTGCCTTGCAACATAGTTCCAAACTTACTCGTAAAAAAATCGAAGACTGGTTAAGCCATCAGGATACGTACACCTTACACAAGCCGGTGCGTCGGAAATTTAAAAGACGCGCGACCATCGCTGGTGGTATCGATCAACTGTTCCAGGCTGATCTAATAGACTTGCGCAGTTTAAGAAAATTCAATGATGGGTTTTCCTATCTAGTGACGTGTATCGATGTGTTTAGTAAATTTGCGTGGGCGGTTCCGCTAAAAAACAAAACTGGGAAAGGCTTAGTAGAAGCGATGAAGATAATTTTTACCAGTAGCAAACCGATAAATTTTAAAACAGACAAAGGCAGTGAATTCGTCAACAAAATAGTCTTAAAGTTCCTTAAAGAAGAGGGTGTGCATTTCTTCACTACGGAGAATGAGGATACCAAGGCAGCTATAGTGGAAAGATTTAATCGAACCTTAACAGAAAAAAATGTGGCGTTACTTTACCAAAACCAACAGTCTTCGCTACGTCGACGTGATAAAGCCACTGATCCGCAACTACAATTATTCGTATCATCGGATTATTCGGATGGCGCCATCGCAAGTTAACCTGATCAATCAAGAAGAGGTGTGGCATACGTTGTATTTGACCGCTGACGTTACCGGAAGACAAGTGTATTTTAAAGCAGGTGATCGCGTGCGGCTCGCGCAAGCCAGACAAACTTTTAAAAAGGGTTATACGCCTCCGTGGACAGAAGAACTGTTTACGGTCAGCCGACTAAACAATACAAAGACGGTCACGTACGTGCTTGAAGACGATGGTGGGGAGGAATTGAAAGGGTCTTTTTACCAAGAAGAGCTGCAGCGGGTCGGTGACAAAATAGTTTATCGAATCGAGGCCATTTTGCAAGAACGGCTAGGTGTAAGAGGTGTTAAAGAGTATTTAGTCAAATGGTTCGGTTATAACTCGTCATTCAACAGCTGGATTTCTTCCAAACAACTAGCGAGATATCGAGACTGATGGAGATAGAAGAAGTGAGCACCCCAGTTTTGCGGTCACCCACTCCCAAGGCCACGAGAACATCGTTCTGGCCTTTTTTTTGGGAAACTAGTCCCGCGGCTACAGATCGTTTTCATCTGTCAGATGATCGTTATATATGTCGTCATCGGGGTCTCGTTATTCAATCTGAGTGGGAGCAACGCCGAGGGTCCTGCAAGCAAGTTTTGGATCGCCTTAATGAGCAGTTGTCTGGGTTACATGTTACCTAACCCTAAGATAGGATGAGTTTTTACGTGACATTACCGAGCAATGCCTCGATGAAAATATACCCGAACAATAACGCCGGTCACTTTTTCGTCAAATTGCCACTGACTATAGAATTGACTTCCCGTTACGAGGTTGGCTTGGTTGAGATTCAATTCCCCAAAAGTTATTATAACGTGCTAGAGGACGAAGTATGGATACATTACTTCCCACACAAAGACGAGGGAAAAATACCAATAATACTTACGTTACCCGCCGGTTTATACACTTCACCCGACACGCTTATCGAAGAGTTGAATCGATTGCTTTTAGGCACGGATGTTGATGAAAAAGCGCAAATTAGAATCCGTTTTAACAATAATAAGGCCACCTTGAATCTGTATGAAATGGGGGGTGAAGTTAGAATTAGCGAGACGTTGAAACACATAATAGGCTTGCCCGCCTCGATCGCAACAGACGTCGACCCAATACTACGAGGAGAGACTGAAGTACAAATGGATAGTGTGGCAGTTAGGGAACGATGTACAGTCAAAGGGAAGGAATAAAGAGAACTAGGAATGTGAAGGTTCAGATAGAGTATAAAAAGGAGATGCGCGAGCAATGTTGCGCATGAAAGAGGTGAAGGGTAATCCAGTGAATGCACGCTTTTCTCAGCGGGCAGTCCAGAAGCGTGAGGCAGAGAGGGAAGCCGCATATACGCGGATAGCCATGTTAATGGCGTATTCAAGTAGTTTAGATGATAATTATTTCATGGACAAGAAGTAGTTGGGTAATAATTAACCCGAATTATTGAACAGTGAGAATTCTTGTCTAGAAGGAGAAACGGTGTGAGTTAGTTATTATTCAGAAAGGAAAAGGTACGTAGGGTGAACTTTATTTCATATAGACAGTAGTCATGTTCTTCAGTGTTGAAAGGGAAAACAACATCCCCGGAGAGGCCCGGTCTACCAATAGATAACCTGAACACTGAGATGATAAATAACAATAGACATAAGAAACTATAAGGAAGAAAGAACAGAACTAGAGACTATAACACCTGCATGATCACTGATGGTTAAAAGGTCAGAAGGTGTAGATTTGATACTGAGCGAGAGAGAGTGAGGAAAGAAAGAACTTACATTATATACTGAAGCACATTAAAAACGCACCACTATTATATATACTGATGCCGAGAAGCTGGCAAAAAAAAGTGTGGGAATGGATTTTCCCCGTGTTTGCCATGAGGTAGAGAGCGAATGGCTGCTGGAATGGAAAGTGCAAGATTCAACCCATAGGTGTGTGTACAGACTACATGAAAACGATGAAAGTTACACGTGCAACACGATTCTCAACAGCTATGACCCTGAAAATGTGTACGCGTTGTGGCAGTATACTCGGTATAAAAAGGCCGTTGAGACAAAACACCCAGTACATGTGCTTGAAATGCCACGACTATCTGAAAACGACCGCCAACGAGCCATTGGTATGTTGGAGACCGGAATGAGCTCGCGGGCCATTGCCAGAAGGATGAATTGCCACCACAGCACTATTGTACGTCTCAATGAACGTTACGGAACCACTGGCAATGCCCGGGATAGACTTCGGAGTTGCCAACCACGAGTTACTACCCCTGCGCAAGATCGTCATATTGTGCTGAGTCACCTAAGGAATTGACTCTCCCGGCAAGTCAAACAGCAAGAGCAATAGTGGGTAGACATGGGCAAGTCTCTCGAATGACAGTCATACGACGACTCAGAGATACAGGCCTTACTGCAAGATGACCTTATGTTGGGCAAAACTTGACTCACAGACATCGTTAGCAGCGCCTGCAATGGGCAGAGCAACATATCGGATGGACTAGACTGCAGTTGAATGCTGTCCTATTCACAGACGAGAACAGATTCAACATATCCTTTGCAGATGGACGTATGCGGATTTAGCGACGGTGTGAAGAGCGCTTTGCAGATTGCTGTGTCAACCGATTTGGAGGTGGCAGTATTCACATTTGGGGAGGATTCAGTTTTCACCATCGCTTGCCTCTTCACGTCTTCCGTGGAAATGTTAATGCTGTGACATATCGAGATGAGGTTCTGGATGCACTGGTTGCTCCTGCGTTCACAATTTATCCAGACTTGCAGCTTCTCCAGCAGGATAACGCACGTGCATGTTTTTGTATTTTTGGTTTTCTCCCTTGCCTGCACAGAATGCAATGATTTTCATAACAATCAAATGTACAAATTAATGACCAGCATGGATTCATAGGAAAATGAATAAAGATTCCAAATATATAAACTTGTTCACACTTATATTTACATTTCACACTCTGTTCCTGGATTATACAGGTGGTGCGTTTTTAATGTGCTTCAGTATATATTCTATGATGGACCAAATGTGGAGGTCAGAGCAGACAGCAATGATCTTTTCATATGTAAATAAACACTATTCAAATTACTATGGCGTTATCGCATCACGTGCTGTGTGTGTGTGTGACTGTTTGGTATACAGCATATTATAGCTAACCACAGAGGTAAGCGAACCTGGACAGACATTGCCATAGATGATTCATAATACAACCAGGGCTGCCACATATTATGATTTTGGTGCCGTAACCAACCTCTAACAGCACACACACACATTGTTTATAAACAGTAGTTCAGCAACTATGCTTTATGCTGTCATCTCTCCTCGCTTCATGCAGAAGACATAGATACGTTTGACGCTGTAACAGACTTCAAGAACCACAGACGGCAGAGTACAACGAAGAAAAAGACATATTTACGTTTTTATAACATGAAAAAAAACAGAGTGACAATAGTGTAAGTTGTAAACACAGAACAAAGTGAACAGTATCGGAACCAGCCAAGCAGAAACGTCGGTCCGAAAAACCAAGTCTGAATTTTTCTTCTTTCAAATCGACCTGCACGAGAATAAGTCGTCACAACAAGACAAAGTACAACACACAAACTGGTTGATGACAGACTTCAAGAACCACAGACGGCGGGGCAACGCAGATGGAAGGCAAAGTTGCAGTTTCACAACATACGAAGAAAAACAGTATACAGTCAAAGTGTAAACAGAAGAAGTGACAGGTTGGAAACCACTCAACCAGAAACGCCAGCTCAGAAATCAAGTCAAGATTTTCTTTCTTCACGCCTGCACGAGAGAGGTTCGCAGAAACACAGCAGGTACAATATTCACTGTCCTGTAACGCCAGCTTAGAAATCAACACAGGGACACTCATCACAGCAGACGGACAGGTCAACGTGTATCGCTCATCAAGTAGTCTTAAGACAGGTCATAGAGTGCAGTACAGTAACCGATTCACTGACAGGTTTGTGTGTAGAAAAGATAAAAGTGTGTAGTCCGGATGGTATAAAAATATAACAATAGTGTTTGTGAAATAAAAAGAAAAGTCGGTCACGCGCGCAATATCGCGACAAAACGAGTACTCCAAGGTAGACATCTTAATTAATTAGTTTAATTAGACATTGTTGTATTATTATTCTTGTCTTATTAATTAGACATTAGGCTATAGTAATATTATTGTTATTAATATTATTACTGTTGTTTAATTATTATTCTTATCATTATTATTAGTATTGTGTCTCACTAATATTGAATTATAACAGTGTATGCATAAATTTTTTTGTGTAACTGTAACATTATATTTTCTTTTCAGGAAACCCAAGGCTAATAGAAAAATTTCTGTTCATTTTCAGGTGCAAGTTAGTTTAAGTTAACGGTAGAAATAAGTCATTATTTTTCAGATTGTGATGATGGCACAGGCCGAACAGACACAGTATAACATGCAAGACAGTCAGACTTTGGCCCTCATAAAGACGATTACCGACACATTAGCAAAGGTAGACAACAGTGCTAAATACGCAAATATAAAAGGTAATGCAGACTTATTTTCAGGTGACCCATACGCATGTCGTAAGTGGCTTACAGATATTGACAAATATGCAATGTCAATAAATGCAGATGAGTTTGAGAAAGTTAAAATTGCATTTTTTTCGTCTGCTGGTCTGGTCACTGACTTTATGAGAAGGCGATTGGACACGTACCCCAAATGAAACGTGGAAAGATCTCAAGGCAGAGTTAGTTAGACGGTATTCATTCGTGTCCGACCCACACATTGCTTGGCATCAGTTAAGGAAGCTAAAGCTAAACAAGAATGAGACTACGCAGATGTTCAGCGATAGACTGCTGAATCTGGCAGAAGAAACATTCATGGGCCAGGAAATCAACCTCCAAGAAAGGGACAATCAGTTGGTAGGTATATTTATTGATGGCCTGACTAATAATACACTAAAGCTAATGTTGTTAAGGAAGGATTACAAGACGCTGATAGAAGCAATTTCAGCTGCCGTGGCAGAAGAAAATGTTAGAAAACGTTTAAACATTCGATTGGGACAGGCAGAAATACAGGAGGAGGCAGAAGAACCTATGGAAGTGGACCAGGTAGACAGAAGGAGACAGCAACAGGGTAGATATATGACTAGAAGACAAAGAGAAACATTACAGGTCACACCTAACGTTAGATGTTTCCGGTGCCAAAATATTGGACACATAGCAAGATTCTGTGAGCAACAGGAAAGGTACGAAAGACCAAGTTCACCAATGGGTCAGTACTCTTATTCTCACTAGACAGGATCTAGATTTAGGGATAAAAGGTCATGAAAAATGACGAGGATATTATGTGGGAAGAAGAAGAGCCATAAGAGATGGCGAAATTAAGAGTGAGTAATTGAGATATTGGACGGGGAGTATTAAGGGCCATGGGAGATGGCGAACACAAGAGAATCGCTTGGATAAATAAGTATGGGAAAATTGAGAGTCATGGAGAAGTGACGGAGTATTGAGAAGCCACAGGAAGGATGGCACGGACATATAGAAGAGATAGTTCTAGAAGGACCTTATGTAGAAGTGAGAAGCCATGGAGAAAATGGAAAAGAGAGATTTTTGCGGTAGTGACCGAGTCTTATGAAGGCCTTGGGGAGAAATCTTTTTTTTTCTCTGTAACACACGAAGAGAAGAGAATTGTGTTGAGACCGTTCCAGGGAGGGAACGAAAAACATATTAAAAAACGTTAAGTGCGGCGTTTGCCAGACTACAAATGTGAGTCTATGGAGGGTAACCCTCACCGAACATATACAGTAGAAATTTAGACATGGGGAGACAGTGTTGTGGAGAAGGAAAAAGGAGAGAGCACAAAGAGAAGTTCCAGGGAGGGAACGAAAAACACATAAAAACGTTAAGTGCGGTGTTTATCAGACTACAAATGTGAGTCTATTGATGATAACCCTCACCGAACATATACAACAGAAATTCAGACACTGGGAGACAGTGTTGTGGGAAAAGAAGTCAAGTGACAGGTCAGCAGCAGAAAAATACGCAAGTAGGTCAAAGCGACATCGCGGTTTAAGATAGGTAGACCTAAGAAGTTGAAGATATTTCTGCGTAGTAGACTATAGACAGAGGTCTAGTTTAAAAAAAGGGTGGATAGGAGGATAGCAATTCAGTGTTGCCATGATAGTAAATGGCTCACGCCATCATGAACTATGTATATAGGGAGACATGACAGAAGACATGTTTTGCTTTATACGAGAGAAGAGGAAGGCCAAACAGTTCACACCAGGTGTGTGGTGACAGAAGATAATACTATATGAGGAGTTTACGTGTATGACAACAGGAGTGACTGGATGTGTAAAAGATAATAAACTTTGTATGGTGAAGTACACAGTTGGCAGAATGTGAGTGAGAAAGACAAGGGTTAAGAACAGTCATAAATGTGAAGTGGAAAGGTCACTTAAGAAAAGTGACGGGAAAAGAGTTATTCCTCAATTTTTCTATGATAATATGTTGTAATGTAAGAAAATAATGACATGTTAAGTGATATGAAAAAAAAAATGAAGACCACTAAGGAAGTGGAATGTATAACATGTCAAATGTATGTTTTTGAAATCATGTAATATGAGCAGATAGGAGAAAAAGCAAAGATGAGTGGTCATAAATGGGAACGAGATGTCGATGAATGTACGTTCTCAGTATAATTTAATTGTGTTATGTAAAGGGAAATTGTCCTTTGACACAGATAGTAATTGGTAATGTGCTGAGCTAGGGTTGTAAGAGCACATTGCTAAGGATATTGTTTTTGTTTTGATACATAGTTAAGTACAATAATGGCTGTTACAGTCATTAAAATAAATTTTTTCTCCTACGGATAAATAATTTATTTTTAGGGGAGAAAGGGAGATAATGTGGCAGTTAGGGAACGATGTACAGTCAAAGGGAAGGAATAAAGAGAACTAGAATGTGAAGGTTCAGATAGAGTATAAAAAGGAGATGCGCGAGCAATGTTGCGCATGAAAGAGGTGAAGGGTAATCCAGTGAATGCACGCTTTTCTCAGCGGGCAGTCCAGAAGCGTGAGGCAGAGAGGGAAGCCGGATATACGCGGATAGCCATGTTAATGGCGTATTCAAGTAGTTTAGATGATAATTTTTTCATGGACAAGAAGTAGTTGGGTAATGATTAACCCGAATTATTGAACAGTGAGAATTCTTGTCTAGAAGGAGAAACGGTGTGAGTTAGTTATTATTCAGAAAGGAAAAGGTACGTAGGGTGAACTTTATTTCATATAGACAGTAGTCATGTTCTTCAGTGTTAAAAGGGAAAACAACATCCCCGGAGAGGCCCGGTCTACCAATAGATAACCTGAACACTGAGATGATAAATAACAATAGACATAAGAAACTATAAGGAAGAAAGAACAGAACTAGAGACTATAACACCTGCATGATCACTGATGGTTAAAAGGTCAGAAGGTGTAGATTCGATACTGAGCGAGAGAGAGTGAGGAAAGAAAGAACTTACATTATATATTCTATGATGGACCAAATGTGGAGGTCAGAGCAGACAGCAATGATCCTTTCATATGTAAATAAACACTATTCAAATTACTATGGCGTTATCGCATCACGTGCTGTGTGTGTGTGACTGAGTTGTATACAGCATATCATAGCTAACCACAGAGGTAAGCGAACCTGGACAGACATTGCCATAGATGATTCATAATACAACCAGGGCTGCCACAATAGCGACATGAAAAATGTATACGTGTACTGCGACCTCGTACCGGCGAGACCGGTTGGGGATGTCTCTGTCCCTTTGTTACGGATTGTCCCTATTTTGGACAGGACTACCGCTTCGGTTTTTAGGATTTACGTGCACCGCTGCTAATGTATGTGTCACTGATGGTAGACCCCAGGTATGTGAGATGTGCACCGCTGCAAATGTATGTGTCACTGATGGTAGACCCCAGGTATGTGAGATGTGCACCGCTGCTAATGTATGTGTCACTGATGGTAGACCCCAGGTATGTGAGATGTGCACCGCTGCTAATGTATGTGTCAATGATGGTAGACCCCAGGTATGTGAGATGTGCACCGCTGCTAATGTATGTGTCACTGATGGTAGACCCCAGGTATGGGAGATGTGCACCGCTGCTAATGTATGTGTCTGATAAAGTTGATATTTAGTTGGATATAATATATGTTGATAAAGTACACCAGAACACTCCTAGGCGGGAAGACAGGCGTCTATCATCATCAGTTGACAAGATCCCTATGGTGTTGCCTGCCCCACTGTAGTGTATGGAATGTCAACTTGACCTACGCAGTGTTGTGTAGACATGGATGGAGTGTATAATGTGCGAATGATGATAAGGGTTCGTGTTGTTGACAAATGTTCTCTTCTCACACTCATGTATGACCGGAAGTCATCGACACCAACGACTGTGTACCTTTTCTAAAGTTTAATTGGACGTACACACTCGACAGCACAGATAGTGACAAATCACAGGTTGCCATAATACATCATAGTACAGTGGACAAATGGTCTTGCAATGTTACATGGGCACTCATGTAGAATAATGGTATAATGGACTGTCAATAGCCAAGCACTCAGTATCGCCCATACATATATCATCTGACGTCACTGACTGAGCACGTCAGCTTGTAAACAATATTTCAGATGACTTCTAAACCTAATCTCGTTTAGCAACGATTCTTCAACATAATGTTCAGCACATATTTTTCCATATAATAATATTGAACCGCTAACAATGGGTTCTCATGTGTAGCAGTGATCTCTGGACTGATCAAGCGATAATACGGGCATCCCTTTTCTCTTCTTGAAAGTCCTACATGTTTTGGTTCCAAGATGGCTCCACTCGTGAACTGTCACTCACGTTTGAATACAGATAATGAATCTGTTCTAAAGTTAGTCATTCATACAACATTTCGTTGCTCTGTAGATTTGGTCATGAACAATAGACTGCATTCTACAGAATATAGTGCTGCTAGGAATCGAAGTCGTTTTTCATCGAGTCAAATATATTCTCTTAAACATTCAAATCGTAATTATCGACAATGGTGGCTTCGATCGAGAGTTCATAAGAGTATCTTTGATTACCTTGGTAGAGGGAATATGAAAACTGCCATTCCTTGGCAAGATGAATAAACACTGGGGTAAAGCATACACGATAGGTCTAGACGACTATCACTTTCCCCAAAACCACTGAGATCACTTTTTCAAGGCATCAAGCCGACATAGCAAAAAAAACACACACAGTCCCTATCAGGACGAAGCCAAATCACACCACTCAAGCGACACATCCGCCGAATAGCCTTTGACCTCTCTAGAGACAACAGAACATATAGTTCGACTTAGATATGTAAAGATATACAGATATAAGACAGACTTGTCCTACTCAGACAAACAATACACATAAATTCAGGCCATAGATATTCTGAAGCAAGAACAATCTATTATTACCCAAACAACGAATAAATCGCAGTAAAATGTATTTATCCGCGGAGTTCAAGGGAAGTAACTCAATAATGACTTTCCCTTAAGCACTAAAAAATTACCTATGTATAATATTGTAAGATATCAAAGACTGCACGTAACAGTCTTACCACACCTCCCGGGAAAAAAAAAAAAATGGAACATTTTTTTTTTTTTTGAAATACATCTAGGAGCAACGTACAATAGGCTCACAACGCATGAATAATGCGCAGATGAAAATATCAGGAATACCTATAACGCCTAATATGAGGCTAAGTCGACTTATGGAGCGACTGGTGAGAATGTGTCTCATAAACTGAGAGAAATTATTTCTCTACAAGTATATTTTTCCAGGAAGGTGTCATCAAAGTATAATACAATTCTGGCAATTACACAATGCCTAAAAAATTCATATCATCACTACGTATTAGATATCTTAAATTTATGATTTATGAAGTAAAAATCATCAAAGCACAGCGGTGAATAAACATACATGAACCGCTATGTAGTGATACAATCATTATATTATTAAATTACAAATGTGTATCTATCATGATATAGAAAAGGAACTACTATAGAACTAGACATATCAAGAAGTCTAAGCCCTAATAGTTATGTGGAATCATGTGGGCATCTTGACAGAATGTCTGCCATCACATTATCTGATCCCCGAATAGCTCGCACAGAGAAATGAAAAGGTTGAAGAGCAATTGCATATCGAGTAGACCTCGAGCTCTTCAAATTCTTACTCTGTATAGCAGTAAGAGCTTTTTGGTCTGTTTCTACTATGAAATGTGCGCCTAGAAGGAATCTCTGTAGTTTGAGGATCGACCAAACCATAGCTAATAGCTCACGGTCTAAAACCGAATAATTCCTTTCTGCCGCATTAAGTTTTCTGGAAATATACATTACAGGATGCAGAGTTCCAGAGTACTCTTGCATTAGTGCCGCTCCAATCCCAGTGGATGAAGCGTCACTACGAAGAACGAATGTCTTATCTTTAGTGGGTAGCACTAAAATAGGTGGTGTTGAAAACAGTGTTTTAATCTTATCCAGAGAGCATTGGCATTCCTGAGACCAGTGGACCACATTAGGCGAACCTTTCTTTAGAAGTGTTGAGAGAGGTGCCATGATAGAGGATAGATTCTGAATGAATCTGCCATAAAATTGAATAAGACCTAACAGACTTCTCACCTGTTTTTTTAGTCTTAGGGATTGAGATGTTAAGTATCTTACTAGTATTATGGTCCTCTGTCTTTAGGAAACCATGACCAACTCGGTGGCCTAGGAAAGAAATTTCGCTAAAACCAATATAGGCTTTAGAGGGTTTCGCTGTCAGGTTGTGCTCACGCAAAGTAGACAGCAATTCATCTAACCCTGAATAGTGATCTTCCCAAGTATCGCTGAAAAGACAGATGTCGTCTAGATATGCAATGACATCTGACCGATAAGATAGGATTCGGCGCATCATGCGTACGAACGTAGCTGGTGCGTTCATAAGACCGAAAGGCATAAAATTCCATTGGAACAAACCTCTAGGTGTTGAAAAAGCCGTGAGAGGTTTGGCGCGTTCAGATAAAGGAACTTGCCAATATCCCTTAGACAAATCAAGTTTAGTGAAAAAATGAGATTTGGAGAGTCGAGTAAGTAGCTCTTCCAGTAAAGGCATAAGTTCGGCATCGAACTTCGTTACTTGATTCAATTTTCGATAGTCAACGCAAAGACGTATGTTATTGTCTTTTTTACGCACAATAACCATCGGCGAAGAATACGCAGAGGTGGATGGTTCGATTATTTTCAAATCTATCATCACATCCAACTCTTTCTCGACCTGTGCTTGGAAATGTATAGGTATAGGATAAGGTCTAACCCTAATAGGAGTATGGTCAGTTAGCACAATGTCATGTTGAATGACATTAGTTTGTCCAGGGATGTCAGTGAGTACATCCTGAAATGTTTGCAACATAGTTGAAACTTGTCGCTGTTCTCCTAGAGACAAATCAGGAGAGACAGTAACGTTCTTCCATGATTCACTGGAATGAAGTGGGATCATTGGAAGAGGAAGATTTACATCTGAAAAACTTGTTTCCTCATCCTGTATCACGGACAGTGATGAGTAATGACCATGTGGTACTGGAGAATTGTCCGTTGCTTGGAAAATGGGTTGCAAATAATCCGGACGTTCATGGAATTCAGTAAGCATATTGATGTGGAAGGTTTTATGCTTCCCATCAATATCGACAATATAGTCGACATCGGAAATTTTCGATATTATATCGTACGGACCTTTCCAAGAAATAAGTAATCTGTTTTCCCTACAAGGTAGTAATACAAATGCTTTGTCACCAGGACAAAGTTGTCGTAAGCATCTCTTCTTATTGGCAAATTGCCTTGCCTTCTGTTTCGCAAATTCAGAAGAAGAAGTTGCTAATTTGCATGCTTCGATAATCTTTTGTCTCAACGCGATGACATATTCGTAGGATGACTTTGTGTCATCGTCAATATTGTCAGATGTTATGAGATCGTGAAGCAACGACATAGGGCCACGCGGACGCGCGCCAAAGACGAGTTCAAAGGGAGAAAATCCCGTATGTTCATTGGGTACCTCTCTGTAAGCGAAGAGGGCCGCAGGTAAAACTCTGTCCCAGTCTTGAGGATGATCCTCAGTTATCTTCCCCAGTAAGTTTTTAAGTGTTCTATTAAGGCGTTCGACCATACCATTAGACATTGGATGGTAGATACTACTTAAAGATCTATCTATCTGCAGGGTAGACATTACTTGAGACATGGTATCTGATATTAGTTGGGTGCCATGGTCTGACAATATCTCTCCGGGGAACCCCAGACGAGAAAATATAAGCCAAAGAGCATCTGCAATATCAGCAGTAGTAATGCTCTTCAGAGGAATAGCCTCTGGCCAACGTGTGCACATATCAACACACGTCAAGATAAACTGATGTCCTCTGGCAGACTTGATCTTAAATGGACCAATAATGTCTATGGCCATTTTTTGAAACGGCCGAATAGGAATGTCCGCCGCCTGAATGGGTGCAGCATGCCGTGGACCTTTGGATTTAACTTCCTGACATACTTTACAAGATCGACAATAAATCCGTATGTCCTTGTTTACCAATGGCCAAAAGAAAGCCGCAAGGACTCTTGACTTAGTACGGGAAAAACCCATGTGTCCAGCACACTGAGAGTCGTGAGCGTGCTGCAAAATTTTTAACTCTCAAATTCTTGGGAACCAGGATTTGAGAATGACTTGACGTAATGGAGTCTTGAACCATACGTACAAGTACGCCATTCTTCTTTGTAATCCACGATTTACGACTTGTGTCCTTATTCGGATCACCTTTAGTTGCAAGAATGAAGAATTTCTTCAGAGTGGGATCATCTTCTTGCTGTTTTATAAACGAGTCACGAGAAATTACCAAGGGATTATCTTGGTTATGCACTTCATTATCTTCAGTAGATGAAGTTTGAGGCACATTAAGAGCCTGAGCTCTAGTGACTACAGCGTTAGCAATCTGCATGTTTTGCCTTTCCCACGTGGAAATTTGTTGCGGAGTGCATTCCTTGACTCCATGAATGCGACCGATGATGAGGTCAGCGATCGGATTCGGAAGAAGACATGCGTGTACATCTCCTGTAAAGAAAGGAGTAGCAATCCTAATGATAGCGGTAGAGTATTTCTCTAATGTGCCGCCAAATGTTACACATTTGACTACTTGTCCAGTGGCACGGGAAGGATCTACGAGTGACTGCCTAACACCAATTGTGGTGCATCCAGAATCAAATAGCACAGAGACTGGATTGTTATTCACTAAACCCTTATGTAAGACAAGAGACCCTCTTCCATCATGCGCGACTGATGCTGGAAGAGCAGGAAGAGGATGGCCACAGCTTAAAGTAGTCACTGTGGTTGGCTCAAATAACGTTTTGCATTGGGGGCACTGAGATGCTCTCCCAAAATCAAAAGCGGCACATGCCATATTACTAGCATCATTATTATCTTTACTCTGTTTATAGGCTTCATGGGACTCTTGTTGTGCAGAGTTTGCCTGAAAATGTGGTTTATGTCTTTTGTATTGAGATCTACCTCGGTTATTATCACCTCTGTAGTTATTGTTACCTCTATTGTAACCCCTATTTGGGTTTGAGTCATAGTACCCTTGGTTACCATTATCATATTCATTATAATGAGTATCTCTGTAATTATGATCTTGTTGACTCCAAGACGGATAACCCTGATAGTTTCTATAATTACTTCCTCTACGGAAATTCCTATAATTATGACCACCCCTGTGTCGAGAGCTATCAGGTCGTCTCCAGTTCTTTGAAGAAGAACCCTGAAATGATTGGTTACCTTGGTTTTGATAACTATTATGGTTACCTTTTTTATCAAATCTGTTTTGAGGTCCCTGAAATCTGTGTGAATAATTGGGATTGTATGGTGTTGCTGAAGCAACTGGCATACTCTCCTTAATCTTAGTGTTGCCAAAAGTCACGTCGGGGTGTGCAGTGACATATTGGGAACAATATTCTTCCATTTCTTTTAGAGATTTAGGTTTACGCTCATGTATAAATTCAAGGAAAGGTTTGTTCACACATGACATAATCTTATCTCTGAGCAACAAATCCATAAGTCCTTCATACGTTTTTTCTGTTTTGGAAAGCTCAATCCAACGATCAACTGTGAGACGTGCCTTTGCAGTGAATTCTGAGAATTCTACCCCCGTCTCAGGTACCATCGTCTTAAATAAAAGGCGATAGCCTTCCTCACTTAGCTGATATTTTTTTATCAAAGCCGCCCTAATGACATCATAATTATCCTTATCTGCTTCTCCTACAAGGCATAATCTAGTCAAAGATTCACCTTTCAAGTTTTCTGATAATTGATTAGCGTATTGTGATTTATCCACATTATGTGTACGACAAGAACGTTCAAATCTATCCAGCCAGAATGTAATATCGTCACTGGACTGATTGAACGGTGGAACCTTAACCTTGTAAGTAGAAGGTTTACCATTACCACTAGATGCCTGATTAACATTACTCATACTTGTCAATCTCAATTTCTCCAACTCAAATTCATGTTCTCTTATTGCTTTTTTCTCTTCAGCATCTAATCTTTTTTGTTCAGCCTCCCTGTCTAATCTTTTTTGTTCAGCCGCAGCTTCTCTTTCCAATTTTTTTTGTTCAGCTTCACTGTCTAATCTTTTTTGTTCAGCCGCAGCTTCTCTTTCCAATTTTTTTTGTTCAGCTTCCCTGTCTAATCTTTTTTGTTCAGCTTCACTGTCTAATCTTTTTTGTTCAGCCGCAGCTTCTCTTTCCAATTTTTTTTTGTTCAGCTTCAAATCTCCTTTCCTCTACCTGCATCTGCAATTTCTTTTGTTCAGCAGCAGCCTCAGCTTCTTTTTCTAATCTTTTCTCTTCCGCCATAGCTTTTCTTTCTTCTGCAGCTAATCTTTTCTCTTCTGCAGCTAATCTTTTCTCTTCTGCAGCTAATGCTTTGTCATATTGAGCAACTGCCCATTGTTCTAATTGTTGACCAGTCTTATCAAGAGCTTTCCCTTGTGTAATGAAATAATCTAAAGTAGACATGATGCCTAACAATAATACTAATCACCTGAATCAATAATAATACCCCAAGTTCTCAATGACCTGATTAATCAGTATACTATCCCAATATCTGTGGGTCACAAGCCTTTAATAAGGTCTTGTATAATAGTAATAATAATCAGGTACTGGTCTATACCATAATCCAAGTGCAGTGCACAGGCAATTGTGTCTTATGAAATATACCCATATAAAACATATGTCAACCAACAGAATACATAAAGTACAAATAGGACTGACAATACAAGAACGTTTGCAGAAATCAAAATAAATCAAATAGGGAAATCAATGAAGATAATCACTGAATCTGCAAAGAATAACAACACAAATGACGTCACAATATATGAATATAAATTATGAATAGAACTGAAAGATAGAAAAGGTTAGACCAACAAATTACAAACAAATCAAAACAAAACTAAAGAACAAAGAAATATTACAAAAATAACAATAATTACAGACTTCACAGCTAACACAAAAGCAACAGTTGTCGCAGCAAATTTTCAATCAAGAAAATTGCACCTATAGAAAACGCCCACAACGGACCCTCTATGACGTGGGATACTCTGTTGTGAGGACGCCGCCCAACCTTAAACACAACCCGCTGACATAGAAACTAACATACTATACAAACAAATAACATGTAAACATAAATATATATAAATTATGTGTATGATAGTATGTGTTGCAAAATAGGCTCAGTCTTACAGTAATGGCAAAGTTATTTTTCATGAAAACAAACAAACTGCCACTTTATTCAATTAAACATTCTGGCCTTAAATATTAAAGTTCATATATGGCAAACAAGAAGATCCATCGATGAAACCAGGACTTCTTAGTTCACAAATACTGTCTTTCTGTTAACACTGACAAGAATTGATCCAACTGTTCTGTGAAACTCTATAATGTCTAATGTAAAAAATGTCAACAACGCTGACCTACATACTGCATTCACTTGACAGGTCACGTGACGAAGCGTTGACAAAGAGCAAACCAATACTGCAAGTGTGTCGTATCAGCCACAGGAAACGGTCTGGTATCGGTAATCTGTTGACTTCTGAATTTCTGCGAGGTCAAACCCAGAAAGCTGGTCCACCAGTTGATAAAGTTGATATTTAGTTGGATATAATATATGTTGATAAAGTACACCAGAACACTCCTAGGCGGGAAGACAGGCGTCTATCATCATCAGTTGACAAGATCCCTATGGTGTTGCCTGCCCCACTGTAGTGTATGGAATGTCAACTTGACCTACGCAGTGTTGTGTAGACATGGATGGAGTGTATAATGTGCGAATGATGATAAGGGTTCGTGTTGTTGACAAATGTGCTCTTCTCACACTCATGTATGACCGGAAGTCATCGACACCAACGACTGTGTACCTTTTCTAAAGTTTAATTGGACGTACACACTCGACAGCACAGATAGTGACAAATCACAGGTTGCCATAATACATCATAGTACAGTGGACAAATGGTCTTGCAATGTTACATGGGCACTCATGTAGAATAATGGTATAATGGACTGTCAATAGCCAAGCACTCAGTATCGCCCATACATATATCATCTGACGTCACTGACTGAGCACGTCAGCTTGTAAACAATATTTCAGATGACTTCTAAACCTAATCTCGTTTAGCAACGATTCTTCAACATAATGTTCAGCACATATTTTTCCATATAATAATATTGAACCGCTAACAATGGGTTCTCATGTGTAGCAGTGATCTCTGGACTGATCAAGCGATAATACGGGCATCCCTTTTCTCTTCTTGAAAGTCCTACATGTTTTGGTTCCAAGATGGCTCCACTCGTGAACTGTCACTCACGTTTGAATACAGATAATGAATCTGTTCTAAAGTTAGTCATTCATACAACATTTCGTTGCTCTGTAGATTTGGTCATGAACAATAGACTGCATTCTACAGAATATAGTGCTGCTAGGAATCGAAGTCGTTTTTCATCGAGTCAAATATATTCTCTTAAACATTCAAATCGTAATTATCGACAATGGTGGCTTCGATCGAGAGTTCATAAGAGTATCTTTGATTACCTTGGTAGAGGGAATATGAAACTGCCATTCCTTGGCAAGATGAATAAACACTGGGGTAAAGCATACACGATAGGTCTAGACGACTATCACTTTCCCCAAAACCACTGAGATCACTTTTTCAAGGCATCAAGCCGACATAGCAAAACACACACAGTCCCTATCAGGACGAAGCCAAATCACACCACTCAAGCGACACATCCGCCGAATAGCCTTTGACCTCTCTAGAGACAACAGAACATATAGTTCGACTTAGATATGTAAAGATATACAGATATAAGACAGACTCGTCCTACTCAGACAAACAATACACATAAATTCAGGCCATAGATATTCTGAAGCAAGAACAATCTATTATTACCCAAGCAACGAATAAATCGCAGTAAAATGGATTTATCCGCGGTATGTGAGTTCAGGTATGTGAGATGTGCACCGCTGCTAATTTATGTGTCACTGATGGTAGACCCCAGGTATGTGAGATTTGCACTGCTGCTAATTCATAGTTATCGCTAGTTCTAACTTGTGCAACACCCACGTCCTGACGCAGCACATTTGTTTTATTTTAATTTAATGTGAGGCCAAAGTCTGTTCATGCGATTCATCAAGCTCTGGTGGTGGTGTTTGACCAGAAAATTAGAAGAATTATCCATCTATTCTGGGTATGTTTGGTTTTTTTTTTTAATTCGTCTACTGATGACGTTTCTTATTCTGCCATTTGGTATTACTATGTTTCATAAGTATTAATACAATTGTATTTTCTAGTTTATGTTTCCCTGACGTACAGTTATTCTGGGAGATGCACCAGTTGTCGCACCGCTACAGTATTATGGGATTAGCGTTTGGAGTAATGTCAAAAAAGTCTCATGATATTCACTCTTTAAGACAGAAAGAGATCTATTCCAGATAAGGACAAGAATAAGAGACAGCGAATCTCTCCAATAGATAGTTTCCTCTAATAAATCATGAACAGTCTTAGTTTCCCCTACATCATCAGCTTCTTTCCTTGAACTCTCGATAAACACAGATCTCCAACATCCTACAGGAAGGATGTTGCCTATAAGTAAATACTTCACAAACAGCACGAGTAATACACTAAATAACTATGTAACGATCATCGCAGCTACACAGTTTATTAGTTAAATATATACACATATAGTGTTAGTAGAAAAGTAAAAGAATAATTGTAAAAGACAGTTCACAGATGAAATGTAAAAATGCAGTTAATTTAAAATGATAATGAAACTAGATAAATAGTTTTTTTTTTTCGTACGCCCGCTAATACTCCAGGCGAAATCTCAGGTTATTAGGTCTAACCTGAGACTGATTTTACGTGAGTATCCCTTTTTTCTTGCACAGAGACAGGTGTCCCTCGCCATTCAGGCAGATACTCGCGGATTTCGGAGGTACCCATTAGAGCTGCGTCGGCTCAGGAGCCACCTCTCCTTGGTCGACGATACTCATTCAAATGTACTCGCCAGGGCTCTAGTTAATCCAGTTCAAATCCCGGTCGATGAAAATCTTCAAATGTCCTTGCCCGGGTTTGATCCTGCGTCATCCTGTGGTAACCACTACGCTGGCGCGGCTCACCATTGGATATATTAAGTGTTAGCACTAATGAGAAATGTACACAGTCCATAAGTCTTTCACATTTCATCTACTGCACGATTATACACAGGTATGCTCCCCAACTGTCCAATGTAGATATCTGTTTCACCGTGTGAGTTATCTCGAAGATGATGACTTATTGCTGACCTTCTTGCACGTGTGGTAGTGAGAACTTGTAAGATGAAATTTCCCTCAATGCATGGTGTCCTCTCTAGCACGACAAAATGTTGACATTTGTCTCATGAACTGACTTGTGATTGGTCTGATTAGACTAGAGATCTTACGAAATGATCTTCTGGTAACAGTTGTGTTGCGCGCTATGAAGCTTTGGTTGGATGAAATTACCTCGAGCAGTACACGGGTTAAATAGACGAATTCATTTCATGCACTGACGCACTACGTAGCTTATAGTGGTTCTGGTTATCAGCTTTCGAGTGATTTCAATATATATATATATATATATATATATATATATATATATATATATATATATATATATATATATATATATAGTCACAGTATAAATATTATCAAATATTAAGTTGATCATGCTGTAGAGTGACAACCTTGGTACTAATTTAAAAACGCGTTTGATCATGTGACCTGGAAGGAAGTGTGCCCGAATTCTGGCAGGGAAAGGCAGTTGAGTTTCTGGCTTCCGACCGGAGTGGTCGCTGTGTCGTTTCCTTTCAGCATTTTGCTGGGATATTTTGGATACCATAGTTGTTCATTCAGGATGCGTGTCATTTATTCATGTGGTTAATTTTGGCTATATCTGTCTAGGACAGTGGTGTAATTTATATCAGTATTATTTTTATAACTCATTGATGAGAAGTCATTTGATAGTTAAATATGGCGTTATCAGAGTACAGGACTTAGCCGGTGAGCGAAAGTCATGGTGTCGTTTATTCTGTATGACATACCCTGCGAGTTTTTGCTAATGATAGATTGAGGTGTTAATTATTGCAAGTGATATTTGGCATTCCTGTTGCATTGTTTTCATTTGTATTTCGAGCCGTGTATGGCTTCGTTGTGTGCATAATATTAAAGGGAACTTAACCTGTTACAGGTGTTATGGTGAGTTTATGTCAGCTAGTCTTTGTTGTGGTCATACTCCTAAATAACGAGTCTTGAGATTGTTAGTATTATGATCCATGTGCTGATGGTGATAAATCCACAATATTAACTAGCCTGACAGCTTTGGGCTCGTCTATTCTTTGGCCGTGGGGCCTGTATTTTGTAATATTCAATTCCCAGTTAGTTTGACATCTGGAGGACTCGTCTATTTTGAAGGCCGTAGGGCCTGTGGTGTTGTTCATTGTGTATAGGCCGCAGTGTCTAGATTTTCTATATTAAGGCCAGAACTAGTAAGCACACATTATGTTAGAAGGCTGTAGGAAACAGTGTGTTGGCCCTTCATATTTACTGCTTAGCCACGGTAGTAAGTTATTTTTAGGTCGTCCAGTAGCAAGTCAGTGTGTTTGCCAGTCTGTGGAGTGAACTGTTTACGGTCAGTTGACCTCGATTGCGGTAACTGACCTAGTTTCAGCGTCGCAGTGTAAGTTGGTTTTTTTCAATCGTTAAAAATGTTGCAATCTTGTTGTCAATTCTGTGGTGCTCAAGTTATTTTATAATTGTTTACTCTAGAGTTTCCAAGTGTGATTGGAAATGTTTCAATGTAGTAGCGTAAGATTACAGCTTGCTTCGGGTGGTGCAGTTTGAGTGGTTTCAAGGTTTATTTGGTCGTTTGTTGATGGTGGTCCAGGTGGAGCAGCGGAGTTTGGGGTGTTGGTACCATCTAGTTAGATTGGCCCAGATGCCAAGTGGAATGTCATATTAGAGATAGTTTGGTCAACCTCGGTATAGGTAGAAGGAGATTGATGTTAGGAAGTTATAGATGATAGGAGGTTGATAGGGTGTATGGTACCTCAGGTCATCTGGTTGGACATCTTGTTTGTCTATACTGTTCTTCCCTGAGGGGCCCTTCCAGGGAGTGCCTTCCTTCGTCTTTGATGTGACCTTACCATACCAATGTGCCCAACCAGGGATGAAAGCCAATGCCTCTTATGTAACCTGTTTACGCTGATGTGCCCAACCAGGGGTGAATGCTTATGTGCAGTGAAGCCTGCTGACCAGTGAAGAGACATAATACGTTACCTTGAAGACTGTTACGATTTCTAGAGTAGACTGTGCTGAAGACTGTTACGATTTCGAGAATATACTGTGCTGAAGATTGTTACGATTTCTGGAGGATACTGTACTGTGCTGTTACTTCTGGACTGTTGCTGTAAAGTGAGCTTTACGTGGTCATTTATAGACTATTGTGCCAAAAGAACATTAGTGGTATCAACTGGCATACGGACTGACAGAGAAGTCTGATTTCTTGGAACTATATTTTTTCGCTTGGATGTACTAGTGTGAAGTCTTGTTTGTGCCGTTTTCATCATTCATCATCAGTGCTGAGATGTCTTCTTGATCAAGCGCCGTTGGACCTTCAAGTTAAGTATTTGTTTGTATTTGTGTATGATGTTCTATATTGATATTTCCTATTTTATTTTCTATAAATTCTGAATTTTCTGTTCTGTCTATGAATCTGATCTTTTAGAGTAGGTTAGTCTTGTTTCTTTATTTGCTTCTTGAATCTTGCTTCTTGATTTGTTGTTGTTTCCTTTCCTTTTGTTTTATTCTTTTTCTCCCTACTTTCCTTGTAGAACTTAGTTGTAATGTTTAGATTGCAGTAGTTAGTTAGGTGGGATCTTACACTCTATTTTTTTTTAATTTTGTGGGGTTTTTGGTATTATCTGAAGTGTAAAGTGTTGAGATGATATTGTGATATTATTAGTTATATGCAATTTAGTTTATTTTGACTGGAGTGGTTTGGTGGTACCCAGTGAGAGAGATAGCTTTCAGCATTTCATTGTTGAGTGTAGTTGTTGTTTAGTTTAGTGTGTAATTTTATATTTGTTTATTTAAGGGAGGAAAGGTTGTGATCCTAATCCATTCTTGGCCTACTTGTGGGAAAAGATTGGATTAGACCGATTCTTTATAGGGGACGGCTGTGTTTGTTTTGTGGTGGAGTTAGGCAGACGGATTTCCTGCGATTGCCCTGCTTAACATTCCATGCCCTGTTGGTGTTAGACGTATTTGTGTAGTTTGTATTTACATTGTCGTGTACATTCAGTAACTCTTTTGTTGTGTGTAAATGGTGTATTCTCTTGTTCCATCTTTCTATCTTGTAAATACGTTTACAGGTATCCCTTGTTTTCGTTCGTGTGCAGTCACGCATTGTATATATTAATCTACCTCTTCTCTTCTTGGTCTATAATCTTGTTCCTCGTGACTGGAATTTTGTGTTCGTAATGTGATGTGTGTGTTTCTTTCATCAGTGTAGTGCTCATTTTGCCATAGAACCTACTTGCATAGCACGGAGTATTAAGATTAATTATAATTAAAGTACTATCTGAGTATAGCACCAGTGTGGGTGCCAGCAACATACTTTGAAGTAAAAAAACCTGATTTGTGACTAAGTTGATATAGTGGTGTCATAGAACCAGAAAGTTTCATCAGTTGTTATTATACAACTATCGACTATTGCAAGTTTGTTGGAGTGTATCTCAGAGACTAAGTGGTCGGTTAGACCAAATTTTCACAGTGATGAGACAGTAGCCAAGTTGCAAAGTAAAACTTTATACTATAAGAGGCAAAGGTTGATGTTGTGTGCTCAGTGAGAGGTTATGTGTTATATACTTACTTACTTTTTGACATAAGTCTGGGGCCTGACCAAGAAGGAGTCACAGGAGGAAGATGAAACTTGGCACATTTAAAGCTCATCATATTTGCACTGAATGTATAAAGTACGCGTTTGTTTCTTCAATGGGTTTTCCCGCTACGGTGCACGGCGCAATGTACCCTATTGACCGGATCCGCTTCTCCAAAGATTTGACAAAACAATGGAACAGAAGGAGGCCAGAGCTGTGATAAAATTTCTGATGTTTCAGGGAAAAACACCTACATAAATACACAGGGAGATGGAACCAGTGTTTCGTGATTCGTGTCATTCATATACTTCGGTAAAAAACTGGTGTCAACAGTTTAAGTGCGACCGCTCAAATGTTGCTGATCTGCCAAGATCTGGTAGACCAGCCTCAGAGTGCAACGATGAAAATGCAACAAGAGGGAAGAAAATCATTGACCAGGATCGAAAAATGACAAATGTGGAGATAGCTAGTAGAGTAAAACTAAATGAAAGAACAGTTTATAGAATTTTACACAACAGATTGAACATGAGAAAAGTGTGTGCACGCTGGGTTCCGCGACTGTTGACACGTGAACAGAAGCAAACGAGGGTAAATTGCTGTCAACAGTTGCTCAAAAAGTGTCAGTCAAAAATTTTTTGGGAGACCATGGTGACAGTAGATGAGACGGGTACACCATCACGACCCCGAATCCAAAATTGCCAGCATGCAATGGAAAACCCCGGGCTCCCCAACACCTGTCAAGCCGAGGGTGCAGAAATCTGCAGGAAAAGTGATGCTGACTGTTTTTTGGACGGCAAAGGTGTCCTTTTGAAAGATTATCTGCCTCATGGCAACACAGTTAATGGACAGTACTATGCAGATCTTCTCACAAAACTAAGAAAGGTTGTGACCAGGAAATGAGGGATAACACGCACTCAAAATCTACCTTTGCTTCAAGAAAATGCGCCCTCTCACAAAGCACGGCTGGTGCAGCTAACAGCCAACGATTTGAATATTGAAATTCTTCCACACCCACCATATTCTCCAGATTTGGTTCCATCAGACTTTTTTCTATTCCCAAATCTTAAAAAACAGCTAAAAGGAAATCATTTTGACAGCGATGAAGAGGTTATACTGGCATGTGATGACTGGTTTAGTTTTAAAAATAGGGTGTTCTACTCCCAAGGTTTTTTCAAGGTCAAGCAGAGATGGCAGAAGTGTGTCAATTCCGACGGTGGCAATATTAAAAATGAATAAACACTATACACAATTTCAGCTCTCTGTGACATGTTTTTCATGGTCAGGCCCAGGACTTATGTCAATCCTCTTGTACATAAATATATATGTGTATATTGGAGAAGTGATATCAATAGTTACCATTATTACTGCATATTTTGTAACAAGAGAGTTATCTAGTGATATAAGAGAAATATATACGACTGAATAGTGGTATAGAAAATTTATAGCAAGAGATAAGAGTGTGTATTCTGAGTGTGCATCATGGACCTACAGGCTTTCATTCAGATTGGGAAAGAATGTGGGTACACTGGCAAAGAATTAAATGATTAAGTGAATGACAGAGAAAGTGGGGGAGAGAGCAAATAAGTGAGTGACTGAAGTAGTGAATGAATAACAGTGAAGGCGTGAATATGTGAGTGAATGACTGAGTGAGTGCAGGAGTGAATGAGTTAGTGAAGGTATGAATGAGTAAGTGAATGAGTGACTGAATGAAGGAGTGATTGATTGAGTGAATGATTAAATGTGTGCGTTAATGAATGACTGAGTGAGTCAAGAACTGATTGAGTGAGTGAATGAGTGAGTAAATGAAAGAGGGAATGAGAGAGGGAAGAAAGGATTGACTGAGTGAATGAGCTAGTGAATGAAGGACTGAATGATTAAGTCAATAAATGGATGAGTGAAGGACAGGATGAGCAAATGAAAGAGGGAATGAGTGAGTGAATGACTGAGTGAGTAACAGCTTGACTGAGTGAGTGAATGACTGAGTCAGGGAAGAAGTGAATGAGTGAATAAAAGAGTGAATAAGTGACAGAGATAATGAGTGAGTGAATGACTGAGTGAGTGGAGGAGTAAAAGAATGAGTGAACGTCTGATTGAGGTAAGGAGTGAAAGAATGAGTGAATGACTGAATGAGTGAAGAAGTGAATGAGAGATTGAATAAGTGAGTAAACGAATGAATGAATGAGTGAATGAATGACTGATTGAAAGAAAAAGTGAATGACAAATTGAATGGGTGAGTGAATGACTGAATTATCTAAAAGAGTGAATGAGAAATTGAATGAGTGAGTGAATAAAATGGTGAATGGTTGAGTGAATGAGGTAATGAGTCAGTGAAGGAGTGAAGAAGTGAATGAGCGATTTAGTGAGTGAATGAGAAAGTAAATTAAGAAGTAAAAAAGGAAAGAATGTGTGCGTTAGTTAATGATTTAATGAAAGAGTAAGTTAGTGAGTGAATGGGTGAGATAATGAATATATGACTGAGAGAATAAATGAGTTAATGATTGTGCGAATGGATGAGTTAATGAATAAATAAATCAGTGAGTCAATTGACGAGTGAGTGAATAATTTAATAAATAAATGATTGAATTGTGTATTAGTAAATGATTGAATTAACGGTTGAGTGAATGAGTGAGTGAGATAATGGGGGAGTGAATAAATGAGTGATTAAAAGAAAAAAGAAGGAGTTAATGAGTAAAATGAATGAGTGATCGAGTGATGTAATTATTGAGTGAATGAATGAGTAAGTAAATAAGTGAGTGGGGGAAAAAGTATTAGAGTGAGTAAATAAATGGATAAGTAAATAAGTGATTGGATTAGTATATGAATTATTAAATCAGTGAAAGAGATATTGATTGAGGTGTGAGTAGTATATAATGTATGCTACGGGTCGCATTGTGGTGGCACGTGACTTTTATATAAGGAAAATGTGGCGGCGTGCTGTGTCGGCACGTGACTTTTACATAAGGAAAAAGGTGTCAGCGCGATACTTTTATATATTCTGAAAATGTGGTGGCGCGTGACTTTTATATAGAGATATATTAGTTCGATAATGGTGTTGTTTACAGACAATATTTAGACAACAGTTAGACGATATATATTTACAAAAGTTAGACGATATATTTAGACAATGGGAAGACGATATATTTAGACATATATTACAACAGTTAGACATATATTACGACAGTTATATAGACATGGGTAACAAAGAATTTAGTTAATATATTTTATTCTTTTAAAATAACAATCTTTATATATTGGTAAGATTCGTATACAATAACAGTATCATACATTTACAGTGAATAAGATATCGAGAAATAACACATATGAATATAAATTGTGCAGTGTATTTTTATATTATATAAAGGAATATATATTGGAAGACGGGAGGTGTGTATATGGTAACACATAGGATCACAGAGTGGTGTAGTTTTTAATGGTATTCAACATAGATAACAAAGGGATTTTTAATAAATATAGCACTGGGGTACAGCTGCAGACCAGACCTAGAGGGGTGTCGTCACTGTCGTCGTAAGAAAGGACAGAGAGGTGCGTGTTGTATTGTGTGTATTGTGTTGTATTGTGGAAGAGATTTTTGGACAGGGAGTTTATGTTGTGTATACCTGTAGGTATCTGTGGGTGTGTGTGTGTATACAGAGAGTTTAGATGTTGAGGGGTCATGTGGTGAGCTGGCGTGGGTGACGATGCATGGGTGTAATGTAGCGGGCGGGGTTAGGTTAGGGGGATTTTTGTGTGATGTTGGGTGTGTTATTTAGACATATATACATACATATATATACAAAATATTTAAAAATCGATAACGACGGAAAATATAAAAAATCAATAATGTTGGATTAGTAGGGGTTTCTTGAAGCGAGTGAAGCCTTTTTGTGCTGGCGTGTTTGACGATGCATGGGTGTAATGTAGCCGGCGGGGTTAGGTTAGAGGGGGATTTTTGTGTGATGTTGGGTGTGTTATTTAGACATATATACATACATATATACATAAAAATATAAAAAATCGATACTGACGGAAAATATAAAAAATCAATAATGTTGGGTTAGTAGGTTACTAAGGAGATTTTAAGTGAGCGGAGTATGCTTGTGCTGGCATGGGGGACGATGTATGGATGTGTTGGGGTGTAGTAAAGTGTTAGAGAGCTGACTATACTAGAACCAGCTACTAGAGGTGGGAGTGAAGTGTTAGAGATCTGACTATACTAGGGCTAACATCTAGAGATGGGAGTGAAGATGGGTTTTAGAGACTTGACTAGGTCTAGCATCGAGTAATAAAATCTACTCACCCCAATGTCCATCTAGTGTTATGTAAATGACCCGTCCACAGTCGAGGTTTCCAACATAAAAAATAATATCAAAGGGCAGGTTGGACAAGGCCAAATAGACAGTTTTATTGAACACAACGGTAGAGATATATGTCACAGGCAGACTAGATTATGGCGCCAACTAGAGACTCCTTAGTGTTACAGGTTGCAAGCGGGACAATGTCGAGGCCAGTTTCAACCATTTTAAGAAAAACCAACACGCACGTGCTTTTTACCACTCGTTGTTAAACTCGATCGATGGTCTGCACTCGCAAGGAAAACATTATCAAATGTAATCGAGGAATGCGTCATACTATCAGGTCTCACTGCCATATAGAAGTAAGCTGATAATACAGGCGTTATATATTGCAGCTTTGGTCATAGTTGCGAATTTGGAGTTTCCCCAAAAGCGTGATGTGAGGCAAGCAAAAGTAGCTGCAGCTTTGTTAATGAGATGGATGTGTAGGGATGTAGTGAAGTGTTAGAGACCTGACTATACTAGGACCAGCGACTAGAGGTGGGAGTGAAGTGTTAGAGATCTGACTATACTATGGCTAACAGCTAGAGGTGGAAGTGAAGATAAGTGTGCGCGTGTGTGTGCGTGCGCGCGCGTGTGTGCGCGTGTGGTTGTGTGTGTGTATTGGGGGTGTAGCACGCGGGTGTGCCAACATCGAGAGGTGGGAGTGAAGTGTTAGAGACCTGACTATACTAGGGCTAACATCTAGAGGTGGGAGTAAAGATAGGTGTGTGTGTGTGGTTGTGTTGGCGCGCGTCTGTGGTGGTGTGTGCGGGCGTCTGTGGTTGTGTATGTGTGTGTGCGCGCGTGTGTGTGTGCGTGTGTGCTTGAGTGTGTGTGTGTGCGTGTGCTGGTGTGGTTGTGTGTGTGTGTTGGGATGTAGCAGGCGGGTGTACCGCCATCGAGAGGTGGGAGTGAAGTGTTAGAGATTTGCCTATTTTGAAACGTATCCAGACTTGTACTAGTCAGATTTTGATTACTCGAAAAACTAATCGCTAGTAGACGCGTTGTCGATGTGACCAGACTTGTGTTAGCCAGGGCTTGATTAGACGAAAAAAACTAATCGATAGTTGACGCGTTGTCGATGTGAGATTTTGTGTGTGTGTGCTGGCATTGAAAGTGTATGACTCATGAACGTATTGGGGTGAGGAAAAAATAACAGCAAATATCCGATAAAATGGCGGGCAAGTTTTTAACACAACACTCACACTTCCATTTCTTACTTTTGGTATCAGTTTTCATATTGCCGCTTCATAATTTTTGTATCGGTTTTCATATTTCCATTTCATAATTTTTGGTATCAGTTTTTATATTTCCATCTCTTACTCTTGGTATCGGTTTTCGCATTTCATTTTTTTTACACCACAACATTCACACTCCCATATCTTAATTTTGGCACCACCGTTGTCATATTTCCACTGCATACTTAACATCATAATTTTCATATAGACATTTCATACTTCTGTACTATAATTGTCATATCTCGCAATGTTCTTAGCATAATTTTGAATCACATTTTTGTTGTTTTATATTTTTCTATTTTACAAATGCATAATTTTTACCTATGGAATTATAGAAATAACAATAAAAAATAATAAAACATTACTGATACGGGACAAAGTCGGTTTCCAACTTGTTAAGTTCATAGTTTTGTCATTACTAGATGGCGAGTTTCCACATATTTACTCGCTACCCAGACGCAAGCTAATCCTACGAAGTCTAAGGCTTTGTCTTTGGTCTCTGTCTGACAGACAGACAACAAGTGGTGTCTTACAATAATTCTTTGTCCAACCCAACTGTTGTCGATATCGGTGTTCCTCAGGGCTCTATTCTCGGCCCTCTTCTCTTTGCCGTATACATCAATGATCTTCCTCTGTACATCAAACATTCATCCTGTGACCTGTTTGCCGATGACTGTACTGTTTACACTAGTGACAAAAGTTGCACTGCACTAGAACTATCTTTACAAACTGACACACATAATATTATTAAGTGGAGCAACGAGAATCGAATGCAAATAAATATTAGCAAAACGAAATGTATGTTAATATCAACCAGACCTAAACTACAAAACTCGCAGAAAACAACACTTCAGCTCTACATTGGAACATCACTAATTGAAAACGTAAATGAACATAAAACTCTAGGTCTAACTGTTGACCAGCACCTAAGTTGGAACTCACATGTAAGTGCACTCACAAAGCTAACGGCACAAAAAGTTTACCAATTAGCCAAAATCAAACACTTCCTGGATGAGGGGGCAAGGAAAATGTTCTACACATCTCACATACAAACATACCTAGACTATTGTTCCACAATCTGGGATGGTTGTTCCATATCCAACACAAAAAGGCTTCATTCACTTCAAAAACGTGCAGTGCGCCTAGTTGCTGATAAACACCAAACACATTGTATAGATCTATATAAGTATCTTAAAATATTACCCCTTAGAAAGCGCTTTCTATTTAACAAAGCTAAATTCGCTCACAAAATCTTGTCACAGAATGCTCCAACGTATTTGTGGCCACTTTTAAAATTCAATGAAAAACGTAGTAACCGCTTAAACCAGTTACAGGTACCCAAGCCCAGGCTAGATTTGTTCAAGAAGAGCTTGGCTTACTCAGCTGCTCATCTTTGGAACAATCTTCCACATGATCTAAAAAACATGCACAGTCCCTACTCATATAATCGTAGACTGTTCAAATACATTATGAGTGCCAATTATATGCCGCCCTAAGGGATTTCATTTCGAATTATTATCTAATATACTGTATGGAGGGTCTGATGATCTAGTTTTTCATTTTAATATACCTTATTTCTTAATTGTAATCAAATACTGTAAATGTATGCCTTTATACTACTTATAATGTTGCATCGCCATTAAACTAATACCTTAAGTATGTTGGAGAATGTCTGGATAACTAGCAATAAAAGATGAGTAAGAGGAAGGGCAAAATGCAAGAAGAGCCTATATGCACGATTCTCATCTATCAGTCAATACCCTTTACCTCCCTAAGGAGCATAGGTAATAAAGCTGGATCTCGTATAGTGGAGGCCTCAACAATTCACTCCCTGTGGCAGTATCTGCTTGGGACTCAAAGCTGCTCACCTGTGGGAACATTTTCCGCATGCGCTGACAACACACTAAGTCCCAGGTCATTCAGCAGCAGATTTCCAATATGTCACGAGTTCTTATTATATACCACCATAATCTGATTACGTTTCAAATTATGTCTAATTTACCGTATGAATGGTTTAAATTGTGTGTGTGTTTTTTTTTTCAATTTAAATTTTTAAATTAATTTTTTTTAAAATTACTTTTATTTATTATTTTTTTTTATTATTTTATTTTAAATTTATTTATTTATTTATTTATTTATTTATTTATTTTTTTTAACATACTTAAATTTGATTATGACTGGATGTTACAAATGTATGTTATTATTTTACCTTGATAATGTTGTATGCTTAAATAGTGTTCAAAATACATGTGCGATTGAATGGATAAGGTATGCAAGATGACAGAGAGAAGGGCAGAATGTAAGACGGGCCTGCGTGCCCAATTCTTAACCCTTTGAAAATAAAGTTCGTACGTTCGTTCGTTCTATCTATCTATCTGTCTGTCTGTCTGTCTGTCTGTCTATCTATCTTTATTTATTTTAAAAACATACTTTAATTATGATTATTACTGCAAATGTTTGATGTTATATTACCTTTATAATGATAAATGCCTTAATAATGCTTAAAGTAAATGTGAGGATGGAAGGATACAGTATACATGATGAGAGAGAGAGGAAGGGCAGAATGTCAGACGGGCCTGCGTGCCCAATTCTTAACCCTTTGAAAATAAAGTTTGTTCGTTCGTTCGTTCGTTCGTTCTTTCTACCTTTATATATCTAACAAAAATATCACCCATCTCTTATACAATATTACTGATCATTTTTACAATAAAGCAGCACGCAGTTAAGTTCTTAATATACATATATTGCGCAGACGTGAGCGCGGTTCGTTTTGTGACAAACAGAGAGAATAATATTGTCTGTTTTATTAAATTACACTCATACAGTTATTTTATTCAACGTGAGAACCCCTGTTTTTAACAACGTGAGAGCCACTTTTCTCATTACTCACTCAGTGTAAACACAACAGTGCGAGAATCACTGCCCCGTACTACCCTTTTTATTGGCTGGCGGGGTGACGAATCTTGCGTGTGTTGGGTGTGTGTGCCCGTGTAAGTGTGTGTGTGTGTGTGTGTGTGTGTGTGTGTGTGTGTGTGTGTGTGTGTGTGGTATTGATTTTGGTTTGTCTGGGGTTGTGTATGATGATGTGTCACTGTCACTTTTAAAGAGGTCACACCGCAGACTTGTGTAGATTGACCAATTATTGTAGAGGTAGTGTATTCTTAAGCAATAACAAGAGATTTTTGTGTATGTCGTGGAAGTTTAGGTATAGGTACACTATTCAAACGTGAGCTCACCAGAACGTTGTTATCTATGTGGATACATTTGATATCAGTTTTTTCAAATTTCCACTTCATAATTTTTGTCTCGGTTTTCATATTCCCATTTCCTAATTTTACAACACAACACTCACACTTCCATTTTCTTAATTTTGGTATCGGTTTTCATATTTCTATTTCATACTTTTTGCAATACAACCTTCACATTTTCCATTTCTTACTTTTGGTATGAAATTTCATATTTTCACTTCATAATTTTTGTATCGGTTTTCATATTTCCATTTCATAATTTTTGGTATCAGTTTTCATATTTCCATTGAGTGTGTGTGTGTGTGTGTGTGTGTGTGTGTGTGTGTGTGTGTGTGTGTGTGTGTGTGTGTGTGTGTGTGTGTGTGTGTGCGTTGATAGAAATGTGCCCATGATGTGATAGAAATGTACCCATGAGGTGATAGAAATATACACATGAGGTGCTAGAAATGTGCCCGCGAGATGATAGAAATCCGCTCGTGAGGTGATAGAAATGTACCCATGAGGTGATAGAAATATGCTTGTGAAAGTAGAAATGTGCCCGTGAGGTGATAGATATGCGCTCGTGAAGTGATAGAAATGTGCCCATGAGGTGGTAAAATATACCCAGGAGGTGATAGAAATGTGCCTGTGAGGTGATCGAAATGTACCCGTGAGGTGATAGAAATGTGTGTGTGATTTGATAGAAATGTACACGTCGGGTGATAGAAATGTGCCCGTGAGGTGATAGAAATGTGAACACCGGTTTTGGTAGGAAACTTTAGATATGACTCACCAAAGTATTTTCGCACGTGTAACAAAGGCTGGTCTCGGTAAAAACCAGTTATACGTACATATTACAATATATATTTTACAAACAGTTATAACATCTAGAGGTGGAAGGGGAGTGTTAGAAACTATACTAGGTCTAGCATCGAGAGGTGGGAGTGAAGTGTTAGAGACATTACTAGGTCTAGCATCGAGAGGTGGAACATTTTGAACTTTATTTTTCGACGAAAGACCGAGGAGGTGGCGCAGACACGGTAGATGGAAGGTATTGAACCTTCTTTCTTGTTTAGCATATAATGATCAGGTCTCACTGTCATATAGAAGTAAGCTGATGATACAGGCGTTATATATTGCAGCTTTGGTCATCGTTGCGAGTTTAGAGTTTCCCCAAAAGCGTGATGTGAGGCAAGCAAAGGTAGCTGCATCTTTGTTAATGAGATTAGCGATTTCTGTGGCCAGAGAGAGTTTGTCATTGATGATATACACAAGGTATGTGTGATGCACGTGGTGTTAAGTCAGCCGCCGCGATGCTGTAATCAGCATCGTGGCGGCCTCTTTAACCGTCCCAGAGTTCCTCTGGTACCCAGTTAAAGCTGGGTCTGCCCTGCCGGGTTGTGTGCTGTGCATCACACATACCTTGTGTTTATCATCAATGACAAACAGGGGTTCTCACGTTGAATAAAATAACTGTGTATGAGTGTAATTTAATAAAACAGACAATACTATTCTCTCTGTTTGTCACAAAACGAACCGCGCTCACGTCTGCGCAATATATGTATATTAAGAACTTAACTGTGTGCCGCTTTATTGTAAAAATGATCAGTAATATTGTATAAGAGATGGGTGATATTTTAGTTAGATATATAAAGGTAGAAAGAGACCAAAGACAAAGCCTTAGACTTCGTAGGATTAGCTTGCGTCAGGGTAGCGAGTAAATATGTGGAAACTCGCCATCTAGTAATGACACAACTATGAACTTAACAAGTTGCAAACCGACTTTGTCCCGTATCAGTAATGTTTTATTATTTTTTATTGTTATTTCTGTAATTCCATAGGTAAAAATTATGCATTTGTAAAATGGAAAAATGTAATACAACAAAAGTGTGATTCAAAATTATGATAAGAACATTGCGAGATATGACAATTATAGTACAGAAGTATGAAATGTCTATATGAAAATTATGATGTTAAGTATGCAGTGGAAATATGACAACAGTGGTGCCAAAATTAAGATATGGGAGTGTGAATGTTGTGGTGTAAAAATAATGAAATATGAAAACTGATACCAAAAGTAAGAGATGGAAATATGAAAACTGATACCAAAAATTATGAAATGGAAATATCTTCTTCTTCCTCGTTCGTCCTGAAAAGGACGGTGGTTGCGTTGTGTCTGTTTACGCCTAAGCTGTGATATCTGCACCTTTCGGTCGACACATCCGACTTCTGCACGGCATTTTTTAGGACAGGGTTTGCCTTCCCATTTCGATCCACACTCGGTTAGCCAGACTGCACAGCTGCAGACTGTTTCCAGGACCACCACTTGGAGGTGGAGTGCGGTCTTGACCAGCTCTGGTTTGCTGGTCCTGACGCAGGCAGTCAAGCTATGAGTCGCTGACTGCGGAAATGGAAATATGAAAACCGATACAAAAATTATGAAGTGGCAATATAAAAACTGATACCAAAAGTAAGAAATGGAAGTGTGAGGGTTGTGTTAAAAACTTGCCCGCCATTTTATCGGATATTTGCTGTTATTTTTTCCTCACCCCAATTCGTTTATGAGCCATACACTTTCAATTCCAGCACACACACACAAATTCTCACATCGACAACGCGTCAACTATCGATTAGTTTTTTTTTCGTCTAATCAAGCCCTGGCTAACACAAGTCTGGTCACATCGACAACGCATCTACTAGCGATTAGTTTTTCGAGTAATCAAGATCTGACTAGTACAAGTCTGGATACGTTTCAAAATAGGCAAGTCTCTAACACTTCACTCCCAACTCTCGATGGTGGTACACCCGCCTGCTACACCCCAACACACACACAGACAACCACACCAGCACACGCGCACACACACACACTCACGCACACGCGCACACACATACACAACCACAGACGCGCGCACACACCACCACAGACGCGCGCAAACACAACCACACACACACACCCATCTTCACTCCCACCTCTACATGTTAGCCCTAGTATAGTCAGATCTCTAACACTTCACTCCCACCTCTAGTCGCTGGTCCTAGTATAGTCAGGTCTCTAACACTTCACTCCCACCTCTCGATGTTAGCACACCCGCCTGCTACACCCTTAACACACACACACAACCACATGCGCGCACACACACACTCGCTCACGCACACACACACACGCACACCTATCTTCACTCCCACCTCTAGCTGTTAGCCTTAGTATAGTAAAATCTCTAACACTTCACTCCCACCTCTAGTCGCTGGTCCTAGTATAGTCAGGTCTCTAACACTTCACTACACCCCAACACATCCATCTTATTAACAAAGCTGCAGCTACCTTTGCCTGTCTCACATCACGCTTTTGGGGAAACTCCAAATTCGCAACGATGTCCAAATCTGCAATATATAACGCCTGTATTATCAACTTACTTCTATATGGCAGTGAGACCTGATAGTATGACACATTCCTCGATTACATTTGATAATGTTTTCTTCGCGAGCACAGACCATCGATTGAGTTTAACAACGAGTGGTAAAAAGCACGTGCGTGTTGTTTTTTCTTAAAATGGTTGAAACTGGCCTCGACATTGTCCCGCTTGCAACCTGTAACACTAAGGAGTCTCTAGTTGGCGCCACAATCTAGTCTGCCTGTGACATATATCTCTACGGTTGTGTTCAATAAAACTGTCTATTTGGCCTTGTCCAACCTGCCCTTTGATATTTTTTTTTAGTTGGAAACCTAGACTGTGGACGGGTCATTTACATAACACTAGATTCACATTGGGGTGAGTACATTTTATTACTCGATGCTAGACCTAGTCAAGTCTCTAAAACCCATCTTCACTCCCACATCTAGATGTTAGCCCTAGTATAGTCAGATCTCTAACACTTCACTCCCACCTCTAGTCGCTGGTCCTAGTATAGTCAGCTCTATAACACTTCACTACACCCCAACACATCCATACATCGTCCCCCACGCCAGCACAAACATTCTCCGCTCGCTTAAAAACCCCTTAATAACCTACTAACTTAACATTATTGATTTTTTATATTTTCCGTCAGTATCGATTTTTAAATATTATATATATATATTAAATATATAGATATTATATATATATATATATATTATATATATATATATAGCTATATATATATATAACACACCCAACATCACATAAAATCCCCCTAACCCTAACTCCGCCCGCTACATTACACCCATGCATCGTCACCCACGCCAGCTCACCACATGACCCCTCAACATCTAAACTCCTGTATACACACCACACAACCCACAGATACCTACAGGTATAACACAACATAACACATAAACTCCCTGTCCGAAAATCTTCTTCCACAATACAACACAATACACACAATTACAACACGCACCTCTCTGTCCTTTCTTACGACGACAGTGACGAAACCCCTCTACGGGCTGGTCTGCAGCTGTACTCCGGTGCTATATTTATTAAAAATCCCTTTGTTATCTATGTTGAATACCATTAAAAAACTACACCACTCTGTGCTCCTATGTGTTACCATATACTCACCTCCCGTCTTCCAATATATATTCCTATATTAATATAAAAATATACTGCACAATGTTTATTCATTGGTGTTATTTCTCAATATCTTATACACTGTAAATGTATGATACTGTTATTGTATACGAATCTTACCAATATATAAAGATTGTTATTTTTAATGAATAAAATATATTAACTAAATTCTTTGTTACCCATGTCTATATAACTGTCGTAATACGTGTCTAACTGTTGTAATATATGGTCTAAATATATCGTCTTCCTATTGTCTAAATATATCGTCTAGCTGTTTGTAAAGATTATCGTCTAACTGTTGTCTTAAATATGTCTTGTAACAACACCTGAACTAAGCACAACACCATTACTCGAACTAAATATATCTCGATTTTTATATATAATATTATATATATTATATATATATTTTAATTTTTATATATTTATATATATATAATATTATTTTTATATATTTACCCCTAGACTAAAGCCCTTATAACTCTACTAACTTTACATTATGATATTTTATATTTTCCCGTTCATTATCGATTTTATATAATATATATATATATATAAATATAATAGAAATATATTATATATAATATATCTATATATAAATAAGGATAATATATTATATATAATATAATAATAATATAAATATAGTATATATATTATGGGCAATATATATATAAAATCGATAATGACGGAAATATAAAAAATCAATAAATGTTAAGTTAGTAGGTTTATTAAGGTTTTATATAGTTCGATAATGGTGTTGTTTTTACAGACAATATTTACGACAACAGTTAGACATATATCTTGACAACAGGTGGGAGACGATATATTTAGACAATAGGAAGACGATAGATTTAGACATATATTACAACAGTAGGGGACACGTATTAAGACAGTTTATATAGACATGGGTAAACAAAGAATTTAGTTTAATATATTTTATTCTTTTAAAATAACGAATCTTTATATATTGGTAAGATTCGTATACAATAACAGTATCATACATTTACAGTGTATAAGATATTGAGAAAAATAACACAAATGAATAAACATTGTGCAGTAATATTTTTATATTATATATGGGAATATATATTGGAAGACGGGAGGTGTGTTATATGGTAACACATAGGATCACAGAGTGGTGTAGTTTTTAATGGTATTCAACATAGATAACAAAGGGGATTTTTAATAAATTAGCACCGGAGTACAGCTGCAGACCAGACCTAGTGAGGGGTGTCGTCACTGGTCGTCTCAAAAAGGACAGAGAGGTGCGTTGTTGTATTGTGTGTATTGTGTTTTGTATTGTGAAGAGATTTTCGGACAGGGAGTTTATGTGTTATGTAGTGTATACCTGTAGGTATCTGTGGGGTGTGTGTGTGTGTATACAGAGAGTTTAGATGTTGAGGGGTAGGGTGTGGTGAGCTGGCGTGGGTGACGATGCATGGGTGTAATGTAGCGGCGGAGTTAGGTTATGGGGGATTTATATGTGATGTTGGGGGTGTTAATATATACGTTATTATATATATATATAGTAACATATATATTAATATATATATATATTATATATATATATATAATATTTAAAAATCGATACTGACGGAAAATATAAAAAATCAATAATGTTAAGTTAGTAGGTTATTAAGGGGTTTTTAAGCGAGCGGAGAATGTTTGTCTGGCGTGGGGGACGATGTATGGATGTGTTGGGGTGTAGTGAAGTGTTATAGAGCTGGGGACTATACTAGGACCAGCGACTAAAGGTATGGGAGTGAAGTGTTAGAGATCTGACTGAAATACTATCCTGCTAACATCCCCCTAGATGTGGGAGTGGAATATGGTTTTAGAGACTTGACTAGGTCTATCCATCGAGTAATCAAAATGACTCACCCCAATGTGAATCGTAGTGTTATGTAAATGACCCGTCCACAGTCTAGATTTTCCGTACTAAAAAAAAATATCAAAGGGCAGGTTGGACAAGGATTCCAAAAGGACAGTATTTATTGAACACAACCGTCTGAATATATGTCAACAGGCAGACTAGATTGTGGCGCCAACTAGAGACTCCTTAGTGTTACAGGTTGCAAGCGGGACAATGTCGAGGCAGAGGTGGGCAACCATTTTAAGAAAAAACAACACGCACGTGCTTTTTACCACTCGGTTGTTAAACATCAAATCGATGGGTCTGTGGGGGCTTCGCGAAGAAAACATTATCAAATAAATCGAGGAATGTGTCCATAACTATTCAGGTCTCACTGCCATATAGAAGTAAGTTGATAATACAGGCGTTTATATATTGCAGATTTGGACATCGTTGCGAATTTGGAGTTTCCCCAAAAGCGTGATGTAGAGACAGCAAAGGTAGCTGCAGCTTTGTTAATAAGATGGATGTGTTCAATGGGGGTGTAGTGAAGTGTTAGAGACCTGACTATAACTGGATCAGCGACAGAGGGGGGAGTGAAGTGTTAGAGATTTTACTGGGGGGGGGGGGGGGCTAGGGGGGGGGTGGGGGGGGGGGGGTGGGGGGGGGAGGTGTGGGGGGGAGCGAGTGTGTGTGTGCGCTTATTAATGTGGTTCCCCCTGTGTGTGATGTTAAACTTGGGTGTAGCACGGTTTAGGGTGTGCTATACATCGAGAGGTGGGAGTGAAGTGTTAGAGACCTGACTATACTAGGACCAAGCGACTAGAAGGTGGGAGGGTGGACGGTGTTAGAGATCTGACTATAACTAGGGCCTAAACATGTAGAGGTGGGGAGTGAAGATGGGTGTGTGTGTGTGGGTGGTGTAATTTGCGCGCGTCTGTGGTGGAGTGTGCGCGCGTCTGTGGTTTGTGTATGTTTAGGACAGTGCGCGTGTGCGTGAGGTGGTGTGTGTGTGCGCGTGTGCTGGTTGTGGTTGTCTGTGTGTGTGTTGGGGTGTAGCAGGGGGTGTACCACCATCGAGAGTTGGAGTGAAGAGTTAGAGACCTTGCCTGATTTTGAAACGTATCCAGACTTGTACTAGTCAGATCTTGGTTACTCGAAAACACTTAATCGCTAGTAGATGCGTGAGTCGATGTGACCAGACTTGTGTTAGCCAAGGGCTTGATTAACGAAAAAAACTAATCGATAGTTGACGCGTTGTCGATGTGGAGAATGTTGTGTGGTGTGTGCTGAATTGTAAAGTGTATGGCTCATAACGAAATTGGGTGAGAAGCTTGTGATGTCGATAGCAATACCCCGATAAAATGGCGGGCAATTTTTGAACACAACCCACACACTTCCATTTCTTACTTTTGAGTATCAGGCTTTTTATATTGCCACTTCATAATGTTGTTTTGTATCGGTTTTACATATTTCGCCACTTTCCCCAGGTCAGTGAGTCATCCTGCTTGACTGCCTGCGTTAGGAACCACAAACCAGAGCGTCAAGACCGCAACTCCACCTCCAAGTGGGGGTCCTGGAAACAGTCTGGCAGCTGTGCAGTCTGGCTAACCGTGAACCGCTTCTGCGGGATCGAAAATGGAAGGCATCCCCAAGTCCTAAACTTTGCCGTGCAAAAGTCGGATTGGTGTTCGACCGAAAGGTGCAGTTTATGGACAGCTTAGGCGGTAAAAAACAGACACAATGGAGCGGACCTCGTACTTTTCAGGACGAACGAAGAAGAAGATGATGCATTGTCCATGTTCGTGGGTTAATTAGTGGGGGATTGGGAAGGGTTTTCGGGTAGGTGGCCGGGAAATGGCGTTTCTGATGGTATCCAGGTTGGGGGTGATATCGAATTTGGGGGTGGTATTGTTTACACCACAAAATTCACACTCCCATAGCGTTTGATGGCACAACTGATGTCATATATCCAACTGTAAACGACATTCATAATTTTAAAATAGACATTTGCTGGGATTTCTTAATAGCCAGCATTGAATCATCTCTCTATATGTTCTTAGCCTAGACTTTCTTTTGAGGTCCAAGCAGCAGTTTGACGTATTAACATTTTTCCAGGAATGGAAGATGTGTCTAAATGAATGTTTTACCTATGGATTAGCACCCATATGCTCACGTGTCAACCAAAATACCCCCTAAAACAATTACTGAAATCGGGTGAATATGTCGTTACTGCAATATGAATCTTTACATGAGTTGGTGTCCGTTAAAAAATGAGAGTGGCTGTCAGTTCCATAACGTTGTATTAATCGCTACCCGTGACGTTAAGACTGGGGCCTCCTAAGTCTAAGCCTGGGGTACTGTCATTTGGCCTCTTCTAGGGGTTGTCATAGATCTACGCCTTCAAATATCAACCATCTCTTGATGGCGAATAGTACTGATAATTGTTTGGGAAAATGCTAGCACCAGTTAATGTGGGTTCTTATAAAAAAAAATAGTACATCGCTGTTTGGGGTATCAAACACGTATTGAATAGAAACTTGTTCCCAGCACGTGCTGGGCGGATTCAGAGCGCGTTACCCAAACGGAAGAGGCATAGTATGAACTGTTTTTAAGGCCCAAATTGACACCATACGTAAAAACCTCTGGACCCCCCCGCCAAAAATCAAAACGTGAGAACCCCTGGGTTAATCCATTGGCTGAGCTGAAAGTCAAGGTTTTGTCAAACTGGAATCGCTACCTTAGTGGGCAACCCGCAAGGGTTCAGGTCAATAATAACCACACTTAACGTGGTGGTCACGCAAATGAAGCTTGGCCCCATTGAAATTGTGGCCGGTACGTTGCTGATGTACAGCATCACGGCGGTGTGACTTATCACCAACGTACAGCATCAGGCGCCGTCGCCTGTCTGTATGGGGGGGGTGCATCAGATGAATACATTCCGTCTCGGCCATCAAGACATCGCTAATCTGGTAATAACAAAGATGGCAGTTCTGTCCTTTGATGTTGTCAAACCTCTCATTACGTCTTGCTGGGTCTAAAACGCTTAACGATGACCAAAAGCTACTGCCATTTCCCCATGGAGTGCCTGTATCAAACCGAGACTTACTTCGACAACCGCGTCCGTGACAGAGTGGTCATTAGCGCTGGCCGATCTCCCCGGAAAGTACAGGTTTTCAAAACCAGGTTCCATCTACAGACGTCTGCATCCACCAGCTTACCTGAGGAGGTCTAATTTAGCACTGTCTTGACTTAGGAAGCAAAGATTCGAGGAAGGCTGTGTACCACCTCTCGAATTGCTAGACCTAGTAATGTGTTTTGTACTTTATATGGGCCCACCTTGCCTCGTTGCTTGGGTGGTGTAGTTTCTCACAGACCCGAAATCCCGGCTTCCCACCTCTTAGATGTTATACTCATGCATGTTTGTAATATGCCTATATACTTTGTTTAATATGTTACCACTATAATCGGGTTTTCTTCCCCCGAGACACAGAGCTTTGTTACACGTGCAAATAACGATTTTGGTGGAGTCCATATCTAATGTTTCCCTATACCACAAAACCGGTGGTCACATTGGTGTGCACCTCACGAGGTTGTTTCTATCACCCAACGTGTACATTTATATTATCAAACCTAATCAAAGGACACCAAATTGGTAGGAGCACTCCTACAGGGTAGCATTTTCACGATCACCCTCAAACAGGCACATTCGGATCGACCTCCTGGGTGGGATTTTCTACCACCTGCCATGGGCAACATTTGGGATCAATCACGAGCGCATAATTATCACCTCAGGGCACCAGCTTGTAATTTTCTGGGGACCCATCACCATCATTTTATCACCCGTGGCAAAGATGGTACATTTTCTTATCAATTCCCTCACGAAGCGGATTTCTATCATCTCGCGGGCCATATTTCTAGCCAACTCATGTAAAACATTTTCATCTACACACCTCACTTTGGGTACATTTTCGTCATAACTCATGGGCATGATTTCTATCAACGCACTGGTACACACACAACACACAACACACACACAGCACACACTCAAACTCACTTCTCACACACACACACACACAACCCTCAATGGAAATATGAAAAACCTGATAACAAAAATTATGAAAAATTGGAAATATGAAAAACCACGATACATAAATTTATGAAGTGGAAAATTAATGAAATTTCAGGAATACCTAAAAGTAAAGAAATTGAAAATGTAGGAAAGGTTGTATGTGCAATAACAGTTGAATATGGCAATATGAATAACCGATACCAAAAATTAAGAAAAATTGAAGTGTGATGTGTTGGGTTGTAAAATGTAGATAATGGGAATATTGAAAACCGAGTCAAAACAATTATTCGAAAAATGTCGAAATTTGTGAATATAACTTGGAATTATTCAATACTTGTATGTCCTCTTTTAGTTAATATGTCGTCTCTGTTGAGCTACACGTGTGGACATTGGGGTTGAAACTACTTAACAATATATTCATTCCATAGACCATACTAACTAAAAAATATCATGTTATTGGACTTAAGAATATGCACTACCTCCATACAATTTATTGGTAATCTACTTCTAAGTCTGCTGGGTGGTGACCATCTTTTAAAAGTGACAGTGACAAATCAAAATCATAAACATTCAACCAGACAAACCAAAAACAATACCACAAAAAAACAAACCACTCACACACACCCACACACGCACACCCGCCCCGCATAGACACACAACCCCAACACAACACTATACACCCAGATTTTCGTTGCTCCACCCCACAAAACATTAACCCGCCAGCCAACCAAATAAAAAGGGTAGTAATATTACCCCCCAGTCGCATTTCACAAAGCACCCTGTTGGTGTTCACCTGAGTGATTAATAGGAAAAGTGCCATCTCACGTTGGTCCAACCCCAAAACAAGGGCACCCTCCTCGCCACACTCACCATAATATAACTGTGTACTCCACAGTCCCACAATTTAAATAAAACAGACAATATTCCATTCTCTCTGTTTGGTCACCAACAGAACCGCGCTCCCCACCTCCCTCACCCCCAATATCGCGCCACTGCAAAGACCACCTTAACCGCGTCCTGCCCCCCAACCCACTGACCTGCTGAATAATTGAATAATCCCCGCCCATACTTTCCCTCCCAGATACCACCACAATCAAGCGTAAAACCCCGACCCCAACAACCCCAACAACCCCAAACTCCCCCCCCACCCCAAAGGTTTAAGCCCTGGGGCACGCCCCAGCCCCCCTCAGCCCTGACATTCTGCCCTTTACCTCTCATCCCTCCCTACTATAGTATAAGTATCCGTCCACCTCGCCATTTACTTCCCGCATTGTATTAAGGCATTTACCAGCAAGTACAACACTCAGCCCTCAGCTAACACCAAACATTTGGCAAGTAATTTATTCGCTCCGTTACAAGACGTTAATTAGCAGAAAAAAAGGGTTAAAATATTGCCCAGATGATTAAATAATTAGTTTCATTACCATTCCCTCAATTTTTTAAACATTCCAGATTACGCGGGGATAGCGATTAAAACTAGAAACCCTTTATTGGACCAAGGGTTTACCCTCCCCCCCCCCGGCGCACCTCCATACCTCCACCCCACCTTCTCCCTTCTGAAAATAATAGAAGATACCGTAGAAAATTATCAATAGCACCATAAGTAAAATGATAGTCATGTAAACCCAATACCCAAAAACCTCCTCTAACCCAACATTTAGATTAGAATTTAAAAATAAAAAAGATACCCATTTCCCCCCAGAAAGATAAAAAAATTTTTAAAGTATTTAAAAAAAAAAATGGGGGAAATAAATAAAAAATAAATAAACTTAAAAAAATAAAACCCTAAAATCAAATTTAAAAAAAAAAAATTTGTTTTAAAGCTCACAAATAAAAAATTAAAACACAAATAAAACAACCACACCCCCCCAACCCCCAAAAACGAAAATCAACCGCACAACAAGGAAACATCGCAAAACCCGTGCCTAAATCACCCCAATGAATAATGCCCCCCAAACCCAACGATTGAACAACACATCCACCCCAGCCCCCCCCACCAACTCCCCCGCTCAACACCACCCACACAATAAGTAAACTCCCATAGTTCACTCCAGCAACAATTCCATAGCATAATGAGGGCAACCCAGTGTTTGACACCCCCTAAACCAAATCCCAACCTCCCACTACCACCCAATAAAAACACCGACAAGGTCCCAAAAACAAGAAACTGCCAACAAACCAAACCGCAAACACCTCCACCCGAGACCAGCTTTTTTAACCCCTAATGCTCCAACCAAAGGGTAACTTTGCCAAGATAAAAAAAACCCGGGAATATAGGCCTACCTTACCCATTAAACCCAAAAAGTGTTACTCATCTTTTATACTATAAACCAGGGACATTCATCCCGCCCCATACTTATATCCCATTAGTTTAACCGCCACCACCCCCATCAAGATAGTAAAAGGCACTACTTTTAATTTACCATTTGATTACAATTAACCATCCCCAAACCCCTCCAAATCCCTGAAAAACCATCACCCAAACCCCCCATACAAAATTAGATAACCTTACGAAACCCCCGTTTATTAATGGGTAGCAACATAAGACCACCCCCTACCCCCCTCATATTGTATTTGACCACAGTGCCAACCGTCAAAAGGTCCAGTACATTTATATCAAATGTGGAAGATTTTCATATTCTATTATCTTGGAAGATCAATTACCGATGTAACCCAAAACGTTTCCTCACCATCACCCGCCAAGATCCTTCTTGAACAAACCCTCCCCTGGGCTTGGGTTACCCAACACCGGTTTAAACCCAAGCTCACCACGTATACTACACCCATGCAAAGCCAACCTCCAACACCCACAAGATACACCCCCAAAAACCCCCCCCCCATTCCCGTTAGTAACCCCCCACTATTCACTGTCACCCCGTGCATTATAAGCCACCCAACCCCAGAACCCGCTCCTCCCCGGGTTCTTTTTAGAACGGTTATACGCACCCCCAAACAATGTTGGGTTCTTTACACACCTCAAGGCGCACCACCCCAACCTCCACCCCCCCCCAACTCCCCCACCATAAACCAACCGGGTAAACCATGTCACCACCATCACCCCCTGGAACAAACAGCCAGGTAACAAACCCCCAAAACAGCCCCTAACATCAACGACACCCACACACTTCCCCCTGTACCGACACCGCCCCCCCACAAACCCCACCCCCTGCACTCCCCAAACTACGTAACCCCCGACCCCACCAACCCCACCCAACCACAAAACAACGACATCCCCCTCACGTGTACCTGTCAACCAACCCCATCACTGGCCACCCACCAGAAAAACCCACCCAACCGACCTAACCCCCCACCCAATCCCCTCCCCCACCCCCCCGTCAATGCCCCAGGTGGGACAACAAACCCCTAACAAACCACCCGTTATTGTAAGAGGCTGGGGTGGACCCCACGCATACCCCACCCTGCGAAGGCATTGCACCCAACCCCCCCCCCACCCAAAAAAACAACCCTCAAATTCCAGTGTTAGGCCTTTTAAAGGATACCTGGAAAGAATCTAGTGGGTGGACTTTTTTACTCCCCCCACACCACCCCATCGGCACCCCCAGTCTTATATAATGTTTGATGTACAACGAAACCCCCATGGTGTGTTAATAACCAAAAAGAACTCAGGGTCAACCACACCCCACGATTTACAAATATTTAACCAGAAACCTACAACCACGTTGCGGTGTCATTAACCCCCATTTATTTTAACCCCCCCACCACCCCACCCTGTGTGTCAGTTTGCAAACCATAACTACAATCACCAACAACTTCATTTCACACCACCAACTCCCCCCCCTCCCACCCCCTCCAAGGAATTATTGACAACTCCCACCTGGTGCCCCCCCACACCGCCGCCCTCCAGTTACACAAGGGGACCAAACCGCCCGTCATGTCCGGCCAACTGTTTTGTTAACTATTTTTTATATACTAACATAATGTCTTTCAATTTGCTGTACTATCACCCCCCCCCCATATTGCCCCCCCAACCCCCCCTTCCCCCCGGCCATTACCACCCCCAACAAGCAACCATGTTCTTCACCCCAACCCCCCCCTACCCGAACCAAGCCAGCTTATGCAATTATACAACCAACCCCCTCCCCCCACAAATGTCTAACCCCCCCACCCACCCCCCACCCTTAACCTACTCCGCCCATTGCACCCGTCACACACTTCAGGTCAAAAAACTAACATGCCCTCCCCCCCGTAAAGTACCCCCCCTAAAGACAAAATGAATATAGCGTACACGAGTGGACCCACCTTTGAAAAAAAAAATTTTAAGTAGGTTTTAAACTTCACATTATCCACCCACAATTAAACCCCAAATACCACAAACCCCACACAAAAACCATGAAGCCCCAGATTAACCAAACCTTGAACCCCCAAGTATAGCTCTTTAACTCACCAGTGTTCGGGGTTAGGAAAACGGCTAAACCCGTACCCACTATCCCCCCCATCCGCCGTGGTTATTTTATCGTTCCTCTGCTAACCCAATCCCCACCAGCGCCCGCCCCCCACCCCCCCACGGCACCCCCCCAACAAAACCCCTCACACGGCACCAACTGAACCACCCCCCCCCCATCGTTTCGATAAATTTAACCCTCACACATGTAAACAAGTCGGGTCACACCACAACCGTCCACCTAAACCAAACTCGCAGTTTTTCGAATAACCAAAACGACCTAGTACAACAAAGTCCCGATACGTTTATCACAAAGCACAAATCATAGTCCTCTAAATTTTTTTCACCCCAACCCCACACCCCCCCTTTTTCCCAAACCCAACACCCCCAACATACCCCAACCCCACCCCCACGCACCACCCCCCACCCCCCCCAAAATGTTTACACACCCCACAAACCCCCCCCCCCACCACAACTAACACTCCCACAAGACTGATAACCCCAACACACCACCCATCCCCCGACCAACCCCACCTACACCCCCCCCCCCACCACCACCCTTGAACCCCAGGGACCCCACACCCAGGGGGGTCCAACATCGCCCCTTCACCCCCCCCGACCGATTTTGGCACACCACCCCCACGCCCCCCCAACCCCACACAAACGCCCACCCCCACCACACGATCCCCCCCCCCCACCCTCCCCATTCGCTGTCCTAAAGAAAGAGCAGGTCCTAATCCTCCCATCCCATCCCAGTACCACACCAACCCCCCTTAACAACACCTGCACCCCCTTGGCGGGTGCCTGACATCAATTTTATAGAAACCTTCCCCCCGAAATTTACGTTTTTTCAACTTGGATTAGGGTATATTAAAAAACAAAACAAACCCAACTCGTTTATCAGCCTTACTTCTATAGATCAAAAAGTGGAGACCTGATAGTTGGACCCATTCCTTCTTTAGATTCCAAGTATCCCATAGACCGTTGGCGACAACTCTGGCAAGTAGGCAAACACTATCGTATCGAACTAACACGCTTTGGTACAAAAGTCCACGTGCGTTGTTGGTCTTTTTCAGACAATCCTTAACGAGGGGAATAAAAAAAGCCCGATAGGAACTTGACATTGTCCCGCTTACAACCTGCTCTAACATGTTTTAAAGGATCTCTTTTTGGACGCCATCAATCAAATATTCGATCCGTGCCAGAATATAACATAGATATCTTGGATATCATTTTTAATAAGAACTGATCTATTTATGAGCGGCCTTGTTTCCAACCAGCCTTTTGATTTACATTTTTTTATGTTGGGGCAAACACCTCGACTGTGAAACATAATGGAGTCATCCCTTTACATAACACTAGATGGACGTGGGGTGATGTGGAGTAGACCACCACTTAGGCTCGAGTGTAGGGAACTAGCTCAAGTCTCCGAAAACCCATCTTCACCCCATCTCTAGATATTGTTAGCCCTAGTTAGTCAGACCTCTTAAAACACTATAACTCCCACCTCTAGTAGCTGGTTCTGAGTATAGGGGTTATAGTGCGGCTCTCTAACACTTTATATCTACACCCCAACACACGCATCAATAGCAATCTTCGTCCCCCATGCCCAGCACAAGCATACTCCCGCTCACTTAAAATCCTCCTATAGTAAAAAACACTACTAACCCAACATTATTGATTTTTTATTTTTCACGTCAGTATGAGGGAGGAGAGGATTTTACTGCAATTTTATATTTGGCTTATGTATATATGTATGTATAAAAATGTCTAAATCACACACACGGCTAATAAAGCATACGAGTCACTAGCAAATCAAAAACCCCCTCTAACCTAACCCTGGCCGGCTACATTACACCCATACGCATCGTCAAACACGCCAGCAGGGGGAAAATAAAGGCTTCATCTCGTGCCTTCGGAAAAGAAAACGCCTACCGAATCCAACATTATTGACTTTTTTCACAATATTTAGCCGTCGTAAATCGAGTTTTTACAAATATTATTGCTTAATATATTGTATGTAATAGATTTCTAAATAACACACCCAACAAATCACATCAAAAATCCCCCCTAACCTAACCCCCGCCCGCTACAAAACACCCATGCATCGTCAACACCCACGCCAATTTACCACATGAGCGCCCGTGTCAACATCTAAAATCCTCTGTAAACAACAGAAGAACACCCAAAGGGATACCTACAGTTATACCAATAAGGATAAACTCCCTGTTAACCAAAAATCTCTTCCACAATACAATTACAATACACCATTTTTTTTTACAACAGGGGGGGGGGGGGGGGGTACCTCCGGGGGGGGGCGCACCCTTTCATTCTTACGATCGACAGTGGACTTGACATCTCCTAGGTCTGGTCTGGCAGCTGTACCCCTGTGCTATATTTATTATTAAAATATTTGTTATCCTATGTTGAATACCATTAAAAACTTTACAGGAACAACCACCCCCTGAGTCTGTGTATTCCAATGTGTTACCTAATATAACACACCATCCCGTCTTCCCAATATATATTCCTTTATAAAAACAAAATAATAAAAATACACTGCACCAATTTTATATTCATATGTGTGTTATTTCTCGATATCTTATTAAACTGTAAATGTATGATACTGTTATTGTATACGAATCTTACCAACATACAAATAAAGATTGTTATTTTAAAAGAATAAAATATATTAAACTAAATTCCTTTGTTACCCATGTCTATAAACACTGTCGTAATAATTATGTCTAACTGTTGTAACCAATATGTCTAAAATATATCGTACTTCCCATTGACTAAATATATCCGTCTAACTTTTGTAAATATATATCGTCTAAACTGTTGTCCTAAAAGTATTGTCTGACAAAAACAACACGATTATCGAAACTAATATTCATGCTAGTACACTAAAGTCCACGCCCACCAATTTTCAAGAATCAATATACAAAAGTAAATCGCGCTGACACCCTTTTTCCTTATATGTAAAAGTCACGTGCCGTCACAATCACGCCGCCACATTTTCAACCTATAATAAAAAGTCCACGTGCCACCACAATGCGACCCGTAGCATACAGAAAATACACTGAAACTCAAACCTCAATCAAAAAATATCTCTTTCAAACTGGGACTTAATAATTCAAAATACTATAGCGTAACCCAAAATCACTTAATTGTACTGTATCCATTGTATGTTACTCCCATCCAAAAAAAAGTACTTTTTCCCCCCACTCACGATTATTTAACTTACTCATTCCATTCACGCAATAATTACCCCATCAAACTCGATCACTCAATTCATTTTTACTCCATTAACTCCTTCTTAGGTCTTTTATCACTCATGTATTCAACTCCCCCATTATCTCAACTCACTCATGCTCACTCAACCGTTAATTCAATCATTTTACTAAGGCCCCCCCCAATTCAATCATTTATTTCCATTGCAAATTATATCCACATCTACTCTTCAATTTGACTCACTGATTTATTTATTTCATCAAACTCAGCCTTCGCACAAATCCTTAACTCATTTATTCCCTCAGTCCTATATTCATTACCTCACCCAGTCACTCACTACCTTACTCTTTTCATTTAAATCATTTAACTAACGCACACAATCTTTTCCTTTTTTTACTTCTTAATTTACTTTCTCCAGTCACTCACGAGTAAATCGCTCATTCACTTCTTTCACTCCCGTCCACCTGAACTCATTACCCTCATTCACCCCAACCATTTCACCCTTATTCACTCACTCATTCAATTTCTCATTCACTCTATTAAGATTAGGGATTCCAGCCCCCATTTCATTCCCCCATTCCACATATTTGTCAACTTTGTCCCCCTCACTTTTCTTCTGTTCAATCAGTCTCCCATTCATTCACTCTATTCAGGGGTCATTCGTTTTACCCCTCACTTATTTCAATCTCTCATTCACTTCTTCACTCATTCAAGTCATTCACACATCATTCAAGTTTCACACCTGCCGTACCTACAAAGGTAATCAGAACTATTTCAACTCATTCTTTTTACACCCACCCACCCACTCCCCCACCCCACTTCACTCATTATCTCTGTCACTTATTCCCCACTCTTTTTTATTCAACTCATTTTCACTTCTTCCCCCACCCAGTCATTCACTCACTCAGCCAAGCTGTTACTCACTCAGTCATTCACTCACTCATTCCCGCCTTTCATTTGCTCATCCTGCTCCCTTTCACTCATCCTTGTATATTGACTTACTCATCATTCAGTCCTTCCATTCACTAGCTCAATTCAGTTAAGTCAATCCTTTTCTTCCCCTCTCGGATTCCCCTCTGTGTTCATTACTTACTAGCATTCACCCCTTACTCAATCAGTTCTTGAAACTTCACTGCATCATTCATTAACGCACACATTACAATCATTCACGTCAACAATTCACTCCTACATTCAAGATCACTCATTCACTTTTACTGTAGTCACATACCCTTCTACTAACTCATATACATCCTTGAAACTCACTCAGTCATGCATCAACTCCACATAATACCACGCCTTCACTGTTATTCATTCACTACTTCAGTCACTCCACTTAATTGCACTCCTGGAAAATAAGCGTCGTCTCCTGATCATTCACTTAATGTGATTTTATTCTTTTGCCAGTGTACCCACATTCTTTTCCCAATCTATGAAAGCCTGAGGGTCCATGATAATAACACTCAGAAATACACACACTTATCTCTTGCTATAAAATTTTTTCTATACCACTATTCAGTCGTATAATATGTCTCTTGAAATATCACTAGAATTAACAATCTTGTTACAAAATATGCAAGTAATAATGGTAACTATTGGATATCACTTTTCCAATAAACACATATATTTTACATGTACAAGGAGGATTGACATAAGTCCTGGGCCTGACCAAGAAAAGACATGTCACAGAGAGCTGAAAATGTGTAATAGTGTTTAATTTTCATTTTTCAATATAGCCACCGTCGGAAATTGACACACTTCTGCCATCTCTGCTTGAGACCTTGGAAAAAACCTTGGGAGTAGAACACCCTATTTTTTAAAAAAACTAAACCAGTCATCACATGCCAGTATAACCTCTTCATCGCTGTCAAAATGATTTCCTTTTAGCTGTTTTTTAAGATTTTGGGAAGAGAAAAAAGTTTGATGGAGCCAAATGTGGGGAATATGGTGGGTGTGAAGAATTTCAATATTCAAATCAGTGGCTGCTAGCGGCACAAGCCGTGCTTTGTGAGAGGGCGCGTTGTGTTTTTGTCTTGAAGCAAAGAAGATTTTGAGTGCGCGTTTATCCCTCATTTCCTGGTCACAACCTTTCTTAGTTTGGTGAGAAGATACTGCATAGTACTGTCCATTAACTGTGTTGCCACGAGGCAGATAATCTTTCAAAAGGACACCTTTGCCGTCCCAAAAAACAGTCAGCATCACTTTTCCTGCAGATTTCTGCGCCCTCGGCTTGACAGGTGTTGGGGAGCCCGGGTTTTTCCATTGCATGCTGGCAATTTTGGATTCGGGGTCATAATGGTGTACCCAAGTCTCATCTACTGTCACCATGGTCTCCAACAAAATTTTTGACTGACACTTTTTGAGCAACTGTTGACAGCAATTTACCCTCGTTTGCTTCTGTTCACGTGTCAACAGTCGCGGAATCCAGCGTGCATACACTTTTCTCATGTTCAATCTGTTGTGTAAAATTCTATAAAACTGTTCTTTCATTTAGTTTTTACTCTACTAGCTATCTCCACAATTGTCATTTTTCGATCCTGGTCAATGATTTTCTTCACTCTTGTTGCATTTTCATCGTTGCACTCTGAGGCTGGTCTACCAGATCTTGGCAGATCAGCAACATTTGAGCGGCCGCACTTAAACTGTTGACACCAGTTTTTTTTACCGAAGTATATGAAGGACAAGAATCACGAAACACTGGTTCCATCTCCCTGTGTATTTCTGTAGGTGTTTTTCCCTGAAAACACATCAGAAATTTTATCACAGCTCTGGCCTCCTTCTTTTCCATTGTTTTGTTCAAAAATCTTTGGAGCAGCAGATCCGGTCAATAGGGTACATTGCGCCGTGCACCGTAGCGGGAAAACCCATTGAAGAAACAAACGCGTACTTTACAATTCAGTGCAAATTATGATTGAGCTTTAAATGTGCCAAGTTTCATCTTCCTCCTGTGACTCCTTCTGGTCCAGTGCATTCAGACCCCTAGGTTCAAATAATGGATTGGTTAAGACGAGACGACCCAACAAGTGCTCTATCGTATCGTGAGGACACATCCCCAGCTCTTTGCCTAATTATAGGAACTGGAGAGAGGGTTGACTTTGCACCTTGGGCTACTGTACTCATCCACTGTGAAAGAGTATTGGGTCCGTAACTGACCTCTTATGTCTCTGAGATAGGTCAGCTCTAAACTTTAACGTGCCAAGAGTCTACAGTTGTATAATAATTAACAACGGATGAAACTTTCTGAGTTGCTAATGACCACCACTATATCAACTTAGTCACAATTCAGGTTGGTCATGAATACCATAAAAGTAAGTTGCCATGGTGGCACCTACCTGGTGCTATACTCTGATAGTACTTGATGCCTATGAGGGATAGAATGGCCTTTAATACTCCGTTCTATGCTATGTTGGTTCTACTGCATACTCGAGCTCGTTAAACTGCCCTGAAAGAATGATTCACATCTGACATGGGGGGTACGGATCACCTAAATTGAAAGCTGCATCGTTGGTTTTTTCAAGATCTGTGGATTCTCAAGAAAGTAATGAGCGAATAATAAATACAATGCGTGACTGGTCACGTTACGAAACACAAGTGACACCAAATAATAACGGTTTGGTTTATTTAAGTTACCTATTTTGAAAGATGGTGCGGGAGTTCTGTAAGTATTTTATCATGCTGCACGGCGACGATAAGTCACTGAATGCCCCGACGACTATGTTAACACTCTACGTCCCCACCGAGCCTCCCCCCCACCCCACCCCCCCACCTCCCGCCCCGCACGCAGCCTCCCACCCCCCAGCCCCCCCCCCCCCCGCCAATCCCACCCGACCAATCCCAGTCTGCCCAACTCCACACATAGATTCCATATCACATCCTCAACATCCTTCGCTCAACCCAAATGAATCGTCTTATCCAATCTGTTCCCGCATAGCGGGCCAAGAATGGAATAGGATCACCACTCTTTCCGCCCGTAACGGTACCTACCCCCCCCCCCCTCCCCCCCCCCCTAAAACACCAGTACTAACACTCCCATACCAATGCCCCACCCCCACAAGCCTATTCTTGCCTCTCACTGGGTACCAAAAAGAAAGGAAACAACAACAAATCATCCTCAACAGCAAGATCAAGAAGCAAATAAAGAAACAAGACTAACCTACTCTAAAAGATCAGATTCATAGACAGAACAGAAAAATTCAGAATTTATAGAAAAAAAAATAGGAAATATCAATATAGAACATCATACACAAATACAAACGAAAGACTTAACTTGAAGGTCCAACGGCGCTTGATCAAGAAGACATCTCAGCACTGATGATGAATGATGAAAACGGCACAAACAAGACTTCACACTAGTACATCCAAGCGAAAAAATATAGTTCCAAGAAATCAGACTTCTCTGTCAGTCCGTATGCCAGTTGATACCACTAATGTTCTTTTGGCACATAGTCTATAAATGACCACGTAAAGCTCACTTTACAGCAACAGTCCAGAAGTAACAGCACAGTACAGTATCCTCCAGAAATCGTAACAATCTTCAGCACAGTATATTCTCGAAATCGTAACAGTCTTCAGCACAGTCTACTCTAGAAATCGTAACAGTCTTCAAGGTAACGTATTATGTCTCTTCACTGGTCAGCAGGCTTCACTGCACATAAGCATTCACCCCTGGTTGGGCACATCAGCGTAAACAGGTTACATAAGAGGCATTGGCTTTCATCCCTGGTTGGGCACATTGGTATGGTAAGGTCACATCAAAGACGAAGGAAGGCACTCCCTGGAAGGGCCCCCTCAGGGAAGAACAGTATAGACAAACAAGATGTCCAACCAGATGACCTGAGGTACCATACACCCTATCAACCTCCTATCATCTATAACTTCCTAACATCAATCTCCTTCTACCTATACCGAGGTTGACCAAACTATCTCTAATATGACATTCCACTTGGCATCTGGGCCAATCTAACTAGATGGTACCAACACCCCAAACTCCGCTGCTCCACCTGGACCACCATCAACAAACGACCAAATAAACCTTGAAACCACTCAAACTGCACCACCCGAAGCAAGCTGTAATCTTACGCTACTACATTGAAACATTTCCAATCACACTTGGAAACTCTAGAGTAAACAATTATAAAATAACTTGAGCACCACAGAATTGACAACAAGATTGCAACATTTTTAACGATTGAAAAAAAACCAACTTACACTGCGACGCTGAAACTAGGTCAGTTACCGCAATCGAGGTCAACTGACCGTAAACAGTTCACTCCACAGACTGGCAAACACACTGACTTGCTACTGGACGACCTAAAAATAACTTACTACCGTGGCTAAGCAGTAAATATGAAGGGGCCAACACACTGTTTCCTACAGCCTTCTAACATAATGTGTGCTTACTAGTTCTGGCCTTAATATAGAAAATCTAGACACTGCGGCCTATACCCAATGAACAACACCACAGGGCCCTACGGCCTTCAAAATAGACGAGTCCTCCAGATGTCAAACTAACTGGGAATTAAATATTACAAAATACAGGCCCCACGGCCAAAGAATAGACGAGCCCAAAGCTGTCAGGCTAGTTAATATTGTGGATTTATCACCATCAGCATATGGATCATAACACTAACAATCTCAAGACTCGTTATTTAGGAGTATGACCACAACAAAGACTAGCTGACATAAACTCACCACAACACCTGTAACATGTTAAGTTCCCTTTAATATTATGCACACAACGAAGCCATACACGGCTCTAAATACAAATGAAAACAATGCAACAGGAATGCCAAATATCACTTGCAATAATTAACACCTCAATCTATCATTAGCAAAAACTCGCAGGGTATGTCATACAGAATAAACGACACCATGACTTTCGCTCACCGGCTAAGTCCTGTACTCTGATAACGCCATATTTAACTATCAAATGACTTCTCATCAAAGAGTTATAAAAATAATACTGATATAAATTACACCACTGTCCTAGACAGATATAGCCACAATTAACCACATGAATAAATGACACGCATCCTGAATGAACAACTATGGTATCCAAAATATCCCAGCAAAATGCTGAAAGGAAACGACACAGCGACCACTCCGGTCGGAAGCCAGAAACTCAACTGCCTTTCCCTGCCAGAATTCGGGCACACTTCCTTCCAGGTCACATGATCAAACGCGTTTTTTTAAATTAGTACCAAGGTTTTCACTCTATAGCATAATCAACTAAATATTTTATAATATATATACTGTGACTATATATATATATATATATATATATATATATATATATATATATATATATATATATTGAAATCACTCGAAAGCTGATAACCAGAACCACTATAAGCTACGTAGTGCGTCAGTGCATGAAATGAATTCGTCTATTTAACCCGTGTACTGCTCGAGGTAATTTCATCCAACCAAAGCTTCATAGCGCGCAACACAACTGTTACCAGAAGATCATTTCGTAAGATCTCTAGTCTAATCAGACCAATCACAAGTCAGTTCATGAGACAAATGTCAACATTTTGTCGTGCTAGAGAGGACACCATGCATTGAGGGAAATTTCATCTTACAAGTTCTCACTACCACACGTGCAAGAAGGTCAGCAATAAGTCATCATCTTCGAGATAACTCACACGGTGAAACAGATATCTACATTGGACAGTTGGGGAGCATACCTGTGTATAATCGTGCAGTAGATGAAATGTGAAAGACTTATGGACTGTGTACATTTCTCATTAGTGCTAACACTTAATATATCCAATGGTGAGCCGCGCCAGCGTAGTGGTTACCACAGGATGACGCAGGATCAAACCCGGGCAAGGACATTTGAAGATTTTCATCGACCGGGATTTGAACTGGATTAACTAGAGCCCTGGCGAGTACATTTGAATGAGTATCGTCGACCAAGGAGAGGTGGCTCCTGAGCCGACGCAGCTCTAATGGGTACCTCCGAAATCCGCGAGTATCTGCCTGAATGGCGAGGGACACCTGTCTCTGTGCAAGAAAAAAGGGATACTCACGTAAAATCAGTCTCAGGTTAGACCTAATAACCTGAGATTTCGCCTCGAGTATTAGCGGGCGTACGAAAAAAAAAACTATTTATCTAGTTTCATTATCATTTTAAATTAACTGCATTTTTACATTTCATCTGTGAACTGTCTTTTACAATTATTCTTTTACTTTCTACTAACACTATATGTGTATATATTTAACTAATAAACTGTGTAGCTGCGATGATCGTTACATAGTTATTTAGTGTATTACTCGTGCTGTTTGTGAAGTATTTACTTATAGGCAACATCCTTCCTGTAGGATGTTGGAGATCTGTGTTTATCGAGAGTTCAAGGAAAGAAGCTGATGATGTAGGGGAAACTAAGACTGTTCATGATTTATTAGAGGAAACTATCTATTGGAGAGATTCGCTGTCTCTTATTCTTGTCCTTATCTGGAATAGATCTCTTTCTGTCTTAAAGAGTGAATATCATGAGACTTTTTTGACATTACTCCAAACGCTAATCCCATAATACTGTAGCGGTGCGACAACTGGTGCATCTCCCAGAATAACTGTACGTCAGGGAAACATAAACTAGAAAATACAATTGTATTAATACTTATGAAACATAGTAATACCAAATGGCAGAATAAGAAACGTCATCAGTAGACGAATTAAAAAAAAAAACCAAACATACCCAGAATAGATGGATAATTCTTCTAATTTTCTGGTCAAACACCACCACCAGAGCTTGATGAATCGCATGAACAGACTTTGGCCTCACATTAAATTAAAATAAAACAAATGTGCTGCGTCAGGACGTGGGTGTTGCACAAGTTAGAACTAGCGATAACTATGAATTAGCAGCAGTGCAAATCTCACATACCTGGGGTCTACCATCAATGACACATAAATTAGAAGCGGTGCACATCTCACATACCTGGGGTCTACCATCAGTGACACATACATTAGCAGCGGTGCACATCTCACATACCTGGGGTCTACCATCAGTGACACTGTTACGTGCAGTCTTTGATATCTTACAATATTATACATAGGTAATTTTTTAGTGCTTAAGGGAAAGTCATTATTGAGTTACTTCCCTTGAACTCCGCGGATAAATACATTTTACTGCGATTTATTCGTTGTTTGGGTAATAATAGATTGTTCTTGCTTCAGAATATCTATGGCCTGAATTTATGTGTATTGTTTGTCTGAGTAGGACAAGTCTGTCTTATATCTGTATATCTTTACATATCTAAGTCGAACTATATGTTCTGTTGTCTCTAGAGAGGTCAAAGGCTATTCGATAATTACGATTTGAATGTTTAAGAGAATATATTTGACTCGATGAAAAACGACTTCGATTCCTAGCAGCACTATATTCTGTAGAATGCAGTCTATTGTTCATGACCAAATCTACAGAGCAACGAAATGTTGTATGAATGACTAACTTTAGAACAGATTCATTATCTGTATTCAAACGTGAGTGACAGTTCACGAGTGGAGCCATCTTGGAACCAAAACATGTAGGACTTTCAAGAAGAGAAAAGGGATGCCCGTATTATCGCTTGATCAGTCCAGAGATCACTGCTACACATGAGAACCCATTGTTAGCGGTTCAATATTATTATATGGAAAAATATGTGCTGAACATTATGTTGAAGAATCGTTGCTAAACGAGATTAGGTTTAGAAGTCATCTGAAATATTGTTTACAAGCTGACGTGCTCAGTCAGTGACGTCAGATGATATATGTATGGGCGATACTGAGTGCTTGGCTATTGACAGTCCATTATACCATTATTCTACATGAGTGCCCATGTAACATTGCAAGACCATTTGTCCACTGTACTATGATGTATTATGGCAACCTGTGATTTGTCACTATCTGTGCTGTCGAGTGTGTACGTCCAATTAAACTTTAGAAAAGGTACACAGTCGTTGATGTCGATGACTTCCGGTCATACATGAGTGTGAGAAGAGAACATTTGTCAACAACACGAACCCTTATCATCATTCGCACATTATACACTCCATCCATGTCTACACAACACTGCGTAGGTCAAGTTGACATTCCATACACTACAGTGGGGCAGGCAACACCATAGGGATCTTGTCAACTGATGATGATAGACGCCTGTCTTCCCGCCTAGGAGTGTTCTGGTGTACTTTATCAACATATATTATATCCAACTAAATATCAACTTTATCAACTGGTGGACCAGCTTTCTGGGTTTGACCTCGCAGAAATTCAGAAGTCAACAGATTACCGATACCAGACCGTTTCCTGTGGCTGATACGACACACTTGCAGTATTGGTTTGCTCTTTGTCAACGCTTCGTCACGTGACCTGTCAAGTGAATGCAGTATGTAGGTCAGCGTTGTTGACATTTTTTACATTAGACATTATAGAGTTTCACAGAACAGTTGGATCAATTCTTGTCAGTGTTAACAGAAAGACAGTATTTGTGAACTAAGAAGTCCTGGTTTCATCGATGGATCTTCTTGTTTGCCATATATGAACTTTAATATTTAAGGCCAGAATGTTTAATTGAATAAAGTGGCAGTTTGTTTGTTTTCATGAAAAATAACTTTGCCATTACTGTAAGACTGAGCCTATTTTGCAACACATACTATCATACACATAATTTATATATATTTATGTTTACATGTTATTTGTTTGTATAGTATGTTAGTTTCTATGTCAGCGGGTTGTGTTTAAGGTTGGGCGGCGTCCTCACAACAGAGTATCCCACGTCATAGAGGGTCCGTTGTGGGCGTTTTCTATAGGTGCAATTTTCTTGATTGAAAATTTGCTGCGACAACTGTTGCTTTTGTGTTAGCTGTGAAGTCTGTAATTATTGTTATTTTTGTAATATTTCTTTGTTCTTTAGTTTTGTTTTGATTTGTTTGTAATTTGTTGGTCTAACCTTTTCTATCTTTCAGTTCTATTCATAATTTATATTCATATATTGTGACGTCATTTGTGTTGTTATTCTTTGCAGATTCAGTGATTATCTTCATTGATTTCCCTATTTGATTTATTTTGATTTCTGCAAACGTTCTTGTATTGTCAGTCCTATTTGTACTTTATGTATTCTGTTGGTTGACATATGTTTTATATGGGTATATTTCATAAGACACAATTGCCTGTGCACTGCACTTGGATTATGGTATAGACCAGTACCTGATTATTATTACTATTATACAAGACCTTATTAAAGGCTTGTGACCCACAGATATTGGGATAGTATACTGATTAATCAGGTCATTGAGAACTTGGGGTATTATTATTGATTCAGGTGATTAGTATTATTGTTAGGCATCATGTCTACTTTAGATTATTTCATTACACAAGGGAAAGCTCTTGATAAGACTGGTCAACAATTAGAACAATGGGCAGTTGCTCAATATGACAAAGCATTAGCTGCAGAAGAGAAAAGATTAGCTGCAGAAGAGAAAAGATTAGCTGCAGAAGAAAGAAAAGCTATGGCGGAAGAGAAAAGATTAGAAAAAGAAGCTGAGGCTGCTGCTGAACAAAAGAAATTGCAGATGCAGGTAGAGGAAAGGAGATTTGAAGCTGAACAAAAAAATTGGAAAGAGAAGCTGCGGCTGAACAAAAAAGATTAGACAGTGAAGCTGAACAAAAAAGATTAGACAGGGAAGCTGAACAAAAAAAATTGGAAAGAGAAGCTGCGGCTGAACAAAAAAGATTAGACAGTGAAGCTGAACAAAAAAAATTGGAAAGAGAAGCTGCGGCTGAACAAAAAAGATTAGACAGGGAGGCTGAACAAAAAAGATTAGATGCTGAAGAGAAAAAAGCAATAAGAGAACATGAATTTGAGTTGGAGAAATTGAGATTGACAAGTATGAGTAATGTTAATCAGGCATCTAGTGGTAATGGTAAACCTTCTACTTACAAGGTTAAGGTTCCACCGTTCAATCAGTCCAGTGACGATATTACATTCTGGCTGGATAGATTTGAACGTTCTTGTCGTACACATAATGTGGATAAATCACAATACGCTAATCAATTATCAGAAAACTTGAAAGGTGAATCTTTGACTAGATTATGCCTTGTAGGAGAAGCAGATAAGGATAATTATGATGTCATTAGGGCGGCTTTGATAAAAAAATATCAGCTAAGTGAGGAAGGCTATCGCCTTTTATTTAAGACGATGGTACCTGAGACGGGGGTAGAATTCTCAGAATTCACTGCAAAGGCACGTCTCACAGTTGATCGTTGGATTGAGCTTTCCAAAACAGAAAAAAACGTATGAAGGACTTATGGATTTGTTGCTCAGAGATAAGATTATGTCATGTGTGAACAAACCTTTCCTTGAATTTATACATGAGCGTAAACCTAAATCTCTAAAAGAAATGGAAGAATATTGTTCCCAATATGTCACTGCACACCCCGACGTGACTTTTGGCAACACTAAGATTAAGGAGAGTATGCCAGTTGCTTCAGCAACACCATACAATCCCAATTATTCACACAGATTTCAGGGACCTCAAAACAGATTTGATAAAAAAGGTAACCATAATAGTTATCAAAACCAAGGTAACCAATCATTTCAGGGTTCTTCTTCAAAGAACTGGAGACGACCTGATAGCTCTCGACACAGGGGTGGTCATAATTATAGGAATTTCCGTAGAGGAAGTAATTATAGAAACTATCAGGGTTATCCGTCTTGGAGTCAACAAGATCATAATTACAGAGATACTCATTATAATGAATATGATAATGGTAACCAAGGGTACTATGACTCAAACCCAAATAGGGGTTACAATAGAGGTAACAATAACTACAGAGGTGATAATAACCGAGGTAGATCTCAATACAAAAGACATAAACCACATTTTCAGGCAAACTCTGCACAACAAGAGTCCCATGAAGCCTATAAACAGAGTAAAGATAATAATGATGCTAGTAATATGGCATGTGCCGCTTTTGATTTTGGGAGAGCATCTCAGTGCCCCCAATGCAAAACGTTATTTGAGCCAACCACAGTGACTACTTTAAGCTGTGGCCATCCTCTTCCTGCTCTTCCAGCATCAGTCGCGCATGATGGAAGAGGGTCTCTTGTCTTACATAAGGGTTTAGTGAATAACAATCCAGTCTCTGTGCTATTTGATTCTGGATGCACCACAATTGGTGTTAGGCAGTCACTCGTAGATCCTTCCCGTGCCACTGGACAAGTAGTCAAATGTGTAACATTTGGCGGCACATTAGAGAAATACTCTACCGCTATCATTAGGATTGCTACTCCTTTCTTTACAGGAGATGTACACGCATGTCTTCTTCCGAATCCGATCGCTGACCTCATCATCGGTCGCATTCATGGAGTCAAGGAATGCACTCCGCAACAAATTTCCACGTGGGAAAGGCAAAACATGCAGATTGCTAACGCTGTAGTCACTAGAGCTCAGGCTCTTAATGTGCCTCAAACTTCATCTACTGAAGATAATGAAGTGCATAACCAAGATAATCCCTTGGTAATTTCTCGTGACTCGTTTATAAAACAGCAAGAAGATGATCCCACTCTGAAGAAATTCTTCATTCTTGCAACTAAAGGTGATCCGAATAAGGACACAAGTCGTAAATCGTGGATTACAAAGAAGAATGGCGTACTTGTACGTATGGTTCAAGACTCCATTACGTCAAGTCATTCTCAAATCCTGGTTCCCAAGAATTTGAGAGTTAAAATTTTGCAGCACGCTCACGACTCTCAGTGTGCTGGACACATGGGTTTTTTCCCGTACTAAGTCAAGAGTCCTTGCGGCTTTCTTTTGGCCATTGGTAAACAAGGACATACGGATTTATTGTCGATCTTGTAAAGTATGTCAGGAAGTTAAATCCAAAGGTCCACGGCATGCTGCACCCATTCAGGCGGCGGACATTCCTATTCGGCCGTTTCAAAAAAATGGCCATAGACATTATTGGTCCATTTTAAGATCAAGTCTGCCAGAGGACATCAGTTTATCTTGACGTGTGTTGATATGTGCACACGTTGGCCAGAGGCTATTCCTCTGAAGAGCATTACTACTGCTGATATTGCAGATGCTCTTTGGCTTATATTTTCTCGTCTGGGGTTCCCCGGAGAGATATTGTCAGACCATGGCACCCAACTAATATCAGATACCATGTCTCAAGTAATGTCTACCCTGCAGATAGATAGATCTTTAAGTAGTATCTACCATCCAATGTCTAATGGTATGGTCGAACGCCTTAATAGAACACTTAAAAACTTACTGGGGAAGATAACTGAGGATCATCCTCAAGACTGGGACAGAGTTTTACCTGCGGCCCTCTTCGCTTACAGAGAGGTACCCAATGAACATACGGGATTTTCTCCCTTTGAACTCGTCTTTGGCGCGCGTCCGCGTGGCCCTATGTCGTTGCTTCACGATCTCATAACATCTGACAATATTGACGATGACACAAAGTCATCCTACGAATATGTCATCGCGTTGAGACAAAAGATTATCGAAGCATGCAAATTAGCAACTTCTTCTTCTGAATTTGCGAAACAGAAGGCAAGGCAATTTGCCAATAAGAAGAGATGCTTACGACAACTTTGTCCTGGTGACAAAGCATTTGTATTACTACCTTGTAGGGAAAACAGATTACTTATTTCTTGGAAAGGTCCGTACGATATAATATCGAAAATTTCCGATGTCGACTATATTGTCGATATTGATGGGAAGCATAAAACCTTCCACATCAATATGCTTACTGAATTCCATGAACGTCGGATTATTTGCAACCCATTTTCCAAGCAACGGACAATTCTCCAGTACCACATGGTCATTACTCATCACTGTCCGTGATACAGGATGAGGAAACAAGTTTTTCAGATGTAAATCTTCCTCTTCCAATGATCCCACTTCATTCCAGTGAATCATGGAAGAACGTTACTGTCTCTCCTGATTTGTCTCTAGGAGAACAGCGACAAGTTTCAACTATGTTGCAAACATTTCAGGATGTACTCACTGACATCCCTGGACAAACTAATGTCATTCAACATGACATTGTGCTAACTGACCATACTCCTATTAGGGTTAGACCTTATCCTATACCTATACATTTCCAAGCACAGGTCGAGAAAGAGTTGGATGTGATGATAGATTTGAAAATAATCGAACCATCCACCTCTGCGTATTCTTCGCCGATGGTTATTGTGCGTAAAAAAGACAATAACATACGTCTTTGCGTTGACTATCGAAAATTGAATCAAGTAACGAAGTTCGATGCCGAACCTATGCCTTTACTGGAAGAGCTACTTACTCGACTCTCCAAATCTCATTTTTTCACTAAACTTGATTTGTCTAAGGGATATTGGCAAGTTCCTTTATCTGAACGCGCCAAACCTCTCACGGCTTTTTCAACACCTAGAGGTTTGTTCCAATGGAATTTTATGCCTTTCGGTCTTATGAACGCACCAGCTACGTTCGTACGCATGATGCGCCGAATCCTATCTTATCGGTCAGATGTCATTGCATATCTAGACGACATCTGTCTTTTCAGCGATACTTGGGAAGATCACTATTCAGGGTTAGATGAATTGCTGTCTACTTTGCGTGAGCACAACCTGACAGCGAAACCCTCTAAAGCCTATATTGGTTTTAGCGAAATTTCTTTCCTAGGCCACCGAGTTGGTCAGGGTTTCCTAAAGACAGAGGACCATAATACTAGTAAGATACTTAACATCTCAATCCCTAAGACTAAAAAACAGGTGAGAAGTCTGTTAGGTCTTATTCAATTTTATGGCAGATTCATTCAGAATCTATCCTCTATCATGGCACCTCTCTCAACACTTCTAAAGAAAGGTTCGCCTAATGTGGTCCACTGGTCTCAGGAATGCCAATGCTCTCTGGATAAGATTAAAACACTGTTTTCAACACCACCTATTTTAGTGCTACCCACTAAAGATAAGACATTCGTTCTTCGTAGTGACGCTTCATCCACTGGGATTGGAGCGGCACTAATGCAAGAGTACTCTGGAACTCTGCATCCTGTAATGTATATTTCCAGAAAACTTAATGCGGCAGAAAGGAATTATTCGGTTTTAGACCGTGAGCTATTAGCTATGGTTTGGTCGATCCTCAAACTACAGAGATTCCTTCTAGGCGCACATTTCATAGTAGAAACAGACCAAAAAGCTCTTACTGCTATACAGAGTAAGAATTTGAAGAGCTCGAGGTCTACTCGATATGCAATTGCTCTTCAACCTTTTCATTTCTCTGTGCGAGCTATTCGGGGATCAGATAATGTGATGGCAGACATTCTGTCAAGATGCCCACATGATTCCACATAACTATTAGGGCTTAGACTTCTTGATATGTCTAGTTCTATAGTAGTTCCTTTTCTATATCATGATAGATACACATTTGTAATTTAATAATATAATGATTGTATCACTACATAGCGGTTCATGTATGTTTATTCACCGCTGTGCTTTGATGATTTTTACTTCATAAATCATAAATTTAAGATATCTAATACGTAGTGATGATATGAATTTTTTAGGCATTGTGTAATTGCCAGAATTGTATTATACTTTGATGACACCTTCCTGGAAAATATACTTGTAGAGAAATAATTTCTCTCAGTTTATGAGACACATTCTCACCAGTCGCTCCATAAGTCGACTTAGCCTCATATTAGGCGTTATAGGTATTCCTGATATTTTCATCTGCGCATTATTCATGCGTTGTGAGCCTATTGTACGTTGCTCCTAGATGTATTTCAAAAAAAAAAAAAAAATGTTCCATTTTTTTTTTTCCCGGGAGGTGTGGTAAGACTGTTACGTGCAGTCTTTGATATCTTACAATATTATACATAGGTAATTTTTTAGTGCTTAAGGGAAAGTCATTATTGAGTTACTTCCCTTGAACTCCGCGGATAAATACATTTTACTGCGATTTATTCGTTGTTTGGGTAATAATAGATTGTTCTTGCTTCAGAATATCTATGGCCTGAATTTATGTGTATTGTTTGTCTGAGTAGGACAAGTCTGTCTTATATCTGTATATCTTTACATATCTAAGTCGAACTATATGTTCTGTTGTCTCTAGAGAGGTCAAAGGCTATTCGGCGGATGTGTCGCTTGAGTGGTGTGATTTGGCTTCGTCCTGATAGGGGACTGTGTGTGTTTTGCTATGTCGGCTTGATGCCTTGAAAAAGTGATCTCAGTGGTTTTGGGGAAAGTGATAGTCGTCTAGACCTATCGTGTATGCTTTACCCCAGTGTTTATTCATCTTGCCAAGGAATGGCAGTTTCATATTCCCTCTACCAAGGTAATCAAAGATACTCTTATGAACTCTCGATCGAAGCCACCATTGTCGATAATTACGATTTGAATGTTTAAGAGAATATATTTGACTCGATGAAAAACGACTTCGATTCCTAGCAGCACTATATTCTGTAGAATGCAGTCTATTGTTCATGACCAAATCTACAGAGCAACGAAATGTTGTATGAATGACTAACTTTAGAACAGATTCATTATCTGTATTCAAACGTGAGTGACAGTTCACGAGTGGAGCCATCTTGGAACCAAAACATGTAGGACTTTCAAGAAGAGAAAAGGGATGCCCGTATTATCGCTTGATCAGTCCAGAGATCACTGCTACACATGAGAACCCATTGTTAGCGGTTCAATATTATTATATGGAAAAATATGTGCTGAACATTATGTTGAAGAATCGTTGCTAAACGAGATTAGGTTTAGAAGTCATCTGAAATATTGTTTACAAGCTGACGTGCTCAGTCAGTGACGTCAGATGATATATGTATGGGCGATACTGAGTGCTTGGCTATTGACAGTCCATTATACCATTATTCTACATGAGTGCCCATGTAACATTGCAAGACCATTTGTCCACTGTACTATGATGTATTATGGCAACCTGTGATTTGTCACTATCTGTGCTGTCGAGTGTGTACGTCCAATTAAACTTTAGAAAAGGTACACAGTCGTTGGTGTCGATGACTTCCGGTCATACATGAGTGTGAGAAGAGAACATTTGTCAACAACACGAACCCTTATCATCATTCGCACATTATACACTCCATCCATGTCTACACAACACTGCGTAGGTCAAGTTGACATTCCATACACTACAGTGGGGCAGGCAACACCATAGGGATCTTGTCAACTGATGATGATAGACGCCTGTCTTCCCGCCTAGGAGTGTTCTGGTGTACTTTATCAACATATATTATATCCAACTAAATATCAACCCTGTCCAAAATAGGGACAATCCGTAACAAAGGGACAGAGACATCCCCAACCGGTCTATCTCGCCGGTACGAGGTCGCAGTACACGTTATACATTTTTCATGTCGCTATTGTGGCAGCTCCCTGGTTGTATTATGAATCATCTATGGCAATGTCTGTCCAGGTTTCGCTTACCTCTGTGGTTAGCTATGATATGCTGTATACAACTCAGTCACACACACACAGCACGTGATGCGATAACGCCATAGTAATTTGAATAGTGTTTTTTTACATATGAAAGGATCATTGCTGTCTGCTCTGACCTCCACATTTGGTCCATCATAGAATATATAATGTAAGTATCTTTCTTTCCTCACTCTCTCTCGCTCAGTATCGAATCTACACCTTCTGACCTTTTAACCATCAGTGATCATGCAGGTGTTATAGTCTCTAGTTCTGTTCTTTCTTCCTTATAGTTTTCTTATGTCTATTGTTATTTATCATCTCAGTGTTCAGGTTATCTATTGGTAGACCGGGCCTCTCCGGGGATGTTGTTTTCCCTTTCAACACTGAAGAACATGACTACTGTCTATATGAAATAAAGTTCACCCTACGTACCACTTCCTTCTGAATAATAACTAACTCACACCGTTTCTCCTTCTGGACAAGAATTCTCACTGTTCAATAATTCGGGTTAATCCTTACCCAACTACTTCTTGTCCATGAAAAATTATCATCTAAACTACTTGAATACGCCATAAACATGGCTATCCGCGTATATCCGGCTTCCCTCTCTGCCTCACGCTTCTGGACTGCCCGCTGAGAAAAGCGTGCATTCACTGGATTACCCTTCACCTCTTTCATGCGCAACATTGCTCGCGCATCTCCTTTTTATACTCTATCTGAACCTTCACATTCTAGTTCTTTTATTCCTTCCCTTTGACTGTACATCGTTTTCCCTAACTGCCACATTATCTCCCTTTCTCCCCTAAAAAATAAATTTATTTATCCGTAGGAGAAAAAATTTAATTTTTAATGACTGTAACAGTCATTATTGTACTTAACTATGTATCAAAACAAAAACAATATCCTTAGCAATGTGCTCTTACAACCCTAGCTCAGCACATTACCAATTACTATCTGTGTCAAAGGACAATTTCCCTTTACATAACACAATTAAATTATACTGAGAACGTACATTCATCGACATCTCGTTCCCATTTATGACCACTCATCTTTGCTTTTTCTCCTATCTGCTCATATTACATGATTTCAAAAACATACATTTGACATGTTTATACATTCCACTTCCTTAGTGGTCTTTTTTTTTTTTCATATCACTTAACATGTCATTATTTTCTTACATTACAACATATTATCATAGAAAAATTGAGGAATAACTCTTTTCCCCGTCACTTTTCTTAAGTGACCTTTCCACTTCACATTTATGACTGTTCTTAACCCTTGTCTTTCTCACTCACATTCTGCCAACTGTGTACTTCACCATACAAAGTTTTATTATCTTTTACACATCCAGTCACTCCTGTTGTCATACACGTAAACTCCTCATATAGTATTATCTTCTGTCACCACACACCTGGTGTGAACTGTTTGGCCTTCCTCTTCTCTCGTATAAAGCAAAACATGTCTTCTGTCATGTCTCCCTATATACATAGTTCATGATGGCGTGAGCCATTTACTATCATGGCAACACTGAATTGCTATCCTCCTATCCACCCTTTTTTTAAACTAGACCTCTGTCTATAGTCTACTACGCAGAAATATCTTCAACTTCTTAGGTCTACCTATC